>NQVE01000135.1:1530000-1847202 GCA_003260385.1 Cuscuta australis
ACCTCACCAGCAATTTCATGCTGATTCACAAGTGAGTAAACGAGGTCACATTTTGATTGATTTTATGGAATCTGTATAATTTCTAAAGAATTGAGTAAATGATCGGGTTCACATTTTAGTATTTTACATGCCTTGTAAAATTATTCACAAGGCATTATTTCACAATTCGTAGATTATTCTACGAGTGTAGATTGAAGTGTCGTCATTTATTAACATATTAAAGATTATTCTTACTTCTGGGATGTCATTAATTGACAAACTTAAATCGCAATAAGGGGAGGGCTTTTCCAAGCTCGGCTTGTCTTCTGCATTGCAAGAAACAAGCTGGCCGTGGGCATCTTGCTGTAGTAGAGATCGAATGAAAGAAACAAATATAAAAGAAATGAGAATATGCATTGCAAATGATCAATCATTTTCAAGAATGAATGTCATCAAAGCAGTGTGTATTATTATATGTTACACCTGGCTTTCATTTATCTGTGGTCCGGTCTTAAGACAATCAGTTAACTTGGATAGCTGGTTGGCACGCACATTTTTGCTGCTACTGGAACTGCCATGTCGGACATGACTCCTCATGCCACCTCTTCCCCAGGTAAATGCTTCCGGCTTTATTATAGGGGAATCCTCATCTTGGGTTTCTCTCCTGATTCTTTCATATGAATTTTCCATGTATATATCCCCTTCTTGGTGGATTGGGGCTGATGGCGATGGACAAGTGTGGTTGGATGGAGTTCCTAAGGCCCTCCTCCTGGCCTTGGCTGGGGCTCCATGCTCATCAGTCTGAGATTTATGGTCAGGATCTCCTTCACTCTCATTATGCTCAGATTGTTGAAGTTCTGTCGTATGCATGCTTCTCCTTCGTCTTCTTGAATAAGCATTCCTATAATTGCGGTATTCTCTCAGTGTAGATGATGTATTCAGTTCTTTGTTCAATTTCCGCCTCTTGATTAATGCTTCTGACTGTCTTTGACAAACTTGGGCAATGGATGCCTGGATCTGTGAAATTAACATTTGAATACTCATTACGATTTACTATTAGGGGCTATATACATTATTCTAAAAAAAATCTTCTGTGCAGAGCCAATCGCCATTGCTAACATCTATTGAAACTTGTGTGTAACACACCCACAGGTGATTAATGGGTATGGAAGCAAAAAGATTAACAACCTATATATGCTCGCATTTTTAAGGTGCAACCGTAGCTCGTAAACTATGTCACATTCATATTAGTCATACCCTTCATACTAATACCTCATGAGTAGTTAAGTTTCATAATCTTAAAAATGTGATCACATGTTCAAAACAATGTAAAAAGAGCATTCCATAATGATAACACACTTTTAAAACGATCATACTGATGAAACCAATTATAATCATTAACTTATGCCAGAAACTCTTAATCGGGATTGAAAACAACATTAACCCAGCTTTCCATATCATGTTGGTACTCTTAAATGAAGCTTTTTAGTTTTCACCCATATATTTATTGCCAAGTATAAAGTTAACCATTTATAGAGCTCCAGTCGGCAATGTGAGATTTTGTTAGATTATCCGTAGAGATTTAAAGGTAATATAAGAAAATTCCATGGCAACATTTCAAAGATCTGACCTGTTGATTAAGTGCCCTCTCCTCTTCATGAAACACAAGTTCCTGAAAAATGTTCGGCAACAGAGGAGCTTAAGAACCTTAGCAGTAAATGAGGGGACATGAGAACGGGTGTTATCTTTTCTTTTTTTGTTCTTGCCCACTACCCTCTTAAGTCTTAATGCAGGACAATACAAGGCTGAAATCTAAATGCAGATATATACCTCCTCTTCATACTTCTCAACATCTGGAAATATTGCCTTAATAAGTGCATCAAAGCGCGGATCGTCTCTCAATGAACGCCTACTAGCACAGTGTATGCGGCAAGCGGGGCACTCATTGTTCCTAAAAAGGGTAGTTCGAGGTTACAGTATGAACTGGACCATAACATATGGATATCCTCAACCAAACATATGTGGCTCATTAATGATATGTATAGTTTGACGATAAACATAAACTTTTTTTAAAAAATGAAGTGTTATACCCCAATCTCATTGACTTGTCAATGCACTCCTTGCAAAAACGATGCTGGCATCCCATCACAACGCGGGTTCTCTTGATGATACCTGACATGATACATTTCTAAGTTACGCAATTCGGGTTTCCTGGACAAAATGTATAGTAGAAAACTGATATAAACTACCCGAGTTTGTCCCAAGATTGACTAATAAGATATATTTCTTGCTGCTCTTGGAAACAGCCTTTCGTGCATAAGAAAAGAAAAAAACAGCTACGACTTCATAAAACAATTCATAACGACATGTGGACAACTGGACAATTCGAATAATAGATCAACTGACAAGTATTTAGCACTAAACCCCAAAGTTGAACATTGAAGAAGAGATGCTAAATCAAAATATCACTGTATAAAACTTCGACCGTGAAAAAGTATTATAGTAAGTAGTAACTCTAGCAACAAATTTGTAATGTTGAAAGTATAAAATAGGAAAGTTTCCAAGTACCTAGGCATATAGGGCATTGAACATTTCCACGGATTGCAGATCGTGAAACAGATATCAGCCTGCAAAAGATACATGTGGAATAATTAATTAATATGAAGGCCAAACTATTATTAAAAATTAAATAGGTTGCAAAAGCATAAATGACCAAGAACACCTTCCATAAGAAGACATATGGGCTCATTTTGTTCAATAGGCCCCTATATAATTGTTTGGATGATAACCAAAAGGGTAATGAAACTAAGTAGAGTGCAGGTTCCTCAATTAACAATAAGGTATAACTGTGACTATAGACATCGGTAAACTAGTGTAGCTCAATGGTGGATTGGTGGTACCATTTCCATGCTTAAATCCTTTGTAACACCTCAAGAAAATAAAACCCACTAACACAGCTTTTTAAAATATCAAGTGCACTAAAATGTACGAGTAATGTTTATAGCAATAAGTCTTTTGTGATTCGTAGTACAAAAAAATACTCGACTCCTCCCACGTTGGGAACGACACTTGATATATGCTAAGACTACCCATTTACTCATACTCACGTTGCTAAGAAAACTTACAGAGGCCCCAAAGAATTAAGGGAATGACAAGTTGACAACTGAGTATACTTGTAAGAAGATTGATCAAATTTTAGAAAACGACTTCCAGACCAACAATAAGGAAGATATAATGTAGTATGAAGTTGCGTAATACTTCGTATATACAATGAGCATGAGAACTGGACAATGTGGTCCCGCTTTTCTACACATGAACATAATATATATTGTGAGACCTCTGATCAATATAAGGCTTTGTTGGTGTCTCGATAATGTAAAATGTTTCTATTCTCTTCAACTTTATTTACTTTTTACTGAACTAATGTCGAGCAGCTATTCTTCCGTAACCCCTGTCCTTTCTCTTTCAGACTGGAAAGCACAGCTGGTTACTCACTTAATGTAAGAGTTAAAGGAACCAAAAACCCAATTTTCCTCTTTTTTTGCTGCTGCTGCAGACAAACTTATTACATCTATAGTTGTGTGTGTAGCAAGTAGAAAGCACGCATTTTGAACAGTAGAGCACACTCATCATCACCAAGGAATATTCTGCCACAATGGAGGTTAATGGGAAACTGGCCAATTCTGCTTGGATATGTGGTAGTCACCAGAGCAAACAGGGGGATCGGCTTGGATACTGTCTGACAGCTGGCAGCCTCAGGCATTACAGTTGTTTTAACAGCCAGTAATTAGGGGAGGGGGGGAGGAGATGTGGCATTGCTGCACAATTGTCTGTCACATGTTGTCTTCTGCCAACTTGATGTTGTGGACATGCAAACACGCAACACTTGGGAAACCTAAGAACACAGTATGGAAGGGTCAATATTAAGGTAAAAAATGCTGGAGCTCCTTGAATTGTCACTGACAAAGACACCTTAAGGGAAGAGTGCCTTGATACTAATTACTGTGAAGGCGACTGAAGCATTCCTTCCCTTGCCTCAACTTTCTACTGGAGGGGGCACAGATAGAAAATGTCTTCTCTGAAGGTGCTTGGGGACGTTGAGAATCTGACAGAAGAGAGCATAGATGAAATTCTGCATAAATTATGTGTGATCATAAAGAAGGCACACTTGAAGCCAATGGGTGGCAACTGATGCTGCCCGCCTATAGCATATCGAAGGCAATGCTGAATGCCCACACCAGATTTCTCGTGAAGAAGTACCCTACCCAAATATGTGCATCCCGGGTATGTTAACATGGAGCTAAACCGGCACACCGGGACATTGACCGCAGATGAAGGGGATCGAGGTCCCACAATGCTGGCTCTCCATTCTCACGGTGGACCACCGGCGGCTATTTTGATCAAACTGTAATGGCTGAAATTTCTATACACTTGTCCCCAGCTGAAATTGGCACCATTTAGCATTTGAGACCAGCTTATGGCATGCTAAACTCTTTCTAGTTATGAAACATTGTAAGTCATTCCCCACAAAATCTCAACTTTTGGTTCCAAAACTAATAGATCACTCCTACTTTTACTGTAAGAATGTATTGGGATGAAGAAACAAATTTCAAAGCAAATCGCGGGATATGAAAGAAGGACCTCCCAGCCCACAGTAGAGTTTCCAAATTCAAAGTCACATTTATTCAGGAAACATTCTCAGTAATGACCTACCATCGTATCATCCACTGCATTCATGCACATTAAACAAAGCAGAACAGAATGTCATATCTAAACACTGTCCATCTTGAATCGCACAAGGAACAGTCAAAACATCATAAATTTTAAAATGAATTACGCCGACCAATCCCCAAATTTGCAATGCCCAATTCAGAAACTTAACTCATCAATCATCATGTAGCAAAGGTAAACGGACTTCTCCTCAGAAGTCAACAAATGTTCAAAATAGACACCAGATCAGACAACCCCAGGAACCATAACATGACACTGATTTGGTACCAAGCAAGCAGAATAGCACCCCCGTCATATCAAAACAAAATCATGCGTGCATGTAAACTGAAATACACATAACGCAATGGAACAAGAAATTTACTCGTCAAAGTCTTCAGGATCAGTTCCAGTCTCATCAGAATCTGAAATTCGATTTGAAAAAAAAACGAACAATTGTCAAAGCAGAAAGGGGTAGGCGATGAAGCATTCACTTAGATATGGGGTCGCGTACACACACATATGCAACGATTGGGATTGAGAGAGAGTGTGTTTGTGTTTGTGTCTGTGTGATAATCTTCAATACAAATATATATAATCACCATCCCCAGAAGATTGCTTGATTGATTCCTGATCACGATTGGGCGACTGCTCCTCCTGCTGAAGCTGCTCCGCCTCCTGCTGGATTCGCTCGACTTCCTCCGCAGCTCGGCCCTGTTCGCCGCCGCAGCCACTACGTACAGATTGCTTTCCAGGGCGGCGGCTCTGATTGCGGCGGTGTTGAGTCTGATGCAAGCTTCCGTCCTCATCCCCGTCATGGTAATCCGATGAGTACCGCTTCTCGGCCGGCATTTCTCTCGCCTCTACCGCCGCCGCTCTGCTTCCACAGATTGCCGGCTTTCTCCGGCCTTCTGCAACCTGCGTGTATGTATCTATATGCTGTGCACAAACACACAGCTGAAGAGAATCATTCCCAAAGGGAAACTCGAAGTTGGGGGAAGCAAATTGAGAAGAATGCAAGTATGAAACTGGGGCTCTCTTAGTTTTCCTACAGACCAGAGAGAGAGAGAGAGAGAAGCTCAGAGAGTAGATGAGTGTACGCTAGAGTTTTCACCATCGTCACTATATATATTCCTTTGATGCAGGGATTTTTTTTTTGTAGAGTTTCTTCTCTCTATTTTTGGTCTGCGGTTGGAAGGGGTGGGTTTGGTAAATTTACTATGTGAAATTCTCATGGTGACATTCAATTCACCCTATCATAGATTTACTTGTCACAAACTATATTTGTAAAATTTTTCTTGGTGCCAAATTCATATCCTATTTATTGAAATTCATTCCCATTTATAAGAATATAATACTTCCTCCGCACTAAAATATTCTTTCCAGTTATTATTCACACGATCAAATTTTAATCACTTTATTTACCTATTTTCATTAGTTAATTGATAAAATAATATAGTCTTGTCATCTCTTCTTTTGTGGAACTTTTGATGTTATTTTTTACATATATAAATTTTATTTTTTAATTTTACACCTACAGCTAAATGAATTGAATTGAAAATAATGTTAGTCAAATCTCGTAAACAGAAACGAGAATGCTTTAGGACTCAAGGAGTAAATGATTTTACCCTTTTATTTTTTTTAAATATTAAGGATAAATTTATCCATTTGATATAGGCCTTGTTTGGATGTTGGCTGCCAGCTGTTGGCTATTGGCAGTTCGTGTCAGCTGTTGTGAACGGCTATTTACTTCAGCTGGTTTGACCGGCAGAATGAATTGGTTGATTGTTAAAAATGTTTGGTAAAATTAGCTGTTTGAAAATAGTTATATATACAGACACACACACGATATTTATTTTTCATTTTTTTACATGAAAAAACTAAATATTTACTATATGGAGTATTAAATTTTACTTTCATTTAATTCATAAGAAATCATTAATATACAACTTTTTAATGATTTTTACTTTTTATTTTCTCATTTCATTCTTTTTGAAATTTTTAATTTTAAAATTTAATTTTTTTTAGTATTTAATTTTTTTTAAATTTTATTTTTATTTTTATTTTTAGTTTTTGCATATATTAGAAAATATCTTTCAAGAAAAGCGACTTTAAAAAAATTAATTTTCCTAACAGTCAAGTCCAAATGCTACTCCGCTTGGCATTTCGAATTTTGGCTTTTCGAATCAAAATGCCAAGTGAAAAAGGTGGCCCTGTTTGGTAAATGACGGTTTGGCTGGCATTTGACATTTTTGACCATAATTGGCTGATTGGACTAGTCAAACGGCCCAAATAATTGTTTGGGTAATGACATTTGAATTTAGCATTTGAAATCGAACTGCCAAAAAATGAAAAGCCAACCATAGGAGCGTTTCATACAGCAGTTGGCAAACTTTTCCGCTTCTTACCCTTTTTGTTTTCTGTTCCGCTTCTTAACCCCTGCGATTCTCTACGCTGCAATTCTCTCTGCGTTTTTCCTTGCAGCACCAGAAGGAGACGATTCCCTCACACTACTTGCTGCGATTTCTCTCTTCGATTTTCATCAAGGCACCAGGTATGTATATTTTTCATATTTTTTTTACATCTCCGATTCTGTTTTTTCCTCTGTGAATTTGTTTTTTGCTGTGGTTATGCTTCTTTGTTGTTGTGATTTTGTTTTTTGCTGCAATTATGCTTCTTTGTTGTTTTATTGCTGCAATTTTGATGTGATTATGCTTCTCTGCAATTTTGTTTTTTATATCTAATTATTGTAGTAGAACCATCCAAATTTTTTTGACTCCAATTGTTCTTCCAAAAACGAAACATCAACCATGGTGGGGAATTATGCTTCTCTGCAATTTTATCCCATTGGCCATTCTTGATTTGAGAAAAATTTTAAAACCCTAAATCACCCTTTTTCGTTTCTAAAATTAATTTATTTTTTGTTTTAGTGGTTTCTTCTTCTTTGCAATTAACCTCTTGAGCAAAATTCCTCTAATCAAGGATCATACAATTTATCTTTTACTTCGTATCTAATTGTTGTATAATCAACCATAAAATAGAAGCGAGAAAATAAAACAGAATATTTGGTTGTAGTTTGTTTGAATGTGTTGGTGCAGATTTTTCATATTTTGGTGTTCTTAAAGCTAGATGGAAGATATTGCAAATAATGCCAAGATATTCATTAATGGATCAAAACAAGATTATTTGTTCGTGTTTTGCTTTGCACAACTATATTCGAATGAGCACAATTGGTGACCTGGCTTTTCAATTGGTTGATGATGACCCTGATTTTGTACCTGTAGATGTGTTTGAAGATGTTGAAAACCAAGTTGCAAATAATGAGATGGGGATAAGAAGTCAGGAAATGAGAAAAATCCGTAATAATATTACTTCTAGTTTGATGGCGAGAAGATCTCATTAGTAAAAAGTCGAGAGCTTGTATGATTTTTTGTCACTTTTAATGCTCATGTCTTCTCAAAAAGTATTTGATACTTCAGATTGTGATGCTTGTCTTGAGTAAATTTTTATTTAATTTTTTTAATTTAAAGTTGGTGTAGAGTATCTTTATATATTTATGATTTTTTTTGAAGGATATTTATGATATGATATTTAAAAAAACTGTAAAATAAAATATACCATGCGCGGTTGTTATTTGTAGAATGACAAATGAAATAAATACAAAAAAAGTCTACTCATAAAATATAAATGTAAATTTTCATTTCTTAAATTATAAAAAAAATGAAGTAGCCTTTTTTATCCAAAAAAAGATGTAGGGATGTCGAGTATTTGCTTGTATAATGTGCGTATTTTATGAAAATTAAAGAAAAATTAAAAATTGCATACAAATTAACATAAATGGAGGGATGTCTTTTTATGTAATTTTACTTAGAAACAACTAACTATAAACAGCTAAAGTTGTCAAACACTTAAAATTTAACTGCTAACAGAGGTCAAAACAGCTAACTCAATCAGTCATTCAAACCAGCTAACATAAATAACCAACTGCCAGTATCCAAACAAAGCCATTAGCCAAACAACGATTTTGGCTGTTCGCTCAATCAAAAAAGCCAAAGTCAGTCAAACGTACCAAAAGCTATTCGAAAAGCCATTTTTCAAACAGGGCCATAAACAAACAAGGTTATAGCCAAATGAATAGTGAGTTTAGCAATAATTTTTATTATTCGGTATTTAGTAAATTCTGAAAACATAAATCTAAAAAACCAAAACGTACTTTCTTTACATATTTCTGGCATAAAAATAAAAGTTACACCACTAATAACAATTATGCAGAGGTAAGTGATGCAACGTATTTGGTTACAAGTTTACAATAATAATTAATGACACTCCATTGATATGTTAGGGTCTCAAACCTCGCATTACTAGCACGTCCCTCATGACCCACAAAAAGCCTCATCAGCAACTTTTGTCGTTGATGATTTTGTCAACATCGATATAACGAATGAAAAATAGTAATATTGATCATTGCCACCATCAAATATTTACATTCATTCACAACATTGTCATTGATTATTGACACCAACCACCACCAACGTAACTAACATCAATACGGTATATTCCATCAACGACTACATTGCAATAAATAAAGAGTACTTTCTAACTTTCTGAAAAAGTTTTCCTGAAAGAGTACTTTCTAACTTCATATTTTATCAAATTAGTCTATTTTTGAAATAAATAAAATGCATTAGTTATGGAAAAATATTTTAAATTTTATAGGATAAAAATATAATACTAAAAATTACAAACATAATTTTATAAATTTGAAAGTAAACGTTTTAGATTACTAATTTGATTTTGAAAATGTAGAGTGCACCAATTTGAAAGTAAAGTAACACGAATTATGTTATAAATTTGATTAACATAATTTCATTTCGAAAATAGACAAGTTTGAAAAAACACTCATATTATTTTAGAAAAATAGTACTCCATATAAGATTTAACGTCGGTTTACCGCCGTTTTAACGAGCATTATTTTCAATTAACGAGTACTATCTCATAAATTATTTAATTTTGGAGACTAATTTAGAAAAACATATAATTATCGAGTACTATTTTAGAAATTTACTCCCTTCGTCCTAAATTATTTGCCAAATTTGTATTCCCGAGGCAAAATATCAAGTTTTTTCAATTCATTTTATTTACATATTGGTATAGAAATAAAAAATAAAATTTACATATAAAAAACTACATGAAAAGGTCAAGTTCTTCGAAATAAGAGGTGTCAAGAAAAATTCTCGCGATTGCTGAAAAAACAAAGAGAAATTTACCTAAATAGGACTAAAATATAATGACTTTCTCAATATAGGACCATTTGTTTTTATTTTCCAATGTAGGACTTTTGGTCATTAACAAATAGTCATTATTCAACTAAATGCATAGCATTACTGGACATTATTCCTCCCACGGGGTCATTATTTAGTCCTATTTAAGGAATAAAAAAATTTAAGTCCTACATTAGGAAAGTCATTATGTTTTAGTCCTATTTAGTGCAAATTTCACAAAAACAAATGTTGTGAATATTTAGGGATGGAGGGAGACTTTATAAAAAAATTATGGATATGGCAAGCTTACTTATGTACTCCCTGCGTCCCTAAATATTCACAACATTTTCTTTTTCAGCAGTGTCGGAAACTTTTGTTTATTTCGACGTTTTCATTGATTATTTGATAAAATAAAATATTCTTGACACCTCTTATTTCGAAGAACTTTTCATGTAGTTTTTTTATATGTAAATTTTATTTTTTATTTATTTACTAATATGTAAATAAAATGAATTGAATATTTTGTCTCGAGAATACAAATGTGGCAAATAATTTGGGAGGGAGGAAGTATTAATATGGAAAAGAAAAAAGAGTAAAAAAGAAAAGAAAAAAAAGGAAAAATCTTCTGAAGACAGACAAATGTCAACAAAACCTTCCCCTGCTCGATTTCAAAATTTAGAACGTTCCCGTCGTCCTCCTCTCTCTCCCAGAGGCGGGAGCAGAAGGCGATATGGTTGTCATTTCCAATACTCCGGCGGACGCAAGTACCACCTCAACGTCCTTAGATGATCCTCTTCTCCCTTGGCTCTAGTGAGTTCACTCATTCCGACATTCATCTTTCTGCAGATATGCTCAATCAAACGCTCATTCGTTCAATTGTTATTTAAATTTTCCCTGCATTCATATCTTACCAGTTCAGTTAAGAAAGCAATCGAGTCTCAAATCGCATACGGGGGTGAAAACAGCGAAGCTCTTGAGCGAATTGCTGTAGACTGCGTTCAGACCTTCAAATCAGACCCTCGGTACCAAAATGACGCCAGATTTCTCCAGATTTGGTTTATCTATGTAATGAATCGTCAATATTTTAGGTTTTCGGTTTATGTACGTGTGCGAAACATGAATTTTTGTGGATTTGACATGGTGCAGATGGAATTCAGTTCAGATTATGACAGCGTTTTCCGAGAAATGTTGCAGTATAAGATTTGTTTATCAAATAGTTTGCTTTATGAGAAGTATGCACTGCTTCTGGAAGCGAACTGCAGGCTGACTGATGCTTTAATGGTTTACCACTTGGGCATTTCAAGGTTTGGTCTTCCCCAAGGACGTTAACATTCTATAACTAGGCACATACCAGTCTACCCCCCCCCCCCCGTACAGGCTAGTATTTTGTTGAGGTGAACCGATGGCTCATTTGGTTTCAGGAATGCAGAGCCACTAGGCAGGTTGAAGAAGGCTCAAGTTTTGTTTCTTGAAAGAGTGTCTGAGTATAGCATGACAACTAGTTCATTCCAGAAGGTATTGTTATGCATTTGTAGTTTTTCTAGATGATTGCGCAATGTTGTTTCTTCTATGCAGCATACATTATTTGTGAGTCAAATACTTGAAATAGATGTTTGACAAAAGATAGCTTGGCAAATATCTAACATTTGAAACTGGTACGTTCTGGGATTGAGAAGGATGAGAGTAGACACTGATAAAGCTTACATCCCTGTTGTCTAAATCATTTGTAGATTCGGTTTATGACTTGCAATCATATGCTTTATTTAATGGATTTATGATCTGGTGGCTGAAGTAGTTGGATTTAGTCTTTGCTAGTGCTCCACACAGTGTATCTTTCTACTCTTCTTTGCAAATTGTTTGCCACAAGAGTGATTATAGCCATGTTTTCTATGCTGCCACCCCTTGGCCATTGCATATGCTTTTATATATCTTAATTCAGAAACAACCGCTCTACCTTTTCTAGGTAGGGGTAAGGTCTGCGTACACCCACTCCCAAACCCCATTTGTGGGATTTTACTAGGATGGTTGTTGTAGATGATATTAACTCCATCCATAGTTGGTATTGGAATTCACTTAAGTTCTGTGCATTTTCAAGTAGTATTTGTACAATTCTGCAATTTGTGAATAATCCACTTTGTTTGTCCTAACACATGCTGTATAGTTGATATTTCTGTGGGAGCAAGTATAAGGTTCTAAAGGTAGATTTCTCTGCTTATTCTCTACGCAGGTGGCCACTCAATCAGGAAATGGTGGAACTCATGTCAACCCATGGCTGATTTCAGCCATTAAGGATCTTCTAAAAAAACTGAACCCTCAGATGTTAAAATATGACGTGAGACATTAATTTTATTTATATTCTGGGGGTCTTTGGGAAACAGTCTCTCTACCTTGTCTAGGTAGGGATAAGGTCTGCATACCCTTCCAACCTGCATAAACCTTATTTGTGGGACTCTACTGGGTTGTATTTCCTGATAAGTTATCATATTTTATTTTTGTATAAACTTCTACTCTTAATGGAGGATATAATTTTATCAGGGGTACCATCCAAACAAAAAAGCTTATCCTGGAAAGGTGTCATTATCTACTTTGCTTAAATCAGGCAGGAATACAAAGATTGATTTAGGTAATTACTCATTGATGTTTCACTTCAAATATGTAGAGCTCTTGACTTTCTTATTAATGAGGAAAGTAATATCTAAAACATTCTGATGTACAGCCTCAATTTTAAAAGAAAGATTTGTATTTACTATTTAGTACTATGTGTAAAATATTCAAAAGGACCATATATTATAGCAACCTCTGAATTTTTGTGTATATACTCATGTATCATTTTAAATACTTGCAGGTGGTTTTACGTACCTAATTAAAGGCTGTGCCGGTAAGGGTGGATTTGCACAAGTATTCAAAGCATACTTTGACAGTAATCCGGATGAGATTGTTGCACTTAAGGTAATCAAATTGTTAGCATTAGATTTCCCTAATGCGATTGGCCTGAAAACCGGATCTTGTTGTTTTGATTGCCATATTCCTTGCGCTTACAACAGATTCAAAAACCTGCATTCCCATGGGAATTCTACATGTATCGTCAACTAGACTTACGGATTCCACAAAATGAGGTACTGCTTTTGAAGCTAGACTAATTGTGCGGGTTTTGTTTTACTTAGTTCTTTCAACTTATGTTTCTTTTCCATAAGAGGTCGAGTTTTGGCTTTGCCCATCGGATGCATCTTTATTCAGACTACAGCATACTTGTGTCTGATTTTGTGGCTAATGGTACTCTCCAGGTTGGTATTTTTTGTTCTTTCATTTGTTAAATTCTTGTATTTGAACACTCAATTCTTCCCTTCTTCATTGAGTGTAATTATGGTTCTTGGCAGGATGCCATAAACGCTAATGCTGCAATTGGAGGTTCCATGGAAGAACTCTTATGCATTTATTACACCATAGAGATGCTATGCATGTTGGAAAGTCTGCATGGTGCTGCAATTATCCATGGTGACTTCAAACCTGATAATCTGCTTGTTCGTTATGCAAGGTACCCATAGTCTGTACATTTCCATTACAGTGAATTAAAACATAATGAATTTCAATAGGGAAGCAAAATGGAAGGCATAGATTTGACCAGATTCTGTAGTTGATTGTACAATAAAGAACTCTTCTTTATCATTTTGTAGATGGGTAGATACTTTCTGGTGGTTTTAGAGAACTAAGGCCACATCTTTCGAATAATGTGATCAAAAGATGTCTGTCCTCTTTTGTCAGGGATAATCTAACAGAAGATGTTGAGGCATTTCGTAACCGCACTGGTCCATGGCGCGACCAGGTAAATCGTGACTTAGTCATTTCATACCAGATGAAATCGGTGTTGAATGCTCTTTTTTTTGCAAAGTACGGGGTACTGGTTTTTTTGTCATCAGCTGTATCTTCTTCCAGGGACTGTGCCTTGTTGACTGGGGTAGGGGAATAGATATGAGCCTCTTTCCTGAGAAGACACAGTTTATAGGGGACTGTAGAACTTCTGGATTTCGCTGCATTGAAATGCAGGAGAACAAGCCTTGGACATTTCAGGCAAGTAAATTCTCTACAGAAAATGGAAACTTTAGGACTTCATAAAAAGGCTGACTTCTTTTTAAACATCACTGGTGGACAACAACAGGTGGATACATATGGCTTATGCGTGATTGTTCATATGATGCTTTTCGGTTCCTATATGGAAATCGAGAAAAGGACAACACGCGGGGGAACCTACATCTACCAGCCCAAATCACACTTCAAACGGTACAAGACTATAAGTTTCTTTATCCTTTTATCTTCAATTGTCATGTCTTTCGTCGTCCTTGACCACTTCCTACTCTTTCAGGTACTGGAATACTAAACTGTGGGAAAGCTTGTTTACCAAGTGTCTGAATTCAGAACCAAACAAAGATCAGGTGGCTGTGTTGAAGGACCTGAGACATGCATTTCAAGATTATATCTGCACAGATCCTCAGTTGCTGAGAAAGCTTAGGCAATCGTTACAGAAGCAAAAGACATCGTTACACTAGCCGGTTCAGATGTGCTTAGAATCTTCAATCACTAGGAATTTCAGAATTGCAGATAAGACACCCTCAACTCCTACTACACTTATTCTAGTATAATTGGTTCTTAGGTCCCTTCTTGAGCCCGGATGTGGTTCTTCGTATTCTTGACACGCTCGAATCGTCTTTCACATAATTGAATCTACATTGTGTTCTGAGTCAATAGTATATTTCATATTTGCTGTCATATATTACAAGATGAGAAGTACTACCTCCGTCCTAGTGTATTTGTCCAGTTTGACTGCTTTGAGTCAAACTGGACAAACTTTGAACTTCAATTACTCTCAATTTATATTGCATATTAGCATAATGAAATACAATTTGAAAGTTCTCAATACGGAAAATCCAATAAAGTCATTTTTATGTTAAAATACATTACGGTTTTTATTTAATTGAAGCTCAAAGTTTGTCTAATTTAACTCAAAAAATCAAACTGGACAAATACACTGGGACGGAGGGAGCATTACATTGTCAAGTATTTTGTACGGAGTACATTTTATTTAACATTCAAAATTAATGCAGGCAGAGTGTTGGAATGTCTTGTCATGTTATTAATCCGTAGTAACTATAAATTGTTTTCCGCTACAAATTGCTACGGGTATTATATGAAAGTAATATTTGTCGAGTATGGTACTAAATGTCGATGGTTTTCCGATTACGGTACCATTATATTAAAATTCCATTAATAGCTCAATTTTTGAATCTGTATTCCTCTTTTTATCGTGAGAGCATTGAAACAATTATCATTATGATGGAGATTGATGAAGATGGATTTATATTTTGGTTCTGGACAATCAAGCGGGATCTGAGTATACCATACTAATTCCCATCAAAATGCTCTTTTACACATGTTTAATGCCCGATTTTTCATAGTCATGAATTTCACTCTTATGACTAAGAGGTGTCACTTCATCACACTTATTAGAGGATTTAGTACTCTTAACAACACAATCAATTACCATTGAATTTCAAAATCAATTTTTGTAATAAGCATAATGCATGATTTTTTGAGGTTAAGACTGAAGCCATAAAGCTTAACATTAGAATCGTGAAGGAAAAGAAAAAAAGGTGACTATTATCATTCTCCTCATAAAAATAGTAGGAATTTAATTATTCATCTTCTTAACTTATTTTTTCTTCTCATTTTCTTTTATATTAAGCATCCTAGAAAATAATTTTTCAAGTAAAATAATTGCCAAGGAAAACCATTTTCCCACTGTAACGTAAGAAGTAAACTTTTTTCCAAAAGAAGAAGCAATTTCTATTCTTAATACTCCGTATTTGACAATTCATGTACTCCGTATTTAAAAAAAGCATACTTTAAGACAATTTAATTACCAATATTTTAGCAACATGAAATGGTAGTGGGCACAGCTTGCAGGGGACATGGTGGGGGTGAGTGGAGAGGGGCAAGTGCCCAAGGTGAGACAAAAAAGATCTTTGGACAATTAACAGCAATTAACATCATAGTAATAATCACAACAAAACCATGAAGAAAAAGAAAGGCCATTTTTTTTGTGGGAAATGAAGACAATTTGTATCCGACTAAAATTAGGTAATTAGCATGAATAAAGAGAGAATTGTTTGATTTAATCTTGAATGTGTAATGTAATAATGTACATTGTATATGGTTCGTCGACGAGGAATCTATAACCATTCTTGATGGCACTGCCAAAGTAGCATTCTTCTCAAAAGTAAACCAAAAATATATATCCCAAGCTCTACGTTAGTTTAGTTCGGGTGCCTAATCAATAGCGTGGTTCAGCATAATTACATTCATCCTAGGGAACAAGCACAAGCACATACAAGAAAATGAGAAAAAATTCATGTCAATACTCTTAGAAAGAAATTTGAGATTTTACAACACACCAAGATCAAATATTCATCACACAACGCTCCCAAAAATTCAATTTTTTTAGGCCTGTGTGATCAATATGCAATCTTTAAGCATTATTGTAGAAATATAATGTTTCTCGAAGTGCTAGTGATAATTATATAATCTATAAGTATTTTGTAGAATCACAGATTTCTTGGAGTTATGACATGAATTCTTCTCAAGAAAATGTCAACCATAAAAATAGCGCACATCTGGAAGGTTAATTCAGTAATTGAACGTGGCCGTGTAAGAACTTGCTAAAGTCGAATTACCTTTGAGTGTGGCCAATGTTTGAGCAAAGTTGAATCAATACACATAAGCATATACTCCGTGTTTTAAGCTGGAGGAAGAGGTCGCCGGCAAGTTGGGCACTCCATCTTTATGTCCATCCATCTTTGTAAACAGCCCGAATGAAAGTAATGGTCACAGGGCGTCACCTGAACAAAGAAAGTACTTAGTTTCAAGTTAAAAAACTAAAAAGAAGATTCTGTGAGGGAAAAAAGAATGTAGTATGATATGATCTGTCGCAGTACCATGCAATCGTTGGATCGTTGACTTAGGTCAATGGAAGTCATACAAATGACGCAATCAATCGGCGGAATTGCATCTGGATCAAGCTTTCTGTAATAGCTGTACTTTTCAGGTAAAATCTACAATGTCAATGAGATCACATAGATTGCATAAGCTTGGTTCCATTGTTTGAATTCTTTTCTTGTGAGTATATGAACATGTGATTACTCCCTCCGTCCCAAAAATGGAGATTATGCTTTACATTTTTTAAGTCCCAAAATGAAGTTTACGCTTGTTCACTTTCCCTTTTTAGGAAATGAATATGTAACTCTTATAATTTCTCAATCTTCTAAATAAACTTCAACCACACACCTTCAAGGAATTTGGAAGGAAAAGAAAAAGAAATGGTTTTCGCTCATTTTCCTCACCAAAAATGAGAGAAATTCTATTTTCCCTCTTCTTTTCCAAAACGGTGAGCAGTTTCCTCACCAAAAGAAAATAGTACTCTCATTTTCCTAACAAACAATTTCTTTCTAATTTTCTTTTATTTCTACTTTTCTTTCCCTCTAACCAAACAAGAAAAATTATTTTCCATCTCATTTTTTCCTTTCCCTTTCAAATTCCTTGAACCAAATATAGTGTTAAACTCCATGAAGTCAAAGTGTAAACTTCATTTTGGAACAATTTACGGGGAATGACAATAATGTCCCCAACCTGGCGAGGAATGAAGCACCTAGATCCAAGATAGTGTTGCAGAAGAAGAATTGAGGCCTGAATTCCCATAAAAGTGCCCAAGAAAACACACCATTTCTTGTTGGTGCCTATGCGCATGAAATTGTGAGGACAACCAAATATATACAAGGGGATTGCGAGACGAGTAATAGTCATCCCTAAGATATAATGAGGATGCAGCGGTTTTCTCGAGTCACGGATGACATTAGTTAAAATTTGAGGGATCCAAAAAGAGTGTAAAAGCAGAAGAATTGTCCGTAGAAACTTGTGAAACTCGTACATGAACAATATGCCACCCAGAAGTATGCCATCTGCAAAATACTATATTTCTTGAGGAACACAAGGAATAATTACTACAGAAGATTTTAGCTAGAAAGTAGAAACTGATAAATACCATTTAACTAATAACTTACAGAAACGGCTGTACAGAACTGACAATTCACGTCTCATTGCTTCCCAACCCTCTCCATTGTTCATGGGTCTACTTGCTTTCCAGATAGCAAGGAGGTATCGCATCTCAAAAATTGAGAAAACCACAAACTTGAAGAATGCAGCAGTTGCAAAAGCATTGAAGAGGGACTCTAAGAGCAAGTACACACCAGATTTTATATTAAAATGAAATTATTATACTGCTTAGATGAATAATGATTATTTACAGACCCGAACTTACCAACCAGTATCCCTGCAGTCAGATGCAAAAGACACAGATAAGCATCCATGATAGCCTGTTGCCCAATCATCAAAATTGAAACTTTGGCAGCCCCCTTTGAAAAAGGATGTCGAGCATTAACCAACTTTTAAGCAAAGAACTATTATACTGCAAAAAGAAGTCATTATTATCCTTACTGATTGAGTGTTACTATGTTCCATTTGCCTAATTAGCAATAGAACTTGAAGGAATGATATCTGTTCTGAAGTTAAAGAATCCATCCAAGCACACTAAACACGACCACAAGAATCAACAATCTAATATTACAAAAAAAATGTTGAAGGATACAAAGGTGACCATCAGTGTGTAGTTCACTGCTTTGTTGTAGTAAACCTCAATATTGATAGAAGAAGCATTCAATAGGATCGGAGAGAAGCAATCTCCATCATCGTTTACTGAAGGACTTTCCATTAATCCTTCTAGATGATATTTATCATTATCTCCATCTGTGATTTTAAAAAATTGCAATAGCATACCCCAAGAAATTGAGAAATTAGAGATAAAAGTTATATGCTCAAGAAGCACTTCCACAAGCCAATGAAATTTGGAGTAGCTTTTTCTCAATGCTTAATTTTGCAGGGATTGGCTATGGAATCTGGAGTATGAAAGAACCAAAGGACCAATAGATGGAATATATTCTATGAAAGTCTATTAGATTCGGAAATAGACAAGGAAACTATACGTATGGGAGAAACAAATACGAGTAATACACATTTTGAGAGCTGAAATACCATTTTGGGCGGATGAGACTCGGGAAACTTGTGCTGCAATTTCAATGTTACAATGCTTTCCCATTTCATAAATTGGCGCTGTAAAAATAGATATGTCAACCATTTTAAACATGTAGTTGAAAGTTAAAAAAACATTGTTGCAAGACCAAGAAGAAAAGTTACAGTGTTTCCTTTTCCAGATTTTATCACGAGGAGATTCCTGAAACACCTGGGATGAAAAAACTCCAAGCTGTTTAAAGACCATGCACGAGCCAGTTTAGTGTCAGGTCAAGATCTTCATATATAATCAATATATGTAACAGTGAATTTGAACTGCATGCACAAGGTTAGTAAGTACGTAGTACTAATTACTAATGACTAGATAAATATTAAGCTCCTTGCACACAAGATTGAATACATAAATTTATATTCCGTATTAGAAAAATGAAGGGTATGTCTGGTTTTACATTAGATAATGTGTAAAAAGATTCATAAGTATGTTTAGACTACTTTGTTTCCATCATCTTCGAAAGATTCAATATTTTTTGGCTTTGGGGGATGATGGAATAAAGCAAAATGATTCTTTAAACTGTCTGGCGCTTCTTTCAATACTGAAGTAGCAGTTAGTTGGAGCAACTTTCAATACTGAAGTAGCAGTTGTTGTAGTTTAAACCACTTAGTCTTAATATAAAAGATAGAAAGAAACAAAATGAGTTTTAACATATACCAAAAGTGTAATGTTTATGTTCCGGACATTTTATTTCCCTTTGAATTCCCTCTGCATTTTCCTCCCTATTTTCTTTACCATGCATTTTATGACTTCCAAACTGGACCCCAAATGAATTTGAACCAGAAAAAGTGCATTGGTATCCATGTCACTTGAAGGCGTGTTTTTCCATTACCAACACACTAATATTGCAATAGCTACTTAAAAATAATCAGAAACATATGTTCTTGAAAACACTAAGAATGGGATGGTATATCAAAGCATTTACCAGGTGATAAGGATTTGATGTGAGATACTCCTCTTCATGGCTGAACTCACCCTCTTTGCCACTGCAAATGAAAAGTAAATAGATTAGGGATGCATTCAGAACCTGGATAATGATAGGGAAAGTAAATAGAGGAAAATGTGTGTGAAATGTGTTATAAGAGATGTGATGGAAAATATGGCATTTGTTCAAATTTATTTAATTTTTCTATTAGATAAAGACTACGAAATCTAAACATGTCTAAAGAATATGAGTATTCCGAATATTAAATGCATATGAAGTATCATTTCCGTTTGCAATCTACACAATACAACCAAACACAAGAAGATAGAGTGACTATTTCCCCTTTCCCTAGCACTTTGTGGTATCCAAACACACCCTTTGAATAAGAGAATACCTGTAAGCTACCAATCGTAGTTGTCTGAAGGGCCATATGTATACACCTTCTATGCGGATTTGAGAACCAGCAACTTCATTTTCATTATCAAAAACATCATGGAAAACCATCACCCCCTGTCCAATATAAATGTACACAAATTTAATTATGTGATTCAGCCAAGAAGTATATTTAGTGATGAAGAAAGGCAATGTGCTCCTCATCAAGAGCTACTACCTACTAGCGACACATTTACAGTATACTTTAAATATTTTTTGTTACATAAGCAACAACTTAAAAATGAACATATCGAAATGGAAAAACAAAATGACTAATGATCAAATCACTTTTTGGCAACCGTCAATGTTACTAATAAGAGAAAAAAATATACTCCCTCAGTCTCCATATAAACTTTACACTTTCCTTTTCTAAATAAAAACTTGACACTTCTCCACTTTCTCTTTTAGGAAACAAATGTTGATATCATTGATTCTCTCTCTTCCAAATTAATTTAAACCACTCACTTATCACTTTACACCAACTTTTCAACACATTTCTTAATGTCTGTGAAGTTAATGTGTCAAGTTTATTTGGAGACAGAGGCCGGAGGGAGTCAAAAGAAAACTAAAAGATACAAATAATTCCATGTTCATGACTCATTACAACCACTAGGCAAGCATAAGAATCATATTATTACCTGAATATAGTGCACACCGGTTATTTTTGTCGGTGTACTTATCAATTCAAGGACAGAATTGCCATTGGATTTCCTAAAATCAGGAAACCTGGTAGTCATATTTGCGGAATCTAAAAACCTCCATGATCCTGTGTAAAAAGATGGCCAGGAGGACATTGTAAAATGCTAAAATTTCCAATAAAATTGGGAGGCAATTAGGTTATGCAAGGAAACTTCAACATTTGCTTTTTCTCATGCTGCTTCAACTACCACTTAACAAACCTATGATAGTGGTACAAATGCTGAGATGTTTACAAACCTCTATATGTCCCTGAAACATTCCAAGCAGAAAAGGGGCCCATTTGATTGTCGTCCTTTCTGACAAAAAGCCACTGCAAGAATCAACAGCATTGGAAGTATTAGACATCTGAACTTCTTTTCTTCTTCACAAGCCAAAATAAGGATACCAATTTAGTCAGTGAAAATGAAGATCTTTAGAAGTTGTTGCGCTGGTAGATACTTAGACGGTAGTGATCTACAAAGTGGGAAATTTATTCAGCTTAATTTCATCCTTCTATCTGCAATTTTCTGCTATTGTAGTGCCTACCAAAGTTGGTATTCATAGATCACTAAAAGTGAAAAACCACTACCACCCCCACCCCCACCACCCCATATCCTGTTTTTTGGCTAGTTCAAGAAATCTAAGGTTTTCAGATCACTATTGCATTACGTCATAAAATGATAGAAAATGGTAACAAACCATCCAATCTGAAGCCCTCTACTTTTCAGTGGACTCCTTTCTAGATAAATTCACTCAAAAACTAGCACTACTGGAAAATTGTGTCGTATACCATATCCAAACATGAAGTGATGACTGATGAACACTCATCAAAACAGAATAGGGCGGAAATTTCATAAGATTAACAGCACAAAAATCACAAATTCAATGTCTGCAATAAATAAATATTATGTGCAAATCCTCAAAAGCTATTGAATCTTAAACTCGTATTGCTCTGGATAAGACACATTCAAAAACATTAGTACGGGAGAACTAATTTTAACTTTCAACAAGGTAAACCCTTTCAAAGGTCTCCCACGGTGTTGTATATGCTCAACAAAGAATCCCATGAAAGTAGGGCCTGTGGAGGGTGTGTGTGTGTACGCAGACCTTACCCCTACTACTTGAAAGTGGAGAGGCAAGGTGTTATATATGCACAACTCCACAAATATCTTTTCATAAAGTGCTAAGCCTGATCATTACCACAAAGCAAAAAACATAAAATGCATACTCCCTATACTTAAACACCCCAAATATCAAGTGATTGCACAAAAAACTATTACTACGTATTATTAATACTATATTCAAAAGTATCTTAATATCACTTAACATTTCCCAGTTACCATTCCTGGAATTGATCAAAACTAAACAGCAGTGCAAACATTTTGCCATAAAACAATAACTGAACGAATTACACGCCAGATTGAGTGTAAGTATGAAGGGGAAAAAACTGATATAACTATGAAAAAGAATGAAATTTGATGCTAACCTCGTCACCCCAGGACTGATACCCCTCCCTTAAAGGTCTGAGGGAAACCACCGGACAGAAAAACAAAGACACAAAACACAAACCGAAAATGATTCTCAGCAAAATCCCCCCTCGATTTCCTCTGCCCACGCACGAAAGATCCAATCTTTTCAAGACCCCCATTTCAGGAAAAAACCCAGTCCCAGAGCTTCTCTTCCACCAAAAATTAAAGCTTTTGAGGATAGGGTATGTAGAAGATAATTGTAGTGAGAGGAAATATTGGTTTCTTGGAAAGAAGTCAAAATTGGAGCTAGCGACCCAGCAACACCCGAATCAAGAGAGTGAGAGCTCAACTACTGGTATTAAAGAACCCGCAGAGGCTTCTTCTTCAAAGAAACAGACAGGACCTGCGCAGTTCTGATTTCGAGCCGGAAAATCATTTGTGCTCGAGGTTTCTTGAGAACAGTTTGTGAATTATCAATGGGAAGGTGTTGAAAGAGTTGGTGGCCGAAATACAGTAATTTCCTCTCTAGACGTTTTGTTATTGTGGTGGAAGAGCACAAATGGCGTTTTGGGATTCCCTCCCTTCCCCGTGCAGGTAAAATTGGAGCCTGGGTAGAAGGACAGAAAATAATTCAATCAGCAGTGGTTAGAAACGTAATTTGGGAGTTCTAAAGGTTGTTCCTAGAAATACATGGACTTCCAAATTTGAGCAAAACATAAAATGCCGAGGCAAATTCGAAATATTAGAAAGAGTAAATATAATTGGTCCTTTAAAATAAGGGTTTCCGTATTTGGTCCTCTATTATTAAATATTATCCTTGTAGTCCTTTTTTAAGGGTGTCTTTCTACAAATGATCTTTTTTTATCTTCCGCAATGTGGGTATTAATTTAAAGGTTAAAAGTATAATTTGACATCAACATTATGCCTAATGACGTGTTCTGATATTGGTTAAGCGGATAACACAAAAATAATGACTATGATTGTGGGTTAGGATTTCGACGGAAGACCATATTTGCAGACTATGGTTATACTAGAAAGTAAATGTAATTCACAAACGACGTAAACGGAACAACCTTTGGAATTGGGTATGACAAAAACGAAATATTATCATTGTGAAATTACATTTTTGGCCTTCAAATTAACACCAACATGATAGAAGATCAAAAAAGGACTATTTGTGGAAAGATGCAAATAAAAGAAAGACCACTGGGATAATATTTGATAATAGAGGACTAAATACGGAAATCCCCATATTATAAAGGACCAATTATAAAATTTACTCTATAAAGAAATACTGTTAATTTTTTGAAAAAAATGAAGGCTCTTCTACGTACATGACTATGGTGTACTTAGAGACCCATCGAGATACTTTAGACTCCTCGGAAGAACTCTCATCCTCTGAATTATCAGAGTATGTTGGATTGTCGAGGTCACTTTCGTCATTCATGTCTTGTGGCGTGTTCGACAACCCCACCTCATCCCATGAAAAATGATGTCCCCCCATTTTTGTTGTTCTTGGTGGTGGTCGTGTTGTTCTTCCTCCATTTCTTCTTCTTGTGATGCGACTATTTCTTCTTCACCGGGAACTTGACCTTCAATTTTGAGTACCTATAGGTTAACCCTTAAGTCCATTGTATTGTTTGGTTGTTTTTTTGAACGAAACACCTTCATGTTCGTTCTTCAAAAATGGGGAAAGAACGTGATGCGGCATACGCTCCATCTTTGTATTTGAGATATTTCTCCCAAATTTTTCTGATTGAATTCAGATTATTCACTAATAGCATCGAAGAGTTTATTGAAAACCTTTTCGAATGACACATCAAGATCAAAGAAAAATACTTTGTTTGAATGCAATGAGTACTCAACCTCATTATTCTCGATTATGAACTCACCATTCCAATGGGCTAGAAAGATAAAGCTATGATCAGAAGCCATTTTTGGAAATGTAAGGAGTAATGAGTGAGTAGATAAGTAAGAGTGTATTTGAAGAAATTTGGTGGTGGCATTGTGATAGATAAATCCTAAATATATAGTGGATGAGTCGAGATATTTTATTTAGTTCAAGTGTGAGAACTTATTATGTTAGGTGGGGGGATTCATTATGTTACGTTGAGTAAATTATTGTGTTAGACGAGGGGATTATTATGTTAGGTAAAGAGATTTATTGTGTTAGGTGGCGTGATTTATGAAATTTAAGAGAATGTGTTTTCATGTTGACTTTTCAAAAATGTCAATGGTTGTGATAGATAAAAATAGATGTAATGAGTAGATTGGTAATGAAAAGTGTGATGTGATATGTTGGTTAAAAATTAAAAGAGGTAAAAGTGACTTTTTAATATAAATGAGAAATTTTTTTAGACGGACAAAAGAAAAGGAAAAAGATTTTACGAGACGGATGGAGTATAAAAACATGATAATTTTTTAACTTTATTTTAAAATGAATCTATTTATATTCACTTTATATCATATATAGCTCAATATTTTTTCTATATTTTATGGTTAAAATTAAAAACTTTTAACAAAGAAAAAATAAAGAAAAAGATGATTTTAAGAGGCAGGAGGGTTTTTTTCATCAACACCAAGCTAAGATAGTATGTATTGTAGAGGTAGGGAGATCGAATTGAGTACGTGCATGTACCCGAAGTATTTTAGTTCATTATAGACTTATAGTGCTGGTGTCGGGTTCTAAATATTTACCACATTTTAAAAAATGAGATAAAATATCAAGATTTTTAAAAATTTGTTTTATTTAAATATTTTTATTGAAATAAAAAATAAAATTTACATATTTAAAAAATTACATGAAAAATTCATTGCAATAATAGGTGCCAAGAATATTTCATTAAATCAAATGCTCCCTCCGTCCACCTAAATTATTTTATGAAATGACTAGTAAAAATGAGCAAACAAAGTGAGGAAAGTTTGACTTTGTAAATAGTGTCTGGGAAGATCTATGGTGGACAGAGGGAGTAACAACCAATGAAAACGTACAAATAAAAAAATTCATAATTATTGAAAAAAAGAGAAATTTGCACTAAATAGGACTAAAACATACTCCAATGTAGGGCATGAACGTTTCTTGAAAGGGTTGTTACATTTCTTGAAAAGAATTACATTTCTTGAAAAGAACTCTCCTCTCTCTGTCGCACACTCCAGCAGGTATCCCTCTTCCATCTCCTTCTTCTTCTTCTTCTTTTTGAAAATAGAAATTCCATTCCCCATAGGGTATAGGGTATATAGGAGGTAGGGTTATTACGTTTCTTGAAAGAGTTATTACATTTCTTGAAAAGAACTCTCCTCTCTCTGTTGCACAGTCGAGCAGGTGCCCCTCTTCCATCTCCATCTCCTTCTTCTTCTTGAAAAGAGAAATTCTATTCCCCATAGGGTATAGGGTATATAAGAGGTAGGGTTATTACGTTTCTTGAAAGGGTTATTACATCTCTTATATATTTATTATTTGGAGGGGGGGATTAATTATTTGAAAAATAAATCTAATTTTGTTTGAATACCAACAACTCACAACAGACCCGCGTTTCTCGGCCACAATGATGATTGCAAGGAGGCTTCTCTTTGCTTCGGGCAAGAATGCCGCCCTAGCTACTTATTCCGCCATCACCCGAGCTACTTATTCCGCCATCTTAAATATGCAATTAACTTTTTAAAAGTAGATTTCTTTTTTTTTTAATTTTACTCTATTTTTATATAATATGATTTTAAAGTAACTTCAATCAAACATCGTAAAATGCAATTAAAATATAATTGCATATTTAAGATGGCGGAATAAGTAGCTCGGGTGATGGCGGAATAAGTAGCTAGGGCGGCATTCTTGCCCGAAGCAAAGAGAAGCCTCCTTGCAATCATCATTGTGGCCGAGAAACGCGGGTCTGTTGTGAGTTGTTGGTATTCAAACAAAATTAGATTTATTTTTCAAATAATTAATCCCCCCCTCCAAATAATAAATATATAAGAGATGTAATAACCCTTTCAAGAAACGTAATAACCCTACCTCTTATATACCCTATACCCTATGGGGAATAGAATTTCTCTTTTCAAGAAGAAGAAGGAGATGGAGATGGAAGAGGGGCACCTGCTCGACTGTGCAACAGAGAGAGGAGAGTTCTTTTCAAGAAATGTAATAACTCTTTCAAGAAACGTAATAACCCTACCTCCTATATACCCTATACCCTATGGGGAATGGAATTTCTATTTTCAAAAAGAAGAAGAAGAAGGAGATGGAAGAGGGATACCTGCTGGAGTGTGCGACAGAGAGAGGAGAGTTCTTTTCAAGAAATGTAACAAAATATTAATTTGGACGAAGGGAGTAAATTGAAGTGTTTTAAATAGGGAATAATTTTTAAAAACACTTCTTAAATTATGTGTCACGTTATTTATTTAAAGAGAATAAATTCCTAAAATGAAACTAATGGGTGGATTCCATCCAGCCATCGACAAGAGTCACGTTCAGTCACGACTAACTGGGTGGTTCGTGAATAGTGCGCAATAGTGTACGTACTTTGGTACATGCCCAAACTTGACCGGTTGGTTGCAAACCTGTAACACCTCAATCCGTCCAGGTCTGCAGGCTCTTTTGGACTAAAGTATAAACTTGGTATTTGTAAACATTCAAAAGATTTCAAGCATTTTAAAACTTTATTTCATAATAAATTATTCAGAATAATAACAGAGTAGTTAATGTTGCGGAAGCTGAATAAATAACAATTACAAAACATAATAATATTACGTCTTTTTAAACTTTAATTCATTTTACACATCCACTTTGACCATCTCGCTCCGTCTGCCGCCAGGATTCCATCACATCATTCTTTTTGTTTACCTGCGTATAGCAAATAAAACATACTACACGCTCAGCGTTGAAACTGAGTAAGCATATCTAATGCATCGAACATCCATATAAATTGAATCTCAATTCATAATTAACCATTTAATATCATGCACACAATACATATTCCAAGCTTACATTATTCATAATATTCATAATATTTTATTTTAAGTCATTTCATGATATATTCAATATTCAAAATATTTCATCAGTGCTCTTAAATTATTCTTAATCTAAGGCCAAATCATTTTTATACAAGCTCATAGCTATTCCTAGTCTAAGGCAATATTTCTAACCAGGCCCTTAAACTATAAATAGTTTAATGCAGAACACAAGAATCGGTAATCCACCCTATGAATCACGTGGATTACGTACCAAACCGAACAATGATCTGTCGGGTGGGTGATATCCGGTTTGGATCCCGTACGTACGTTTTAACCCCGAATTATGAATTGGTCAAGGAGGTATATCTTAGAGTTTTTCTAGATATCCTTAATAATCATCATCAATTTTACAAGTGGGTATATCTTAGAGTTCTTCTAGATATCTTTAACAACACACATCATTTTCATAATCATCAATATATTCATTTTTAATCATGATTTAATCATTTATAATTATTATTTTAATAAGAATATTCATCAAAGTCTCATCATAAACAACATTAATAATAATTTTTAACAATATCCAATAACAAATAGCGGCCTAGCATCGAGTGTTAACACCTTAGCTTACCGTCATACATCACATAAAATTTTATTTGTCAAAGCATCATTTTTATTTTATCACATAAAATTTTATTTGTCAAAACATCATTTTTATTTTTAACAATTATTTTTATATTGATCATAATTGATTGGTATATAAAATAATAGGATTTTATAGCTTGAAAAATAGCATTTTTGGGCTTAAAAATGTTTGTAACGGTCGACCGTTGGGTCCGAACTGTCGTCCGTTCCGTTGGAAAATGCAGGAAATCGAAGGTTTACTATTCATCATCTTCAACCTCTAGCCCATTTTTCTCAAGTTTCATATTTGGTCACTAAACTTCAATTAAACTATATAAAAATGTTCTCCAAGGTTCGTAGATCATTTTAGAGGCATCAATTCGAAGTTTTAACATCAAATTCAAGGTTTATGATTCTTGGTTCTTCACATATGTCAAACACAAAACTCAACCAAACGACCATTTATGAGTGTAGAAACGATCTATACGAACATTCTAGTCACTAGATATATCTACGGGCTTACTTCGAAGTGAAACGATGATTCCGGTGGAAAAACGGTGAAACTTCCGGCGAACACCACGGCTTGCTCCGGCAACTTCACACCAAATTGACAACCACTGCACTCTTCTTTCAACAAGGAACGAAATAGAAGAAAGAATGGAGAAAATTGGTGAAGAATTGAGGGAATTGGGTCTCCTTTTATAGAGAAGAAGGTGCAGAAAACTCCATGTTTGTGCGTCACTGCAAACCCGCGATGGGCGTAGAGGGAGGAGCGGTGATCCCTACTGATTTTAGAAGCAAGTCCTGATTGGGACTAATTTTAGTTCCAGTTGGGGTACACTTTTTGGTCCAACTTTCTCCGAATTAAAATCCGTTTGCACCGTTGCGATCAGACAGTCAAACTCTACACAACGAAATTGATATGTAATTAAAATTAGTCTCATATTGAATTAATTGATATGTAATTAAAATTAGTCTCATATTCAATCAATATTATTAAATATAAATATTTATTTCAATATATCATTTTACAAAAGTTCACATCTTTGACTTTTTCTCATTTTTATACAAATTACATATTTAAAATGTCATAACTAAACCTCTGTACATCAGATTTATTCATAAAATATACCGTTGGATTCGTTTCTTCGAGACCTATCCATAAAAGTCAATCTTAAAAAAAAATCATTGACTCCAAAAATTCCTTCATTTTTGGTCAAACATAGAAATAATGCTTTGTTGAGTCAAAATATGGTTTCTAAAAATACTTTTATACTTCCTCCGTCCCATTTTATAACGCCTGTTTTGGTTTACGATGTTTGACTGAAATTATTTTCAAATCATTTTATATGACAAATGGTACATAGTTAAAAAATAAAAATTACATATTAAAATACTACATCAAAAGATCTACAAAACAAGTAGTGATAATAGTATTTTATTTTATCAAATTGCTAACAAAAATTGAGAAAGAAAGTGAATGAAGTTTGACCCTGTGAATAGTGAACATGCATTATAATTTGGGACAAAGGGAGTAATAGAATAACTTTTAGACCATATTTTGGGGCGTTACAAAACCACCGGGTGGGTTGGCACCCGTGACACTATCAGTCAGGGAGCGTGGCATTGCTGGATCCTCAAACCACCCGATCGAGTCACTAGGACTTGTACTAACAAATTGGACAGTAGCGGCCTAGAATCAACTGGGCCATGCTAGATTCTTCTATACCAACAGATTTTTCCAAACATTCTCACCCAAGCATTACGCACCAAGAAAGACAGTCGCAGTAAAAGAGTAGCCAGTGAGAGAGGACAAACACTACGAGATAAAGCCTGTCAGATCGAGCGTCCAGTCACGTGGCTGGCACATGGTTGGGCATGGCACTCGCCTGCCTGTCCCCTAGCTACACTACAAATAGACATTGTAATCCTTAGGGACCAGGATCGAATTTTCCTCTCTCTAAAAGCTGTTGTGTAATACATGCATTTATTATTTCCCCACTTAATAATAATTAGACTACAAATGTTTTCACCTACAATCTCCTCGATCAACCTTTGCTTTATGTGCCTTTTTATATCTAAACTCAATAAATCACCGTAGACTCGGCCTAAAATACATACTTTACCCCAGGTGATAATTTATACTATCAGATACTTAACAACTACTCCTTTTGTCGAAAATCAACTTCGTGTTCACTATTCATATGGTCAACTATATTCACGTTGTTGGCTTATTTTCGTTATCTATTTGGTAAAATAATATAGTCATGTCTTCTCTAGTTTTGTAGATTTTTGATGTGGTTTTTAAATAAATAACTTTCATTTTTGAACTTTGCACATTTTCATATAAATTGATTTGAAAATAACTCCAGTTAAATATCGTAATGCCCAACAAGAAAATAATTTTTGGACGAGGGAAGTATATGTTTTCTCCTATTAAACACTCAAGCAAACAAAAAGCCTAATATATAAAAATCACGAGTTACTCCTATTGTCAATTGTTTTGAGATCGGAACTTCCACAATTCTACACGGTATCTTGGCTAAGATATATGAACTCACAAAAAAAGGATCAAAGTCTATTTGTGCAAGAGACAACAACCCAATATAATATCGCGAAAGTAGAGCCCGTACAAGCAGACTTTACCCGTACTCCAATGTAGGGTTTTGAACCTGGAGCAACTAACAACTTGGGTAAAAGATACTCCCTTCGTCCCGCTTTGTTTGTCCACTTTTGATTTTTGGAACTGTTCATCTAAGCACTTTGTGAAGGATTTTGAAAGAATGACTTTCTTCCCGTAATTACATCTCCAAGTGTGTATAAATACATGTACAATAGGTCCGGGCCCCATAACAAATGTGGGCTTATAGAAATGCTAAATAATAATACAAATAATAATACATTAAATAATACAATTACTCCAATACTCCCCCTCAAGTTGGAGCATGAATATCGAGAATGCCCAACTTGGAGAGTAGAAACTAAAATAGTGGACCGGAGAGCGCCTTAGTAAAAATATCCTCTGTTTGAAGTCGGGTAGGAGCATAAGCCGTAGAGACATGACGCCGTTGGACACATTCACGGACGATATGACAATCGATGTCGATGTGATTTGAACGCTCATGAAAAACTGGATTTGCAGCAATGAAAAGAGCAGACTTATTATCACAATATAAGCGCGGAGTAGAATAACATGGGACCTGTAAGGCTGCAAGTAGACCACGAATCCACCGAATTTCCGTGCAAGCACTAGCCATGGAGCGGTATTCGGCTTCTGCAGACGAACGAGACACAGTAGTTTGCTTCTTAGACCGCCAAGAGACAGGAGAGCCACCCAACATGATAAAATAACCCGTGACAGACCGACGAGTAAGAGGACAACTGGCCCAATTGAAGTCTAAATAAGCAGTCACAGTTAAGTCACTATCAGCCCGCAAGAAAATGCCCTGACCAGGATGACCCTTGAGATACCGAACAACACGCAAAGCAGCCTGGAAATGATCAAGTCGTGGAGCATGCATAAACTGAGACAACACATGGACAGAGAAACAAATGTCAGGATGAGTAATGGTCAAATATAATAAGCGGCCAACAAGTCGTCGATACTTGGCCGGATCACGAATCTCCGGACTGGTGAAAGTGGCGAGAGAGTGGCCGGGCTGGATCGGAGTATCGACCGGTTTGCATCCTGATAAACCAGCTTCCAGAATAATGTCCAATGCATATTTACGCTGATTCAACACCATGCCAGCAGGAGATCGAGCACACTCTATCCCAAGAAAATAAGACACTGGACCAAGATCCTTTAGGCAGAAACAATCATTAAGATACTTCTTGAAAGAAGATCACACAGAAGGATTATTACCAGCTACCAATATATCATCAACGTAAACAAGAACAACCAAAATATCCGGGCCACGAGACCACACAAATAGAGTATGGTCCGCATGGGCTTGTTGAAAACCATACCTATGTAGAGCACCACGAAGCTTCGCAAACCAGTTCCGTGGGGACTGGCGTAGACCGTACAAGGACTTGCGAAGTCGACACACCTTGTTCGGATAGGCTCCGGCATATCCAGGAGGAAGCTTCATATATACCTCATCCTCCAAATCACCATGCAGAAATGCATTATTAACATCCAATTGATGAACCTCCCAAGACCTGGCAACAGCAACAGATAAAAGAATACGCACCGTAGTTAATTTTGCAACAGGAGCAAAAGTATCCGTATAATCGGTGCCAAACTCCTGATGATTACCCAAGACAACCAACCGGGCTTTATCTCGTTCCTTAGTTCCATCGGATCGAAACTTGGTGCGATACACCCACTGACACCCCAAAGCTCGGCGAAACGGAGGAAGATCAGTAATGTCCCACGTATGATTACACTCTAAAGCCAACAACTCCTTGGCCATAGCCTCACGCCAAGAGGGGTACTGAACAACTTCCCGAAAAGTTTTAGGTTCGGTATTCTTCGTCACAGCTCCAAGAAAAGCATTGTACCTGTCATGCAATCTATCATAATGAACAAAATTAGTAATAGGGAACCACATACCGGAGACGGAAGATGCAACGGGGGGAAAGAGAACGGGAGAAGACGCAAGAGCAGTATGACAAACATAATCGGAGAGATGCTGGGGAGGTTGACGAACACGGGAAGACTGACGGAGATGAGGGGCTGTGGCAGTGGGCGCTGCTCCAACCGCCTCTGTGGACGGGACTGGAACAGCAGGTTGCTGGTCGCCACTACCGGGTTGAGAAGCACCTGGGGAGGCAGCAGGCTGGGACGCAGAGGGCTGTGAGGACGGTAACTGTGCGGGATTGGAGTTGGGAAGGATAGGGAAATCAGCCGTTGACGGCGGAGACATGTGGGAAGAAGAGGACGTAGATTCCTGCGGTAACAAAAAAGGAAAAACGAACTCATCAAAGACGACATCGTGGGTATGGAAAAATTGATGGGTTTCCAAGTTGTACACCCGCCAACCCTTAGTACCAAACGGGTAACCGACAAACATACACCGGATGCTACGGGGGGCAAACTTATTGGGAAGTTTTTGACGAACATAACAAAGACACCCAAAGACGCGAAGGTGAGTAAGAGTGCTCGGCTTGGAGGTAAGAATTTCAAGAGGAGACTTGCCATTTAAAAGAGGGGTAGGGAGACGGTTTATGAGATACACCGCAGTTTTAACACACTCGCCCCAAAATTCCAAGGGAAGAGAAGCCTAAAACATGAGAGCACGGGCCACATTTAAGATATGCCGATGTTTACGCTCGACACGGCCATTCTGTTGCGGTGTACCGACACAAGAAGTTTGGATTTGAACTCCCATTTGATCATAATAGTCACGAAGAGGTTTGTTGACAAATTCAGTACCATTATCAGAACGGACAATTTTTATTGTTTTCCTGTATTTGGTGTGGATCATAGCAAAGAATCGTTTAAGACAAGAGGTAACCTCACTTTTGGCTTTAATGAGATAAACCCAAACAGCACGTGAATGATCATCAACAATGGTTAAAAAATAATGTGCTCCAGTAACCAAACACGCAGAATATGGCCCCCAAATATCACAGTGAATTAAATCAAAAATAGTAGCAGCATTATTAGTACTATTAGGAAACGAAGAACGAGTTTGTTTGGACATAAAACAAATATCACAGGTTTCCAACTTCTTAATGTGAGAAGTGGAATTATTTGGACTAACAAGAGTAGACACTTTAGAGGAGGGGTGACCCAAACGCTAATGAAGTAAGAGGGGATCAACGGCAGACGCATGAACTTGAGCCAAAGAACTGCAAAAGACGTAAACTCCGTTACGCAATTCACCCCGTCCAATCTCCATTTTCGACAAACGGTCTTGTATTACACAAAAAAGTTCATTAAAGATCACATGACAAGTAGTATCACGTATAAGACAACCAACGGAAATCAAATGGCAATTTAAATTGGGCACCAACAAAACACCAGACAACACAAGGGTGAGGGAAAGCCGAACCTGCCCTTGTTGACGAGCATATACCCGAGAGCAATTAGGGAGAGTTATTCCGCAAAGGGAAATCTCAGTAACATCAAAAATATGGGTTTTATCACCGGTCATATGGTGGGATGCTCCACTATCAATCAACTATTGATTTTTAACAGAAGACATACAGGTGTACTGCTGAGAAGCGGAGGACTCAAGCAACGACATAAGTTTAGCCATTTGATCACTCAAAGTATTTGTGGAATTAGTGTTGACGACATGGGCGCCACCAGTTGGGACAGTAGAGGCACTGCCGTAGGGTTACTGCCGTGGGAAACACTGCCATCCAATCTGCTGTAGGAGGTGCTGCCAGGACGGGCAGGCCCTTTGCTGCCATCTCGGCCGCTGGACGGATAGCCACGACCTCCCGATGTTCGACCCCCTCGACCACGTTGCATTCCACTACGTCCTCCACCGCGTCCATAATGTTCCGGGAAACCAATGAGCTCAAAACAAGTATCAATGGTGTGATTGGTGCGCCCACAATGAGAGCACGAAAGGTTACTAGGAGAGCGCCAAACCGCGAAGGCAACGTCATCTGTACGGTCGTCACGAGAACGGATAATAGTACGGTGACGTTCTTCTTGAGTAACAAGGTAAAAAGCTTGATCCAAATCCGGGATTGGTTCGGTGCCAAGAATCTGGGAACGTGCATGCCCGTATTGTTCATCGTCCAGCCCTAACAAAAAGTCCATAGTCTTTTCACGCTCGACCCGAGCGTGGCAAATCACTGCGGCTGGACACATACAACCTCCGGTTGGATCTTCACACCCATAAAGTTGATTCCAAAGAGTGATGAATTGGTTATAATATGCCACAACACTCTGATCTTTTTGACACAAATTATGTAGTTCACACTTCAACTGATACATACGAGGGCCGTTGGAACCACCGTACCGTTTCTTGAGATCGTTCCACAAATCATAAGCAATCGTATGGTTGATAACATTGCGTTGAATAGATTCATCGACACTATTGCAAAGCCAACTACAAATGATGGAATGGTTGGACTCCCACGCGCCTAGTTCGGCCTCATCGGTGGGTTTAGGGACACCTGCGGCTGTCAAAAATTTTGCTTTTCCATGGCCAGCCAATGCATGCAAAACAACCTTCTCCCATACGTCATAGTTATCACTACGTAATACATACTTTGTTAGAGAATTACCAGGCCCCTCGGATGGATGTAGGTAGTATATTGAAGATGGATCATGAATCAAATTGGCTTTCTTTGTTGTCATATTGATGGCAGACAATAACGCAGACCCAAAAGAAGAACAGCAGCAGCAACCGAACACAAATCACAAGGAGAAAGCTACAGACTTACACCAAACAGACAACACCAGACAGTAGCAATTTGCTCAGGTGACAGACTTACACCGAACACTATGAAACTGACTTTTTCGGCGAAACCAAAGCTACGGAGACAATCGCACCATACACGAGACACCTAGGGTTTCATTTTCCTGTGCTCTGATGCCATGAAGGATTTTGAAAGAATGACTTTCTTCCCGTAATTACATCTCCAAGTGTGTATAAATACATGTACAATAGGTCCAGGCCCAATAACAAATGTGGGCTTATAGTAATGCTAAATAATAATACAAATAATAATACATTAAATAATTCAATTACTCCAATACTTTGACTCATCAAATTCTCTCAATGTGTAAGCCTAAATATAGTCATGCGTGATCTTGTTTGATTTGTCTTAACATATAGATTATTAAAATATAATTTCTATAATTTTTTAATATACAAATTACAAGATAAAATTAATTAAAGAAGTGTATTGGATGGTGTGCAAAAATGAAAGTGAACAAATATAGTGGGACAGAGGAAGTACTAAATTTGAACTTGGGGATGTAGAGTCCCACCTCTATCGCTCGGGCCAAGGAAAGGCCACTATTGTGTTTGGAAACTCATAATTCGACACAAATATGATGATGTTATGTACAAATGTCTTTTGATGTTCTCCATTTCTAAGTTAGACCTTTGTTTTTCCCCTTTGTAAGCCTATATATAGAGGCTCCATATGTAGAAATGGAACATCCATATCTTTAGTCTCTCATTGCATTCTTTCTCTTTCACTCTCCATTGCACTTTGATCTTCCATTTGTGTTCTTATCAAGGTATATCCCTATCATCTTGTTCTTGATAATATTTCTATTATCTTTTTTCTTAACACGTTATCAGCACGATACTCTAAAAATTTACTCTTCATATCTTGTCCTTGTTCATATTCATGTTATATATTTACATATAAATATACACTAATTTACTTTAGTTTTCAAGTGTACTTGTAGATATATTGAATCTAAAACTCCTAAATATATTAGAGAATTGGCATGTGAAGCCTACATTATGTGTTAAAGTTGAAGATTATATGATAAAACTCAACCTGAAGTTTGAGTACATATTATGTCGGAAAACTTTCATTTCTTTAGTTTTTTTCTCTTTTGGCTAGTGAACTTGAAGTTTATATTCTGATTTCATATGCTCAAAGCATTAACAGTGAAACTCAAAGGCTGAAGATTTGAGTATGCCACATGAATATATAGGTGACATTATTATTTACTTTGCAACAAAGAAATAATAATAATAATAATAATGTTAATATTATAGATTTATTATTTGTGATTATGTAATGTGCTCTAATTTCTCATTATGTCCATAGTTTTGCTCTAATTGTAACCTCCGCTATAATAATAATAATAATAATAATAATAATAATAATAATAATAATAATAATAATAATAATAATAATAATAATGCATAATAAATAATAATAATTGAGACCCTTCAAGTACCTAAGCCATTTTTTATTAAAAAACCTATTATTCAATCAATACACATTAATTTATTTATTTTTAATCTACTAATTTGATATATGTGTATATGTGCGTTTTAAAAAAATATACAATTAGAATTATTTGATAAATAAAATTGTCTTGTATGGTGCAATTTACATATACATTTGTTTTTTTCAACTAGTAGATTCTGGTAATGAATTAAAAAAAATCAACATGAAATATATGACTAAAGGTTAGGATCAACGAGCCCACATGGTTCTAAATAATAATAATTTATATTTTATTTTCAGTGATGGGTAACCTCACCAAGCTTGAATTTGCTGCCCTTGACATTTCCGGAAAAACTATTTAACATGGGTTCTTGATGTTGAGATTCATTTGAATCCAATGAACCTTGGAAATGCTATTAAGAAAAATGGTGGGGCTAGCGAACAAGAAAAAGCAAAGGCAATGATTTTCATACGTCATCATCTTCATGAAGGCCTGAAGTCCGAATATATTGGGGTCAAAGACCCTGCGACTCTTTGGAGTGACTTGGAGGAGAGATACAACCATCTAAAAAGTGTGATACAACCATCTAAAAAGTGTGATACTTCCAAAGGCTCGCTATGATTGGATGCAACTAAGGTTGGAAGATTTCAAAACAGTAAATGAGTATAATTCTGCTATGTTTAGGATTGTATATCAATTAAGGTTGTGTGGAGACACCGTCACTGATGCTGATATGTTAGAGAAAACATTTACCACTTTTCATGCCTCTAACATGCTTTTGCAGTAGCAGTACCGAGAAAAAGGATTTACTAAGTATTCATAACTTATCTCTTGTCTCCTTGTTGCTGAACAAAATAATGATCTTCTCATGAAAAATCATAACTCTCGCCCTACTGGCTCTCAACCATTCCCTGCAGCGAATGTAATTAATTCATTCCCAGAAGCGAATGCTAATTTCCGTGGACGAGGGCGTGCTCGTGGTCGCGGTCGTGGCCGTGGTTTCGGTCGTGGTTATGGGCGAGGTCGAGGAGGATTCAACAAGAAATCTGTACCAAACCACTCGAAGTGGGAAAATAATGACCAAAAACAAGAAAAGGGGAAGATCGTTAAAGGTGATGCTTCAAAACAAAGGGAGGAAATTTGTTACAGATGTGGAGTGAAAGGTCATTGGTCTCGTACTTGTCGTACATCAAAGCACCTTGTTGATCTCTATCTAGCATCTACCAGAGAAAAGGGAAAAGAAAAGGAGATAAATTTTGTTGATTTTGACAACGACTTTGATACTACAATTGAGCCGATGGAAGCAACTCATTTTGATGTGGATGATTTTCTGATTGAGCCAAGTCGTGATATTAATGGAGTTGAATTTTATGGTGGCGATGCTTCAGTCGACCAAGATAAAATTAAGGAGTGATTTCGAGTCAAGTTTAATTTATGTTGCAAAATAATATGTATTTCCAATTTCAAGTCTTGTTTGTTGTGTCCTTTTCCAGTCGAGTTTACTTTATGTTACAAAATAATATGTATTTCCAATTTCAGGTTTTGAGTCATCATGAATAATAATGTTTTTTTATTAATAAAAAAACATGACCTCTTATTTTTCTTATGTATTTTATCAAGATGGAAAAACAAAAGGCCATGACCAACTTAAGAGATGAAGATGTTTGCTTGGTTGATAGTGGGACAACACATACAATTCTTAAAGATCAAAAGTATTTTTCAGATCTGCAGTTAGCAAGCAAATATCAGTACAATTTCTGGTACTACGGAGTTAATTGAGGGATATGGAAGAGCAAATATAATTTTATCTTGGGGAACCAATATTGTTGTAAAAGAGGCATTATACTCCTCTAAGTCAAAAAGAAACTTATTAAGTTTCAAAGATATACGACTTAATGGGTTTCATGTTGAAACTATGAATGAAAGAGGTACAGAATACCTTTGTATCACATACACGAATCATTGCCAAAAGCAAGTAAAAGAAAAACTTCCAGTTTTCTCATCTGGATTGTATTATACCACCATTACTGCCATCGAATCAAATGTTATCGTGAACCAGAAGTTTAGTGATCCTAAATAATTTATGATTTGACATGATCGACTTGGTCACCCTGGATCGACCATGATGCGTCATGTACTAGAGCACACCAATGGGCATCCTTTCAAGAACCATAAGATCCCTTTGCCTAATGAATATGTCTGCATAGCATGTTCACAAGGTAAATTAATTACAAGGCCATCCCTAATGAAAGTTGGCAATGAGTGTCCAACATTCTTACAACGTATTCAAGGAGACATTTGTGGTTCTGTTGACCCACCTTCTGGACCATTTCGTTACTTCATGGTCTTACTAGATGCCTCATCAAGATGGTATCATGTATGTTTGTTGTCATCACGTACAGCTGCTTTTGCTAAACTCCTTGCTCAGATAATCAAATTGAGAGCACAGTTTCCTGATTATCCAATCAAGACCATCCGTCTTGATAATGCTGGTGAGTTCACATCTCAATCCTTTAATGATTATTGCATGTCAATTGGAATTGATGTTGAACATTCAGCTGCCCACGTTCATACCCAAAATGGCCTGGCAGAGTCATTCATTAAAAGATTACAATTAATTGCTAGACCTTTTGTAACGCCCCAAAATATACTCTAAAATTTATTGAATTAAATATTCAATTAAACAAAATTTGTTTTGATTAAAATAAATTGTTGTTGGGATTTGGGCTTGAATAAAATATATATTGATATCCAAAAAAAACATAATTGGGATAAATCTTATATAGATAAATCCAACATGTTGATTTATTGTGTGATCTTGATTGGGAACCTGAGTAAAGACCCAAATCAAGAGTAAATAAAGAATTTGTTTAGAATGTAAATATTGAAATGATTTGTTGAAATAAATCATGAGAATAATTGATATGAATTAAATGAGAAAACATTTTATGAGAAAGGTCAATTAAACCAATTTTGACTCTGTTAAGGTCAAACACCCAAAAATGTGGTGTCGGGAAAAGTATAACAAATGAATATAAAAATTATATCGTTGGATAGAGTTCGACTGTCTGATCGCAAAGGTGCAAACGGATTTCAATTCGGAGAAAGTTGGACCGAAAAGTGTACCCCGACTGGACCAAAAATTAGCCTCAATCAGAGAGTAACGTGCTGAGTCTCCTTAAGTCGCACTATCGCCGAAAGAAGAACGTGAAGTTCCTACGCAGCATCTACTCAGACTTTGTTTCCTTCTTCTTCATCTTCCCTATAAAAGGAGAAGCTAACTCCCTCATTCCTTCACCATTCTCCTTCAAATAAACTCGAAGAGAAAGCTGTGAGTGTGGAGAACGAAGTTGTGCTGTCAATTTGGTGTGAAGTCGCCGGAGCAAGCCACAATCTTCGCCGGAAGTTTCGCCGGAAAATATTCAAAACCTTCATTTACCTTCGAGGTAAGCCCTTAGATATATCTAATGACTAGAATGTTCATATAGGTCGTTTCTACGTTCATAAATGGTCCTTTGGTTGAGTTTTTGTGTTTGACATGCTTAAGAACCAAGAATCATAAACCTTGAATTTAATGTTAAAAATATGTTTAAAAGATTCCAAAATGATCTATGAACCTTGGAGAACATTTCTATATAATTTAATTGAAGTTTGGTAATTAAAAATGATAATACTCGAAACTGACCAGAGGAAGAAGATGATGAACAGTAGCCGAAAATCGATTATTTACTCCTAAGAATCGATTAGAACCTTGTTCAGATGAGATGCTGGAAGTCAGAAAAACATAATCGATTATTTTATTAAAATAAATCGATTTTTATTATAAAATCAATTATTTAGAATTATTAAATCGATTTTTGTTAAAAATCGATTATTTAGAATTATTAAATCGATTTTAGTTAAAAATCGATTATTTATAAAGTATAAATCGATTTTAATTATTAATCGATTATTATTCGTTAAATAATCGATTTTTCCACAATTTATATATATATATATATATATATATATATATATATATATATATATATATATATATATATATATATATATATAGATTATTATATATATATATATATATATATATATATATATATATATATATATATAGATTGTTTTATATAAATCGAGTTTTCCCACTTTTGATATCAACTAATTATAGACAGTATAAATATGATTTTGTATAATAAAATGATGTTTTTACATATAAAAACATAATGTGATGCATGATGATAAGTTCGGGTGTTAACACTCGATACTAGACCACTATTTGTTATTAGATTTTATGATTGTTTAATTATTGATTATGATAATTAATTATGTTGAATACTCTGAATGATGATCATGAATTGTTAAGTTGATAATAATGAATTAATAAATCATACTATTAAGGCTGCTTAGAAGACCTCTAAGATAGACTTCTGATTAGAATGGGCCTTGCGAGTATAAAAACGTATATTCGGTGGCCTTGGGTAAAACGTACGTACGGGATCCATAAACCAAACTAGAGGAACTCGTTTGGGGATACCACCCAACCTGACAGTTAGTAATCTACTGTTCAGTTTTCTGGATTTGTACCTTAAGCGAAGGCTAGTTTAAGAGTTGGTAAATAAATTGGAATATGTACCTTAAACTAATGACCTAGCTTAAGAGTTGGTTAGAAGTACCTTGAACTAGAATTAGTTTAAGAGTTGGTAATCATCAAAGGTTTGGCCTTAGACTAAGCCTAGTTAAGGATATTGTTGAGTATTGAATGTTGAATATTAAACAATTGAAAATATCATGAATGAATTATATATTGTGTGCATGATATCAAATGGTTGTTTGTGAATTGAGATTCAATTTATGTGGATGTTCGACACTTTAGATATGCTTACTCAACTTCATCGTTGAGCGTGTAGTATGTTTTATTTGCTACACGCAGGTAGACTGAAGGAATGATTGACTTGTTCCTGGCAGCACAAGGGGCGAGATTGTCGTGGTGAAATTTGTGATTTTAAATAAATAATTATGTTGTTATTAAACATGGTTTAAATTGCTTCCGCATTATTGTTAAACACTCTGCATTTTGCTACAATTATGTACTAAATAATAGTTATGATGAATCAAAGTATTTGAAACGTTTTAAATTTATGATTTCCAAAGTTAATACTTTAGTCTGAAAGGGGCTGCAGACCTGGACGGATTAGGGTGTTACACCTTTGCTTTTAAGGTCAAACTTGCCTACCTCTTGTTGGGGACATGCCATATTACATGTTGCATCATTGGTACGCATAAGACCAAGTTCTTATCATTTGTACTCACCATTGCAATTGACTTCTGGCCAGCAGCCAAATCTCTCCCACTTAAAGATATTTGGTTGTGCGGTGTATGTTCCTATCTCCCCACCTCAATGGACAAAGATGGGCCCACAGAGACGACTTGAAATTTACGTTGGTTTTGATTCCCCATCTATTATTAGATATATTGAACCATTGACAATCGACTTATTTAAAGCAAGGTTTGTTGATTGTCATTTTGATGAGACAGTTTTTCCACCGTTAGGGGGAGATAAAATCCTAATTCCTAAAGAACAACGTGAAATTACTTGGAATGTACCATCTTTGTCTCACTTGGACCCACACACGAATCAATGTGAACAGGAGGTGAGACGAATAATACATTTGCAAAATATTGCAAATCAGTTGCCAGATGCATTCACTGATACAAAAAATGTGACGAAGTCTCATATACCATCTATTAACACACCTGCACGTGTGGACGTCTTAGATAAACAAAATAATGAAGCACTAAAACCTCGCATGAAGTGTGGACGTCCCCTTGGTGCGAAAGATAAGAACCCTCAAAAGAAAAGGGTACAAGAGATGAAGATCTCAAATGATAATAATATTTCAAATCAAGAAAACGTTAAACAAAATATGACTGATCAGTCTGAAATTGTTAAAGAAAAGACCTATGAAGAGGTACATACCCCTGAAGAGGAATGTCTAGAAGGTTTTAGATCTGAAGAGATATCCCTAAACTATTTGAGTACAAAAGAGAGTTGGGATAGAAAAAGGTGATCATCTATGACATTTTTGCTTATAGTGTTGCATTAAATATTACAAATGAGGATCCAGAACCAAAATTTGTAGAAGAATGTCGACATAGAAATGATTGGCCAAAATGGAAAGAAGCAATGCAAGATGAGTTAAAATCTCTAGAAAATCATAAAGTTTTTGGACCTATAGTTTAAACACCTGAAGGTGTAAAGCCCGTTGGGTTCAAATGGGTTTTTGTGCGGAAACACAATGAGAAAAATGAAATTTTCAGATATAAGGCTAGACTTGTTGCCCAAGGTTTTTCACAACGACCTGGAGTCGATTATGATGAGACATATTCACCTGTGGTGGATGCAATTACATTGCGTTATTTGATTAGTTTAGTAGTCACAGAAAGACTTGACATGCGTCTTATGGATGTTGTTACAGCATATTTGTACGGATCTTTAGATAATGAGATTTACATGAAAATCCCCGAAGGATTCAAAATTCCTGAAGCATACAATCAGAAAGCTCGTGAGTTATTCTCAATCAAGTTACAGAGATCATTATACGGAATGAAACTGTAACACCTTAATCCGTCCAGGTCTGCAGCCCCTTTCGGACTAAAGTATTAACTTGATAATCGTAAAAATTTAAAACATTTTAACATCTTTATTTATCATAAAATAATATTCCATACATAACAGTAATAAATTACGGAGTTTTAACCATAATGCAGAAGCAATTTAAATCATGTCTCATAACAATTTAATTTAATCATTTTAAATCATAAATCCACCACGATCGCCTCGCCCCTTCTACTGCCAGGAACATGTCAACTACTCGTTCTGCCTACCTGCATGTAGCAAATAAAACACACTACACGCTCAGCGGTGAAGCTGAGTAAGCATATCTAAAGCGTCGAACATCCACATAAATTGAATCCAAATTCATAATCAAATCATTTGATATCATGCACAGAGTATTCAGTTCAAATATACAATAATCAATATTCAACATTCGTCATTCGATATTCATATTCAACATTCAACATCCTCAGTCAATAATATCCTTAAACTATTCTTAGTCTAAGGCCAATCTTTTTAATGTTTACCAACTCTTAAACTAGTTCTAGTTTAAGGTACTTCTATCCAACTCTTAAACTAATTCTAGTTTTAATGTACTTTTATCCAACTCTTAAACTTATTGGAGTTTAAGGTACTTCTAACCAACTCTTAAGCTAGGTCATTAGTTTAAGGTACATATATTCCGATTAATTTACCAACTCTTAAACTAGCCTTTGCTTAAGGTACAAATCTATAAAACCGAACAGTAGGATACTAACTGTCGGGTTGGGTAGCATCCCCAAACGAGTTCCTCTAGTTTGGTTATGGATCCCGTACGTACGTTTTAACCTAGGCCACCAAATATTCATAATTATACCCGCAAGGCCCATTTCTAAGTCATCTTAGAGGTCTTCTAGATAGTCTTAGAAATCAACGTCAACCTAGGTATATCTTAGAGTTCTTCTAGATATCCTTAGAATTCAAATCATTTCATAATCATCAACATATTCATTTCAATTCATAATTTAATCTTCAATAATCATTAATCATTCATCATAATCATCAATCAACATAACGTTTGATAACAAACAGCGGCCTAGTCTCGAGTGTTAACACCCGAACTTACCGTCATGCATCACATAGTATTTTATATGCCAAAAACCTCATTTTATTATACAAAATCATAGTTATATTATGCATAATTAATTGGTATCAAAAATAGGATTTCATAGTTCAAAAATCATGTTTTCTAAACAATAACTGATTAATCTATGATAGGAAATTCAATTATTAACTATTAGCTTCATTTTCTTCAATAGTGTAGGGAGACAGTCTACTGTCACTTTTGATAATCTACTGTCTGATGTTTAGAATGGGCTGATAATCGATTATCTTATTCTGATAATCGATTATCAAACTTCAGAGAGGGCTGACAATCGATTATCACATTCTGATAATCGACTGTTGCTCAGCTTTGTTACAAAAATCTGCAGAACGATGAATAATCGATTTTCATGTTGATAATCGATTATCCATCGTCTTCTACCTCGAGCCAACTTGCGGAAATGTCACTTTTACTCACCAAACTTCAATTAAAGTATATAAAAATGTTCTCCAAGGTTTATGGATCATTTTAGCATCATTAATTCATAATTTTAACATCAATTTCATGGTTTATGATTCTTAGTTCTTCAAGTATGTCAAACACAAAACTCAACCAAATGACCATTTATGAACGTAGAAACGACCTATATGAACATTCTAGTCATTAGATATATCTAGGGGCTTACCTCGAAACTTAATGGAGGTTTTGGAATTTTTCCGGCGAAACTTCCGGCGAACACCACAGCTTGCTCCGGCAACTTGACACCAAATTGGTAGTACTGAAACGCTCCTCACACTCAGCTCTTTCTATTGGGATAAGGATGATGAAAAATGGTGGACAAATTGGGGGTTTATAGTAGAGGGTTAGTAGAAGAAGCCATGGGTGTCCTTGTTCCCTGTTCCAGCGGCTGAGTGGAGCAAACGGCGATCTTTTACGGGTTTTAAACGTAAGTCCCTGATTGGGACTAATTTTGGTCCCAGTCGGGTACACTTTTTGGTCCAACTTTCTCCAAATTAAAATCCGATTGAACCGTTGCGGTCAGACAGTCAAACTCTACATAACGATATAATTTTTATTATTTATTGACAAACTTTATAATTCATATATTTTTGGGTCCTTCTCAGTAATTAATTAATTATCAATTAATTAATTCTGACAAGCCTATTTTTGGGGCGTTACAGAAACAATCTGGTAGAATATGGTATAACCGTCTTAGTGAATATCTTTTTAGAGAAGGTTACATAAATGATCCAATTTGTCCATGTGTTTTCATCAAGAAATCTGAAGTTGGATTTGCTATCATAGCAGTATATGTAGATGACCTAAACCTTGTTGGAACACCAGAAGAGTTAATAAAGACTGCAAACTATTTAATGAAAAAGTTTGAAATGAAAGATCTTGGGAAAACCAAGTTTTGTCTCAGCCTGCAGATCGAGCATGTATCAAATGAGATTTTTATCCATCAATCAACATATACGGAAAATGTCCTAAAACGATTTTACATGGATAAGGCACACCCATTGAGCAGTCCCATGGTTGTTCGATCACTAGATGTAAAGAAGGACCCTTTTCGCCCTCGAGAAGATAATGAAGAACTTTTAGGTCCGGAGGTATCTTATTTAAGTGCTATAAGGGCGCTAATGTATCTTGCAAATTGTACAAGACCTGATATAGCCTTTTTGGTTAATTGGTTGGCAAGATATAGCTCAGCACCAACACGAAGACATTGGAATGGTGTTAAACATATATTACGTTATCTTCGTGGAACAACCGATATGGGCCTGTTTTATTCGAAAGGTTTGGAATCACTAGTTGTTGGTTACGCTGATGATGACTATCTTTCTGACCCACATAAGGGTAAATCACAAAGTGGATATATTTTTACTTGTGGTGGTGCTGCAATATCATGGAGATCAGTAAAGCAAACACTAGTTGCAACTTCGTCAAACCACTCGGAGATAATGGCGCTATATGAAGCAAGTCGAGAATGCATATGATTAAGGTCAATGGTTCATCACATTCGAGAAACTTGTGGATTATCTTTAAATAAGGCTCCATCATTACTCTATGAAGATAATGTTGCTTGTATTGCACAAATTAAAAGTGGTTACATCAAAAGCGACAAGACAAAGCACATATCACCAAAATTCTTCTATCCACACAAGCTTCAGAAAAGTGGAGCCATTGAGGTTCGTCAGATACAGTCATGCAATAACCTTGTGGATTTGTTCACAAAGGCATTGCCAACTACGACATTTAGGAAGATGATCAATGGTATTGGAATGCGTCAACTCAAGGATCTTTTGCCATGTCCAGGGGGAGCATTATAAGCACTGTACTCTTTTTCCTTCGTCCAAGTTTTTGTCTCATTGGGTTTTTCTTGGCAAGGTTTTAACGAGGCAGTGTCTTAACCTCCAGTCTACCTAAATGGTGAACATCCAAAATCCAAGGGGGAGTGTTATGTACAAATGTCTTTTGATGTTCTCCATGTCTAAGTTAGACCTTTGCTTTTCCCCTTTGTAAGCCTATATATAGAGGCTCCATATGTAAAAATGGAACATCCATATCTTTAGTCTCTCATTGCATTCTTTCTCTTTCACTCTCCATTGCACTTTGATCTTCCATTTGTGTTCTTATCAAGGTATATCCCTATCATCTTGTTCTTGATAATATTTCTATTATCTTCATTCTTAAGAGATGATAATATAAGAATATTGAGGATTATTTGAGGTTTGAAATTCATAATTTTACATAAATGTGATTATGATTGGGGAACCGTGAAGATGGGATATGCTTAACTATGACCTGCAAGGCTGCAATAAATTGGCAAGGGTTTGAGTAGTGGCCGTTCTGTTAATTCCGACCTCATAGCAATGACCAATGATAATCTGGAAGCAAGGCTGGTCGGCACTTCGGCTCCTGGGTGATGCATGACAGCGTGGACCAGACAATAACTAGTCGGAGAAATTGGGGAAGCGACAGGATTCCGGCGGCCGGTTATTGCCGGACTGAGACTGGAAAACAGGGAGTGACTGGTATGTGTTCGCGCTCCTTTTTGCTTCTCAGCGGAAGATTATGGAACGACCATCAATTACCAAGACGGGGCCAAAAGTCCAAAATGGATGGAAGATGGAAAACACGACATTTGGTTAAAATTAGACGGTCCCCACTCCCCACCATTTTTAGTTCTCCCCATCCTAGTCACCGTGAGTCGTGACACCGTGACACGACATTGTCTTATATTTTGTCCCATTTATTTTGAGATGGAGATGATTTAAAATAATTTGAACCCACCTAGCTAATTCAAACTCTTTACCAAATATAGATTAATGTTTTAAAATTTGGACCAGACCAACCTGACCGCTACAGATAACAACTTCGGTATTAGTTAATGATAAAACCCAATTTTTCGAAAAATTGCATGAACTGGTTGACCAAGAGAACCAGGTCAACCAGGCCGTTTTGCGGGTTTGATTAAAAATTTGTCTTTTTTTTACAACTAAAGCTGGAAAATTGGTTAGTCAGGACGTCAGGTCGAATTCGGGTTTAGTCACTTTGGGTTCAAGTTATATCGTGTTGGGTAAATTTGAGTTCATGTTGAAAACTATATGTTCATGAACCAGTGTTATTAGGTTCGAGTCGATCCAACGTGCTTGGTATTTATTTTTAGAGTTTTTAAATTAACACACTAAAAAATACTACTAATAAAGTATGGAGTATCAAAATACCTTAAACCTCTTACAATATTTTATTCTGAATTTTTACTTCTTATTTATTTTAACAAAATATTGAATAATATTACCTCCGTCCTAGAGTATTTGTCCACTTTCATTTTTACACACCATCCAATATACTTCTTTAATCTATTTTATCTTGTAATTTGTATATTAAAAAATTATAGAAATTATATATTAATAATCTATATGTTAAGACAAATTAAACAAGATCACACATGACTATGTTTAGACTTACACATTGAGAGAATTTGATGAGTCAAAATGCTTAGATGAACAGTTGCAAAAGTTAAAACTGGACGAATACTACAGGACGGAGGGAGTATAAAAAAATTAAATATGTACGATTTAAAAAAATGCAAAATAACTATGTTAAAAATTTCATTTTAAAATATGTTTTGGTTCCATTGACACCGACTTCGGTGTCACTATGTTTTTGGGATGTCTATGGTGCTCCGTTTGTAAAATTGATGTTTCTAGCCCCTTACCTTTGTGAAAGTAAAAAGTTAAATATAGTCTCTAGTAAATCAAATTACTTGGGGGGGGGGGGTATTTAGCCCCCGTTCCGTTCAACTTATTTTTTCTTATTCTTATTAAAATCAGATCAGACCAGACCAGATCAGATCAGATCGATTCATATCAGATCAGATCAGATCCAAATAAATCAGATCAGATCAGATCAAGACTTATTAAAATCAGATTCCATCAAGAATTATTATCATCATCATCATCATCATCATCATCATCATCATCATTATTATCATCATCATCATCATCATCATCATCATCATCTTCATCATCATCATCATCATCATCACTGTTGTTGTTGTTGTTGTTCTTAAAAATGAAAAAGAATATAATTTAGAAATAGGTTAAATAGAAAACTGAGAAAGTAATCTTTAATTATTAGACGTCGGAAAAATTAGTTTTAAAATACATTGACAATGTCAATCTAATTCTAGTTTTAAAATATATTTTTTTTGCAACTTGTTATTTGAGTTTCTAAACTTTTGATCTTTTATAAAGATGATATATTTTAATAAAAATACCATCTCTTCTATATATTGATTATCTAAATTTAATTACTTTTTAATGTATATCTAAATTAAATATTTATTCTAATCTATAATTCTAATTTCACAAAAAAATAATCATAAAATAAAAAATATTATTACATTATAATATGAATGATTATTCTAATACTCCCTCCGTCCCTAAATAAACTTCCCTTTTTGACTTTTTGAGCATTTAAGGGAGGGATATTTTTGTGTTGACTTTCCAAAAATACTCTTGATGTGATGTGTAAAAGTAAGATGTGATATGTAGATTATTAGTAAAAAGGTATAATGTGATAGGTAAGGTATGAAAAAGTAATGGGTAAAATGGGTTTTTTAAAGGAAAAGAGAAGTTTATTTGGGGACAAAGAAAAAACGAAAAGAGAAGTTTATTTATGGACGGAGGGAGTATATGAATTAACTATTTTTATTTTATTAAAAAATAATCATTAAATAAAAAATATTGATTATATTATAATATGAATTATCATTACAATTTTCAAACGTTATTATAAAGTAAAATTAAATTATTGATTTGAAATTTTAAATTAAATCATAATTAATTAGATCAGACCAGATCAGATCAGATCCAATCGGATCAGACCAGATCCAATCAGATCTAATCAGATCAGATCAGACCAGATCAGATCAGAATTATCAGAATCAGATCAGATCAGAAAAAATAAGTTGAACGGAGCGGAACGTTAATGAGTTAGGAGGGGTGTATTTAATTAGGAGTCTGATGGATTTTTTTGTATTTTAAAAGTCATTGGGTATTCAATTGAGATTTTTAAAAATCATTTTAGGTCTGTTGGTATTCAATTAATATTTTGAAAAATCTTTCTATATCTAATGATATTAAAAAATTGATCGATTCTCAATAATTGTTATAAAACATGGATTGTGATGGATTTTTGGCTAACTAAAAACCTAAAAACCTTGTTTGCAAATCCAACCGAAACCCCTAAGATTTTGTAAAATCCTGTCATTTTCTCTTCCGCACGCAATGTGCATCCTTCTATTTGCTGCACAATCTAGACTATCTCATGAAATATGCAATCAAAGAAATATGGATCTATGCAGCTGGAGAGATTCGTTGTGGCGACATGATCAGTTCAATCAATGTTTGATTTCTAATTGAATAATCACAATTTGTTCCAGCCCCAATTCCGCTATGTTTGGTATTCAACTTTGCAACAAAAGTAAGAAATTGGCGGCGCCGGCAAGGGATCGACAACAGTGGCGGCGAATTTGGGTGGTGACAGTGGTGGCGGCGTCTCGGTGGCGGCTGCATGGTAGCTGAGCCGGCAGAGGAAAGATACGAAAACAAAAAAAAGGCAGCGGCGACTAGGGTTTTGGGAGGATGAAAGAAAAAAGGACAATACTTCCCCGTCCCTAAATATTCACAATATTTGTTTTTTCAGCAGTGCGAGAACTTTTATTTATTTCAAAGTTTTCATTGGTTATTTGATAAAATAAAATATTCTTGACACCTCTTATTTCGAAGAACTTTTCATGTAGTTTTTTTATATGTAAATTTTATTTTTAATTTTTATACCAATATGTAAATAAAATGAATTGAAAACACTTGATATTTTGTCTCGGGAATACAAATGTTGCAAATAATTTGGGACGGAGGGAGTAAAAAGATACGGGGTAAAAGAGAAGAAAAAGGAAGAAAGGAAAGAAAAAAACAGTGTTAGAATTTTTAAAATAATTCAAATATATGTATAAATAATCCATGGATTATAAATAATTTGCTAGAATCCTACAAAATCCTATTGATAAAAAAAGTTAAAATCTATCTAATTCTGGACAAATTTAAAATAATACATTGACTTAATAGAATTCATGGATTCTTAACAATTTATCAGAATCTTTTAAAATATAGATTAGATACACCCCTACGTTTTCATATAACACTCCATCCACTAATTATATTCTCATTCTCTATTTATTGGTTAAATTTTTTGTATTTAGTGCATACCAATTTCTAATAAATTGAGTAGAAAATATATCCAAGTCAAGTATGCAATGTAAAGATAATTGTACAAAGAGAGTAACATAAAATTTTTTAATAAGATGAATCTAATGAGTTCAAATAAGAGGGCGTTATTATTAATGTAAGCTTACGACATATGCCACTTTTGGCTTAAAATGCATCCCAACTGTGAATCACTTTTCCACTCAAAATTGGAACACAAAAATATGGAGAGAGATGAATGCTTGAGAGGGAAAAAATTCCTAATTTGTGGGATGCTAAGAAAAAAGGCCACACATAAAAGAAGACATAAGAGGGAAAGTGTAAAGAGAAATGTGAAATTTGCACTAAATAAGACTAAAATATAATGACTTTCTCAATGTAGGACTTGAACTTTTTTATTCCCTAAATAAGACTTAATAATGACCTAGTGGGAGGAATAATGTCCAGTAATGATGGATATTTACTTGAATAATGACTACTTTATAATGACCAAAGGTCCTACATTGGGAAATAAAAACATATGGTCCTATATTGGGAAAGTCATTTTGTTTTAGTCCTATTTAGGAAAATTTCTCAAGAGAAATTGATGAAAAAAATTTTCTGTCACGATTAGATGTGCTATAAGAGATCAGAGAATCGGAGAAAGAACAACAAAATTGCTAAGGGTCCGTTTGGTATAAGGAATTGATGGAATTGGAATTGAATTGGAATTGAAATTCCATTAGATTCAATTCCATAGAATTGAATTCTGTCAATTCTAATTTATTTTTTGCACTAACAATTCCAAATCCACATAATTTTTGTGCTACCAAACACCAGAATTGGAATTGAAGTCCCTAATTCCAATTCCATAGTTTGAATTCCATGTACCAAACGGAACCTAAGAGTTCGGAAAGACAAGGGACGGAGTACAGGTGAAATCCTTTGAAATCTACCGTTGTGAGATGCGATTTCAATTAGTGAAAGGAATCCCAACATATTTTTGGGAGAGAATCCAATAAAATCTATAGACTATTGAATGCCTACTAATTTTCAATGATTTTTGTAAATCTTTATTGATTACCTTGGCATATTTTAACACTGTATGGTTCAAGTAATTTTAGAGGAAAAAAAAGAAAATGGTGTGGGAAACAATTTTGTTTACATAGAAAACTATTTTTGTTCATTATGGTAAGGAAAAGGAAAAAAAATCATTTTGTCACACCCTAAATAAATTAGACAATTGAAGAACCGACTCAATGGTTTTACCTTGTTCTGGTTGGAGTGGACTGAAAAAGAGTACTGTGTCAAGCCTAGTACTTTCAAACCATGTCAAGACTATACCAAACCTTTCAGATCTTCATGACCAAATCTGAAGTTCACAAACTAAGAGAATAATTTGCTAAGATTCTAAAAAAACAAAGGTAACTTAGAAACCATACTATATTTGACCTATTAACATTGTAGAATGGTTACGAAGGGAGATGGATCTTCAAATGTTTCCAGACAAAGCTTGTCTTCGAAAGGTTGGACATTTCTGTTCGTGGAAGACGGAAACAACTGATGATTCACAGTCAGCATGTTGGATGTTTAATTAAATACTTCATTTGTATAGATTTCACAGTTGAGCTTCTCACTCATTTGTGTCATGTAATTATGCAAACACCCTATACTTAGGTTATTTTTGGACAGTTTATCCTAATTTCTTTACTAAAGTATGGAAAGTGAACAACAAAATATGGACAAACTAAAACAAGAAAGTGGAAAACTAATATCAAGATGTAGGGACTAGGGAGAAATGAAGTATATCAATATGCCCAAAGCATTTCATTTTATGCCCCAAAACCCTTCATATTTGGGTGTTGGAAATTTTTTGATAAATTGGACATTTTTCGGACATAAATTCGGTAGGGTCCACAAAATTATTTTCTGAAATAATTATGGACGTTTAATCTCGTAAGTAAGACGAACGTCTTGACATATGACACGCCATAAACGGTACTCAGGTGAATGAGAAATTAATTCTCAAAGTTGAATACGAGGGTAGAGTAAAAACCCTTGTCCCACACCAATTTTTGAACCTTTCATATTCTCATACTTAAGCCTAGGCTTTTAATTGAGCTTATGGAAGGAACAAGAAGAGGACTCCTCGCACGCCGCCGCTGCCGCCGCCATCCGTCCAGCACGACACGCGCGCGCGCATTGGGGCGCGGCATGCCCGCGGCGTGACGGGCTAAATTTTTACGAGACCGAATTGAACACGCGTGGACACTTCGTAATTAATGAAGTGTCGTCACACTTCGTAATTAACGAAGTGTCGTCCAAGGGTTGTGGCATGCATGCATCCATCCGAAGGGTCTCCGATGACTCCTCGGAAGTTCCGCCAAGGCTGTCCAGGTTCGTCCATCTCGCCAAGATCATCTCCTATATAAGGAGTGGTCTTTTTGCTGTAGAGTACACTAAGAAAACTTGAAACTCAGTACTCTGTGCGTCCAACTCTTTCTCACCATTTCGATCAACTTCTCCGAGCAATAACTTCCCTTCATTCTCGTTCACCAGTGATTTGTTCTACCACTCTAGACTTAGCACGCTGCGGTTTTATCTTGGGAGGAGATTGCCCACGTTTTGCCAGTGCGGGAGGTGGGCAATACTACTTTAAGATTGTTGAGTATTACATCGGGAAAATAAATAAAATTAATCTAAACTTGTAAAACGTTCGAATTTTACAACGGAAAAGTAAAACAAAGAAAATGGAGTCTCCGGAAGCTGGAACGCGAACAGACAGATCAGAAACACTAACAGCTACGCCGGTAGGAGCGTCGGATGGAAAGCAGCGGGTCGCCGGAGCAGTTTCTGGAAATAACGGTAAGGAAAGCGGAGTCGCCAAAGATTTCCTTAAGGTAGTATTGCCCGCCTCCCGCTGCTTTCAATTCGATGCTCCTACCGGCGTAGCTGTTCATGTTCCTTATCTGTCCGTTCGCGTTCCATCTTCCGGAGACTCCATTTTCTTTGTTTTACTTTTCCGTTGTAAAATTCGAACGTTTTATAAGTTCGGATTAATTTTATTTATTTTCCCGCTGTAATACTCAACATTGGGTAAATATCTGATCAAGTCTCTCTCATTTTATGCCACAAGTTGTCAAGCTTTTGATGTGTTTCATGTATGCAATTTATGTCACAGTCATTTTGTGCTCATGTATGATTTCACATTTTTTCCTCCTCCTTCTAACCTTTAGGTGGAGCTTGTGCATTATTTGAAGCTTCAGCGTGCACTTTGAAATTTCCCACATAAGATGGTTTAATTACTCTTCTGGCCTGGACTTTGACCCAACCAACTAGTTCTGACAAACTGAAGGTTTGATGATCACTGATTGACATGACTTGACTGGTTTTGGGGAACTTCCTGGGCAGTCTGCCATTACTCTGCAAGGGTTTCTCCACCATGCTGTTGTGGCCTTTTGCTCTCCTTTTGCCATACTTTTGGAAGGTTCGATAATCACTTATTGCGGCTTAGAGGATGTACATGGAAATGGCGAACGATGGTGCGAGTAACCCCTTGGGGATCACGTAGTGTCCATCGTGTGCCATTTCTTTTACATATGAATCTGAAATGCAGCGTCACACCCTGGCCTTGACTTCGATGCTGCGAGCGATTATCCTGCTGCGCCCTTGTTATGGCAGTATGATAGGCTGCGACGAGGGAAACTTTTATTACTTCTTTTTGTTGCTATGTAAACTTGTCTTGTATGGCACGAGTTTCCTTTGCCCCGATGCGTTGTATATGTGCTTTGTATGTGTACTCTGTATTGACTCTTTAGTACTCCTCTTTAGTACTCAAAGTGATTTACTGAGTAAATTACCTCTGAACCACCCTCCCCAGATCCTATTCTTGTGGGATTCAATTGGGATGTTCTTGTTTCAAGTTTTGACTTTTAGCAAATAACAATGACTTCAAAAACTTTCTCAATATATAACTAATTCCGTATATGTTGTTTTGATCATCATTGCATTATTACAATCAAAAGGATCCAGTGATTTTGTGTTGTGGAAGCCACAATTTTTATGCAAAATATGTTAATTACACCAAGAGTAAATCTAAGTATATATTTATCATGAAAGATATATCCATTATCTTTCTTCAGACCCTAACCACTGTTATACAAAGTGCCCAATCAACCTTGCTATCGTCAACATCCTTATGCTTTGATGGACATTTAGTTTTCTTTGTAGCAACCTCTTGAAATGTCGATTGCAAAAATCATGTATGAATATTTGTGTTTTGTGATGAATCCAATGCTTGTTCATAGTTTGCTGGTGCTTCGAAATATAATACTCCTAAGTGGAAGTTAGTGGTGGAGACGTGTGGGAGGTTGGGCATTTGTGTGGGCAATTGCTATTATACAGAGTAATAATAATATGATTTGTTTTCTTTGCAGGGGCCAAGGGGCACTAACTTGTGAAGTAGCGGTGCATTAGTGATGTTTCCATTAGTTACCCATTTTTCTTTTGCTTTTTACAGTTACTTTTAGAATAATTATAATAATTGTAATTAATATTAATGTTGATATTATTATTGTTGTTGTTAAAGAAAGAGTATAATTCTGGACGGAGCAACTTGTGTTTTTTTACAATTAGTTTTTTATTTATTTATGACAATTGAAAATTAAAGATAATGTTATCTAATTTTTTTCTACACTCCAACTGGCTCAAGATACTCTGAATCATGCAACAAAAAAATCGGCCCACGTTGCCATTGGCCCAAAATTTTGGCAGGAAAGTTTTCATCTTGGTTTTGTAAAGAGGTAGATAAAATTTAGAATAAGACTTTAGAATTAGCAAATCTACAAAAATGTAAGCAATACCAAATTAAAATCATTTATTTACAATATGCATATTTTTTAGAAAAGTAAATTCCATAATTGGTCTTTTATAACAGAGGAGTTTCCATATTTAGTCCTCTATTATCAAATATTATCCCCACAATCCTTTTTTTAAAGGTGTCTTTCCACAAATGGTCCTTTTTTTGATCTTCTACCATGTTGGTGTTAATTTAAAGGCTAAAAGTATAATTTGACATCAACATTATGTCTAGTGACGTGTTCTGATATTGGTTAAGCGGATAACACAAAAATAATGACTATGATTGTGGGCTATGATTCTGACGAAAGACCATATTTGTAGACTATGTTTGTAGTAGAAAGCGACTGTAATTCACAAACGATGCAAACGGAACAGACTTTGGAATTGTGTATGACAAAAAAGATATATTATCATTGTTAAATTACACTTTTAGCCCTCAAATTAATATCAACATGATAGAAGATCAAAAAAGGACTATTTGTGGAAAGATACCTATAAAAAAAGACCACTAGGGTAATATTTGATAACAGAGGACTAAATAGGGAAACCCCCCTGTTATAAAGGACTAATTATGGAATTTACTCTTTTTAGAATAATAATTTATATAGTAAGTGAAAATTATGATTGAAAAAAAACCCTACATTTGCGTTGCAGCCACCTCGCAGCGTTTGTCACCATCTCTGACGTCGAATGATGCTCCTAATAATCAATGATCAGATGACAAAATATATTTCTAATTCTAATTCTAATGAAAGGGTAACAACTCGAAGTTGGGTGCCATTTTTGCCATCCCTCGTCGGAGTCTTGTGAACATCTCTATATGGGTGTCTTCTAACTAAGGGATATAAATTATGTCGAGCAAGGAAGACTTCGACCATTTTCAAGCTCCAGAATGTTGAGGCAAAGAGAGAAAGTAACGCTCCAGAATGCTGAGGCAAAGAGAGAAAGTAACGCAGGATGTGTGTTCCCAAGGCAAAGAAGAGAATGAGATTTAGTTATTTTCTTATTGATAATTGATAAAAAGGTTGTGTCTCTATTTATAGGTAAGAGAGCAAATTTTTTTTGAATTAACTTATAATTCCACTCACTTAATAAAACTATGACGATAATAATACTAGAGAAATATAATTCTTGGTTGTATAACCCTTCCGCCACATAGGCGACCTTCGCGTCCTCTGGGTCCTACGCAAGCTCGCATCGGGGATCCGCTGCGAGTCTTCATCAATAACCACTGGCTCTTGGTTTGCTTCTTTTTGTGCTTCAACTATCGTATCCTCCACGGGCATTGTCGTATTAGAATGTTGGTAGCTTGTTGACTGTGAAGTGTCTTGTTTCCACCTAATTGTTACTTTGGCGATTGAATCAATGCTAACTATACAAATTTAGGCGATGAGGCCTTGAGTGTGACGATCATGGTCTGTTAGAGTGCTTGGAGTAATAGGATTGAAAAATGTTATAGAATATAATGTGAAGGCCAACTTCACAGATTGTGAACGCTGCCATATCATCTCTTTTCTTGGTAATTGACAAAATGTTATGTGTAGTAGTGAGCACACACATGAAGGAGTTGAAGGCGGGGTTCAACGTTTGCAAAGACCAAGTGCTTGTCGTTTTAAACTAAACACTGATGTTTCTCCCTCACATAGTAATCCTTGTTGGGGTTTGGGCTATGTTATTCGAGATTGCTTTGGGGCTTTTGTTGCGACAATGGCACTTCATTGGGCTATCAGGTTGTGTCCGAAGGAGGCTAAGGCAATGAGCATGAGGAAAACTTTGAGTTGGTTTAAGGAACTTGAGTTGGACGACATCGATGTTGAGACAAATGCAAGATGCTCAATTGGTTATTTTTGCTCTTGAGTCTAATTCTTTTAATTCGATTTGTGGTTTTTATTATGTTTGATATTAAAGAAGCTAATTTATCTTTTAATAGTATGAGCTTTAGATTTACTAAGAGATGTGCAAATCATGTTATCCATCTTGTGTCACGTTAAATAATTTTTTTGCCAAACCTTATTTTCTTGTTAACTGTACTGTTGACACTTTAATATTTTGGCTAAGCTCACTCATTTTATGTTAAATGAATAATTTTCCCGACATCTAAATTTTATTATTTGTATTTTAAGGGCAAATAAAAAGAGTAGATGTAGCCAAATTTGAACTGAATATTGCAATACCTTTTAGGTCCGTTTGGTGAGTTTTTAGGTCCGTTTGGTGACTAATTAAAAAATCAAATTCAAGAGCCGGATATTACTTTAATACTCCGTATATCTGTGCAAAATAAACATTATTGGGCTACTTGTTAAAAAAACATTGGGCTTTATATTCATTGTTTTATAATAGATGGTTTGGGCGTTAATTTTCAACGTATGGGACTAAGGCGGTCAAGCCCAACTCTAATGCATTCTAACAACTGCTACACCTAGAAATATCCCTCCGTTTGGTTCCACAAGCTTCCCCTCCGTCCCTGTCCTTCAATTCGACGAAATCACCGTTCTTCCATAGCCATTCATCCACAGGTATTTCTTCTCCAATCTTCTCTGCTTCAACTGCCGCTCTCATCAACTGTTTCCAATTTGTTTTTCATCATTCAGTTGTCCATATATGAGAACACAAAATCATAAGGCGGCTTAACATTACGGAATTTCTTAGATCTATGGTCAAAATACCAAATTTAAAACGCCACTCTAGTACTCTACACATATCATATTTGCCCTATACGTGTTTGTGTTGCTTTGTTTTTGTTTTTTTTGGGTTTTTAAAGTGCAAGGAGTCGCTATTACTTAAAATGTGCTTATTTTAATTGGACTAAATTCCATAAATGGTCCCTAATTATGGGTTATTTTCTATATTTAATCTCCAGTTTTAAGATAATCGATCTTTTAGGGACTATATGTGGATTGTGGAGAAATTGTTTTGTCATGTTTGGCTCAAAGGACTATTTATGGAATAATTTTCAAAAATTGAGGACAATATATGTAGTATCTTTAGAATTAGGGACTAAATATGGAAAACCACTGGTAATTAGGGACTGTTTATGAAATTTACTTTTTTAGTTGTTAATATAATATTTTACATTAAGAAATCTGATTTTTTTAATCATATTTTTTATTTTTAGGAAAAATAAGATTTTATGCTAGATTACTTGTTTGAAGAAAGTGAATATTTTTAGTTCGATTTCTGGCGTGAGAGCATATGCTGTGTTTGCTCCACTATTCTTTGGGTACTGATATATTTAAAAAAGATTGTTTTTTGGGATATCGAAAGGGCTATTACGATTGCTTACGTTAGAGACTTAGGGGTTTGCAGGAAAAGATTGAGAACTTATCTCTAGTTCTCCACTACAACACGTGCCTCTAAAAATTAAAGCAAACTTTAAAAACTGACAAATACTTTACTTGTTGTGCCGAGATTGATTGTACAAAGTAAAGATTGTATTGTTTTGCGGAGATAGGAAAATTACTAGCCATATAATTTTTGCTTTAAACACAAACATGATTACAAACCAAGTCATACCCAAAAATAAAACAAACACAACAAATTGGGATGGAAATATCATTTTCTTCTGTCAGTCTTGGCAAAACAATTTGCATTATTGTATTTTTTACATTCCGAAATATGGTTTCACGTTTGACCAGAGACAATATGAACAGTGTTATTATATAGGAAAATTAAACATTATTTTGGGACATAGAAAGGGGAAACTCTGGAACCTTTTTCCCAAGAGAGGGAGTGTACTGTGTACAGATAGATTTCTTATGTTCATGCATATTCATATGTTTTGTTTGTAATAGTTATTACTGTTTGATTTTATTGGTCAATGTTAGTAAACTTTAGTCAAATTTAATGAAAAAATACCTATAGTTATAATAAAAACTCAACAACTTTAAATTCATTTAAAATGTACTTGTGAAATATCATATTTTTATAATATTTATTATTTACCTATATGGTTATTTTTGGTCAGCTTCTATAAGGGGTCAGATTCTAGGAGTCAGGTTTTTAATAGTTATTGGTAGGAGTTTTTGGGTCCGACTGTTAGCTTATGATTCTGTTAGGGCTTAAGGGGTCTATTTTCCAGCTGGCTCTCTTGGTTTTTGGGTACTTTTTGGTCAAGGTTTTCAATTTTTTGTTCTTAGTGAGTAGGTTAGCAGCGGGTGGCTGTTCTACGGGAGACAACGGAATTCTGTCAGAGATAAGTCTGTGGGATGTGGGAACTATGACAGTGAGTTATTTTTAGGACGTTTTTCAAAACAGCGATGAATTAGAGGAGGTGGTGATAGCCTGTGACAGTTTCAGACAACTTTTTTTTTTTGCAAAAAGTAAGACTTGAGATTATCGAATGGATATTATCTAGGATTAAGACTTTGCTCTAGTTATGTTTACACTTGATTGGGAGCTCGTTTGGTGATCATCTGCAAGAGAGGGCAGACATCAGCAGTCAGAGGTTAGAGTGATCATTTCAATTCAAATTGTTTTCTGCAGCAGCTAAATCTTCTTCTGTGGTTGGGCAGCTCATTGCTAGGGTTTTTCTTTTGGTTGCTCTATGGGTGAGAAGCAATTAAGCAAACACACATCTGGATTATTCAGTTTTTCTTAAAACGCTGAAGAAAAACAAGCACGTCCTGGGGAATCATCAACCTAGCGCTATTGGGGAAAGAGCAGCGAGTCAAGGAATGACACTAGTTGTCAGCACTGGTGGTCACATTCTTCAAACTGTGAGAGAAGTTGCCGGAAAAATTAGCACTTTAGGCAATGTCCATCCGAATCCAACACAACAGCAGTGAAGGTGGACCTACAACAACAAATTGTTTGGAAGCAGCATATGAGGAGCCTGGATGTAGGATAGACTTAGTCGGTAAAGGCAGTCTCACTCTCCGTGGGGACAGTTGGACATGACTTTCTTGGTCAGAGGGGCTTTATTCCATTTGGTCTTATTTCTTTGTATTCTGAGGACAGTATCTTGGGTTCTAGATTTTCCCTTTCCTTTGTTTTGGGCTTATTCTTGTTTGCATAGTTGGGCTATAGCGTATCACTGTGTTATGGGCTTTTGAGCTGTATTCTCTATTTTCCTAATAAAAATTCTCTTTTGCAAAAAGGAAGGGTTATTAATGGTCAAAGTGTTGCATTGGAGGCCATGAATCAGTCAAATGAAAAGGTCATTTTGGAATGGAAGGCATATCATATATATACTATATTACTATGTCTCAAGAAGTCTATATTCTTGACACTTATGTGTGTCAAAAGAAAGAGTCATGTTTGATGACATGAAGTTTTCTTGTTTTAATCTCGAAAATTGGGTCACAAGAGCTTGTTGATAACCTCACCTAAATTAGTTAAGAAATTTTATAATATATACTCACGAGGTTTTGAAAGGCAAAATATAGTCTTGAGCTGTTTGAGCAAAATGCCATGAGGCTTACGCCTCAAGGAAGAAGTATAGTTATCACGGTGTCGCCTAGGCGTCCTGCCGGTGAGCTCCTCTTGCCTTGGTGTATTGCCTCTCCTTATTTCATGCTCAATATTTACTTTGCACTAAGAAGTCTTACATTGTCTTTTATTCATTTTTCATATTCTTCTTTTTTTCATATTATGGTGTGTCTATATATTTTTTTTAAGTACGTGTATTTGAATTTTTGATTAGGTTTAGAGAACTTGTATGTTTATATTTATATATTAGTGTTACTAATGTATACCAATCCTGACTTCTTATGTGTTGCCGCCTAGGTCTCTTAGACCTCTAGGTGTCATGGCGGTACACTAATGCCGCGCCTCGCCTTGGCACCGTGATAACTATGGGAGGAACAAGGTGTGAGCCTCGATTAATAAAACTAATACTATATCTTAAAAGTTAAAATACAAAAAATAAAATTATAAAAATTAAGAACACAAAACTCAAATGTCTCAACTCCATCTCCAAACTTCAAACATATGGATAGAATTTCACACAAAAATAGTTAGCCTTCCAGTATTTTATTACAAGAACAATAAAGCCTTATCCAGTTATCCCACTAGGTGGGGTCAGCTACATGGACAAACGACGCCATAGCGCCCTATCATGCAGTGAAACTCATACATTGTTTATACTCTGCGCCAATTTTAATTCTAATAACAGAACCAAACAAATTTCAACCATCATTAATATCTAAATATAGAAGCAAATTTCAGAGAAATTAAACAGAAATGAAGAGGGAGGGAGATGCTGGAAAAAAATAAAAGGAAAAGAGGAATTACAAGTTGAAAGAAAAAAAGATGACACAATTGGAATATGAAGCAATTAGAATATGCAACAATTATCTTACCACGGGAGAGAGGAGGCATGTGCTGAAGTCTTGAGAAATTATCGACTTACACTATGTTTGGTTCAAGGAATTTGAGAGGGAAAGGAAAAGAAAATGAAAAGGAAAACTTTTTTTCTTGTTTGGTTCGAGAGGAAAAGAAAAGAAAAGTGGAGGGAAAAGAAAATGAGAAAGCAAAATGTATTAAGAGGATGGAAAACCAAATTCCTCCCATTTTGGTGAGGAAACTAAATGAAAACCTTTTCTTTTCTTTTCCTTCCAAATTCCATGAACCAAACATAGTGTTAGTTTTTGAAGGCAAGGTAAATAGTGCACACATAGGCCCGATATATTATTTTTTTGTACAAAAGGCCCAACAGCTTTTTAAAATTCTCAATTTCTCATTGAAACTGAGGCTTATGCCTGGACTTGTACCTCAATATGACTGAATGGCGTAAGTCCCAAATATCTTTTCCGAGGCTTAAAGGGATAACCTTTGTGCCTCAGCACCTCAAGGCAGACCCCCTTGATCACCTCTGAAAACCATTCTCCCTCCATCCCTAAAATAAATTTATCTTTGACTTCACGGAGTTCAAAAAAAGAGTTGAAAATTAAAAAGTAGGTTGTTAGAATCTGTATAGAAGAGAGAAATATTGCGAGCTACATATTCTTTTACTTAATAGCAAATTTAAGAAGTGACTTTAATTTTGGCAACAAGTGACTTTTATTTTGGGATGGAGGGAGGATAAGACTAAAGTCTCTGCCTTAGGGAGGGAAGGTTTACGTTCACCTACTTGTGAGACTGAGACTTAACTTTGTTGTTGTATGTAAGAGCAATGATTTACAGTTACACACTTGCACTTTAAATGTTGTACCGTTCCTAAGCTAGACAAGACTTTTTTTTAGTGAGGTTGTAATACTGTACTGGTTGCTTTCTTTATCTCATGAAGGATGTGGTGGACTGCTGTCTCTTGTTGTGCAAAGTAAATGGATCTAACATACTTGTGTATCTCACTTGGTTATATTCGTTAATTTTAAAATTTCTTGGGTCTGTTATTGGCCAGGGTTATCAATGGAATACTTTCTCTGAGGCACAACTAATTCTAATTTGTATAGAGTTCTCTTGGAATTAAATTTGTGGATCGGAGTGTGTGCTATTGGAAGAAATGGAAACACAATTCGGACCGGTATTGGATAGCAGCAGGCATATCACTGTCAATTTAAAAAGAAAACACGATTTTCAATCTGAGAAGTTCAACCATGTGACTAAGCACATATCCCTTCCGACTGTCTGGCCCCCTTGTAATGGCATACACAAGGTCGTGAAGCAAAGAAAGCTCAATAATGTCAAAAGCAAGTTTGGATATGGTGGGGTTCACCACAAAACATCACTGCTTCAACACTATCTGAACTTTCGGAAAAGTGGACCTCTAAAACGCTTGATGTATTATCAAGATGGTGAGTGGATTGACTTTCCTCAAAGTATTCTTCCCGTGGTTAAAGAAGATCTGCAGATAGAGAAATCAGTAATTGAAGTAGACTTGGATGGTAAAATTTGTGTGCTTGACTTTGTCTCTATGATGCTTGTGGACTTGAGGACGGGTAATCAGCAGTCTATTGCATGGATTGATGAAGCTGGGAACTGCTTTTTCCCTGAAATTTTTGCAGATGGTGTTGGAGGGGACGAGTGCAACTGTCTGGAACATGAGAACAATCAAGTTGGTATAGATTTGAATGCCCAAGAATCCAATGTTATCAAATTGCAAATTGAGATTGAACTTAACGGATCAAATATTTATGAGCAAGAAGAATCAAGTGGGGACTCCAATGCTCTTGTTAAAGTGGTTAAAGTTGATTTGAAACCTGAAACAGAAGATTCAACGATGGAAAACGGTGATGATCAGAACGGCGTTTCTGCTTCAAAAGGCAATGGAAGCTCCGCTGAAAATTTGCTCGGAGAAGAAAAGGCATTGATGCTTGATCCAGCATGGGGTGATCTGGACTCTGATTCAGTGAGGAAAATCTTCCTCATGGGCATTAAGCAATCTGCTCATGCAAGTATAATTGATGTATCTCGTGGATCAAGCACTTTCATGGAAGCTAGATTAGAACTTTTTCAGAAGCAAGCCGAAATTGTAAAAAAGTTGCGTGGACATCCCAATGTCCAATTTGCATGGCTTCCTTCCACTAAAAGTGCACATTCCAGCATAATGAATTATGGCATTGTTAGTGGTGATTCAACCAATAAGAATTCTCGGTATGGATTCGGAGTTCATCTAAACCCTATTAATCATACTGAGATCAGGTAAGTGCTGCTTTGCCATCTTCATTATTTGTTGGCTGAATTCATCAAAATTTTAAATAAAGTTATTTGGGTCATATTTTTCCATCATCTCCGATGGAGCCAAAATTTCACCATTTTTTGGCTTTGGGGTGTGATGGAATAAATCAAAATGGATCTGTAAACTGTCTGCGCTTCTTTAATTAATGAAGTAGCAGTTAGTCAAGCAATGCAACTTTTGACGTTGAGCCGGGGGTCTCTTTGGAAACAGCCTCTCTACTTTCGAGTAGGGGTAAGGTCTGCGTACACACACCCTCCCCAGACCCTACTCTTGTGGGATTTAACTGGGTTGTTGTTGTTGTTTGTTTATTTGGGTCATATTTTCTTAGTTACATTACAATGGATAAAGATTATTGTCTTACAAGGCTTCTCTTACCCGTTGTTTTTTCCATGAGCTTAAACTAGAACTAGCATACTTAAATGGACAGACGAGACAGATGTCTAAACATAACACTATTGGAGTAATCTTATTTTTGTGACAACTGTTTTAGTGTTTCTTACCCAAAAGATATGATTTTGTCGTAACCAAGCCCCCACCCACAGACCCCATCCCTTTGCCAGAGATTCTTTAACCTTTTGTGCATTTCATTCATACATCCAGGCAAGCTGTAAAGTTGCATTTAGTCTCTGGTATTTTTTGAATAAGTGCTACTGTATAATGTATATAGCTGATGTCTTTATGCACCATGCCCCTATATATAGTTATTCTCGCATACTTTCTATGATTGGTTGCAGAGTGGTCTTTATGTTTTATAAATGGTACGGGGTTCATCTTTGTTGTCAAGACATTTTAATTATAGTCAATTAGTCATAATGTTTTTTGACATTCCTATCAAAGTTTACTCAAGTGTGAATACTGTTGAATCCTCCGGTTGATACGTTCAGAATATGATAAAATTGGTATTTTAGCGATTCTTTTTATTAGTTTCTCTTATTTCTGTATTGAGTTGTTGATTTTTTTCCTAGTGCAAATTTATGTGATATTGACGAAAATGGGGTGCGACACATGATTTTGTGCCGAGTCATTATGGGGAACGTGGAGCCAGTTTCTCTTGGATCAAAGCAATTCCATCCCAGTAATGAGGCTTTTGATAATGGTGTAGATGAGCTTCAAGGCCCAAAACATTTCATAGTATGGAGTATGAATATGAACACCCATATTTATCCAGAATATGTTGTTAGTTTCAAGTTTGAAGCTGAAGGTGATAGTTTCACTCTCTTTGTGATTTTTCCATGTCCAATTTGCTCACACACACTCCAGAAAGACCTTGCACATAGTTTGATCTTAATCATTGTAAAAGTCGTAAGGCAGAATTCTATGATGTTTCAATAGCGTTTTTTTAAAAATAAACTTTAGTTGTGCCTCCAATAAGTTCGCATCAGCATTTCCAGAAGTTGAGTGGCGAAGCTTAACTGTTTTGATAATTAATTTTTTTATGTATTAGAGCTCATATATGGGAGTTTTTGTTGTGGTGTGCAACACTGCAACCCTAAATTATGTTAGATTAAATTCTGAATGATATGAAGTGTTGGAAGAGATGCCTTATTGGTTATAGAAAATCATGAAAAGAATACACACCTGAACTCACTTGTAATTTTTATCATAGGAACTGTGGTTCAAAGTGACAAGATGCACAATTTTTCAGGGGTTAGTACTTGTTACGAGGGGTCTCCATATCAGGTACGCTCATACTCATTCGTGCAACAGGCTTGGTGAGTCCTCAAACTATAGAGAGGTTTTAAAATTTTATTTTATTGGGTGTGATTTCCCCCCGTTTTGCTATCATACCAAGTAGGATTTCTATTGTATCAGGACATTAGAGATAGTTTAACTATCAATCAAGGTTGTAGATGATGAAACAATCAGTTTAGGACAGAAATGACAGAAAACTATTAATCAGGTTAAGAAAGTCACAATATTTCTTCATGGATTATGCATGAAATTGAGTCAAGAAGTCACTAAAAAGTACTTGTAAAACTAAAAAGAATTCAATATCTGATTTTTAGTCTTGGATTGATAGTTTCTATCATTCAACTCCTAAATTAGTAGATTTCATCTTACAGACCCTGAATTCAATTGATAGTCCTGAATCAGTAAAACTTGGAAGAATGAATACTTGGATGATGTAGGGTACTAATATGAAAGTAGAATAATGACATCTACAAGTTCACCCCCTTCCTTCCCGAACACACACACACTGACACACACACGCATCCATTCTGCTGGATTCCTGGATGTAATATGAATGGCGAGGATAGTTCTTGTGCTTGTCTTGTGGGTCTTTGATCAGTGAATCTTTATGACTGTTATGCTTATATTGTGGCTGCTGCTTTACAAAGAATGATGCCTTTGGTGTAAATTGATTGATGGTTTTTATTTAGTTCTTGGGAGAACTTTTTTTGTGACAAATGTATTATGAGCCTCATATATGGAAAAATTATTCTTCAACACAGTAAAACTGGAATTTTAATTTTTAAGGTTATACTCCGTATGGTTCTTGGTTGGCTTCTGCATCTGATTCTTTACTCAGAGAAACATATTTTCATTTTAACTAAGACCTTCCCTTTTTTGACTCTCCTAAAAGTTTTAGATAGTGCTACAGCAAGCAAACATAGCATTTCTAGATTTCTGTACTTAAAGTAGCATTTGACCTTGATGCCATTTGTTTTTTAATGTTGGCATTTTCTTCATTATCTTTTTTGAATTCATCGCCTTCTGCATGGAGCCCCTGAGACTGAATTAACCAATTTCATCAAAGACTCAAATTTAAGGCTTTCTGGCTTTGAAGGTAGTTTGCCATACATAAGTTCAGTGAAATTGAATTATAGATAGGCTATTTGCATTCTTATTTATTTAATGATCTTTTGCGAGGCGTTTTAGTCATTTTCTGGTCTGGTTTAGACATTGAATCTACTCTGATGCATTAGCTGTGTGTTTAATTCCTGTGATGCAAAAAAAAAAAACCCTCCCACAACGGTAACCAGGTTTTTTGAAGCTCATCTCAGGTAACAACGCCCAATACAAATTTACTCCAAAATCAACAAGGAAATGTTCCAAGGATCCCCAAGTCCCCTTGGATGTCGTTCCCTGCATTGTTTGCTGCCATCTCTAAGAAAGTTGCTCCTGAGAAAATGAAAATTATAAATAGCAACTACGAGCTTTTCAAGGTTTGTGCATGGAATTAAAATAGAATCACATTTTGGCTCCACCCATAATCTTTTTTTTGGGAGGAGGGGTCTTCATTAAAAAAGTATTAATCTTTTTGCTTTTGCCATGATCTATGCCTGCATTGTCTTCCTTCCATGGTATTATTATCAGAGTAAAAAGATTAGTCGGGATGAACTGGTCAGAAAGATGAGGTTGTCCGTCGGCGATGCCATATTAAGGTCCACGATTATGAGTCTTCAGTTCAAGGTGAGATTTATATCTTATAGTAATAAGAGTGTTTTCATTCTTTATCAAATTCAGAATCAAGTAACACCATGGCAATACGATTGATGTTACAATACGAAAAACTATTTTTTGTAGTGTGTGATGACTTAAACGCCGATTGCTTTGGATTTCTTAAACTATTCTAAGGTTTACCTTGATAAGATTTTTACTATTTTGACTATATGGTCAACAATTTAAACACTTAAATAATACAAAGTATCACATTAAGTGAAACATATAACCATCTGGTGATCATTTGTCACATTTGAGATGGTAATTGTATTACTTAAAGTTATCTTGCATCCCTTGAACCGACCAAATGCTCCTTTAGTTGTTTGCTGGTCACCATAACAGAAACATACTTTTTTCTATTGATTGATTCACTTGTATTAGTAATGGGGATCTTTTGGTCCTTTTGTACGACGCTATATTTTTCCAAGCTTCTCTCTTTCTTTTTGGCAAATTCCTCGTTTCAAGGGACGCTGACCGTTGATACTATATTTATCTATCTTGCTTTATGACAGATGGTCCCAACACCTGTTGAAATGGTCACAAACGAAAACTTAGAGCCCTGAAGTTTTGGCCTCTAAACAAAGAGGTATATGATCAAGAATGGGATGGTTTTTCTTATGTGTACAAATAGTATAATCCTTGAAAGTTGTCTTTTAGACCCCCCCCCCCCCCTATCAGTTGTTGATGAAACTTGATTGGTACTTTTGCTTTATGTTCCCTTTTGATAACTCATTGTCTTCACGTAATGGTTTCTTAAGTTGAACTATTTTCTACAGTTAAATAAAGAGATACTCCGTACTAATCTCAATATGCTCCTAAACCAATTAGTGTGATGCTTGAAAACTTAGATTTAATTTGAGTTCTTAGATTTTATATTCTGAAATTTAATTTTTGAATTTTAAATTGCAATTGTGTGTGAATTTAAAATTGAGTATTGTTGGGAAGTAGAGAAATTTGGTCTAAATTTATTTCCAATTTTTTTGGATGTTTGAAGATATAATTTATGTCAAATTTAAATTCATATTTTCAAACATGGCATAAGTTCATTTAGGTAAATTGGGTTAATTCGATTTAGTTCAAATAAGTGTACTTGGTAAGGCGCGTTTGACAATGGTATCCAATGTTATATTATGAAATTGGATACCCTGGCATTCTATTCATAAAAGTGGTGGTTCTTAGTTTGAATCTTTTAAAGTCCTTTGCCCCATTGTCTCTCATTACCCTACGTTGCCCCCCTCGGACCCAATTGGTTATGAGTGGTGAGCATGGTACAGTATAATAAGATATTTAATTAATGTTGATATTGTAAAAAAATGTTTTAATTTTGTATGAAATTTTTTGTCGCATCGATTATGAATTATGGGTTTATATCGTATAAACGGGGATGAAGATTATGTAGCTAGCAAATGTGCATATATACTCTATTTAATTATAGACATGCTTTGATAAAATTTTAAAATAAACGAATGTAGTTTTTTTTGAGAGGATGTGAAAATAAAGAGTGAAAATAAAGAGTGTTATTTTTCAAATGTCCATGCATGAACTAGAGAGCAGGGAGTATAGACCCACTCAATCTTTGGTCCAAAGACTGAAACCAGTAGATAAAAAATAGGAGGTTTAGTAACAACATATATATGTTCCGAGTCACATGCATGTTCTTTGATGGTTGAAAACTAAACAGAAAAACAAACACATACCAATCGAGAGAGAGAGAGAGTATATTATCGACTACATACAAGACGAGACGAATTCCAATAATACCCTCTTGAATACTCAATGACATTTATAAACGTCCGAAACATCGTCCTATAATTGCCATTGAGCCCCGGTGTTAAATCAAAACACCTCCTCATGCACTCAAACCCTCTTACCATTTTACCATGTAGCTGGTAATGCGAAGCCAGCACAAACCATATTTCTGCAACCTGACTCCTTTTTTCTCTTGTCCAAGCTTCGGCTATTGCCTCTGCTTCCATAAAGAAACACTTTTTGCAGTATCCCTCAATGATCAACTTAAGGATGTTCAGATGATCAGCACTAGTACGCCGATTGTCACATCTTTCCCACTCTATCACCATCTTCCTGGCATCATTTAGCCTGCCCGACTCCACAAGTGACTTGATATTCTCATAATCCACCATATGGGTTGTTGGATTGACTTCTAAGAACATGGCGCCTGCAGTGGCAGGTTGAACTGATCTAGTGCAGCGCAGGGGAAAGAATGATCCACATTCTTCTTCTAGGTATTTGAAAAACAACATCGGAACCACTAGGTGAACTTCAAAATCGTTACCAGTTACCCAAAAGCAGTTAAATGCTTGGATCACATTACCCACTTTAAGATATTCTTTGCAGAGTAAGCTTGAAAGTTTGTCAACGCCCGGCTTCCCTTTTCTACCCCACACCTCAATTTTATTAAATGCTTCTCGTAATTTACCATTTTTGACATACTCTTCAATAATTGTGTATGGGATGCCAATTCCATCCAAATTGCACCAATTACCTGATGCTTCCCACTCAGTCATGAACTTCACAGCCTCATCTAACTCTCCAAGCTTCACCAGCGACTTTATCACATCTCCATAATCTAGCAGATAATTGGGTCTTTTTCTTCTAATATCCTTCTGTAAAATCACCCTCGCCTTTTCAAGAGCATCGGTGGCCTTATCTAGAAGAAATTCTCTATCATACAACTCGGCTACCATGGCGTACGTGCACCAGTCCATGACGATGTGGGGTTGACTCTCCATCTCTCTCAGCATTATCTCCACCCCATCCAGATCACCTTTTATCCCCAATGAACTAATGCACATTCTGTAACTATCATTATCAGGCAAAACTTTGCTCTTCTTCATCTCGGCCATCACCCAAGGGATCTCGTTAATTTGGTAACTTTCAGCACAAATGTGCATGGTTTCATTGAAAAGGAGCGGTGACAACGCAAAACCCAACTCTTTCATCTTCTGAAGATGCCATAAAGGACTCTTCCATGTACCTATGTTTTCATGCACAGAACAATGAAGGATTTCTCTACATGTCTTGCAATTTCTAGCTTGTTTTGGCAAGTTCCTGACATAGCGCTCCGAAGCAGAACATCCTCGCACCTTATATATCAAGTTGAACTGGACAGCATAGTCACTAGACGAAAATTTATATACACCTTTCTTTCTCATCCATTAATAAACCTGCAACAGACAGCAAAAGCAAAATTCTATCAGAAGAAATTTTAATGGAATCGGACTATGATTTCAACTAGAACGCATTCCATCTAATTCTGATAAGCGTGCGAGAAATTCACATTGACCATCACCCACCTGAGACTAGATTCAAACCTGAATATCAAGTTAACATGCAATAAAATATTAGTCCTGTCTCATTTCGCACAATCGCCCTCAATTTACTGCACAGGAAGGTGACTCAAAAGCTTTGAAACAAAAAAAAAATTCAATATGTCCCATTCAAAATTGAAATCGTAGTCAAATTTGGAGGCAAACATGATACTAACTACTCTAGAATAAATTAAACCCTACAGAAAGTTTTACTTCTCGTGTCAAAGTAAAAAGTGCAACAATACTGAAAACTTACAGAACAATTTGTGTCAATTTAATCTTTGATGGGGTGCTGATTACGAGAAAGTCTTGTCTATCCTAGATATAAAAAAATTACTAATTTTTTTTTAAATTAATTCCCAAGAACAACTTAATACTATATATGTTCATGGAGTTGCAATCTTACACCACCCCAGGTGGTGTAAGATCGTGACACCGGTTAGATTGGGACACATACGGTGTGGCGTTCGTAAAATTGATAATTCCTACCCCTCATAATACCCCTCACAGACCTCCACCATGACCTCGTCCAGCCTAGCCCCAGACATTATTTTGACCAAGATGTCAACCACAGTTATACGGTGCAATTGCATGGGCTAGGATTGTCGTGACTCGTGAGGTGGCAAGTTCAGGGGCGGGAGATTATGAGGAGAGTTATAAAGGGTAGCAACTGTAAATTTTACGAAAGGAGCACCATAGGTCCCCCAACTTAAGATCGTGACACAAGTTAAATTAGGGCATGTGATGCTACTTTCATAAAATTAACAGTTCCTAGCTCATGCCCACCCCCACCCGGATTGCCAATTTGGGACAATTTAGGTTGGGAGGGGGGGTAGAGATGGAGTGGGCAGGAGCAGAAAAATATGGAGAAAATGTTTAAGGGGTGGCTAAGAGGGGTTAGAACACTTAATTTTACGTCGGAGCCCCGTAGGTTCCCCAATTGAACAGGTATTTTTTATATATATATACACACACACACACATATACGGAAAGGATCTTTTGACATTGGAACCTCGGGTTATATTATGCCTCAGGGCACCTACGGTGCTCCGCTCGTAGAATTGATGGTTTCTACCCCCTAACCCATCTTCCCATTTCGCCAATTGGCTACCGTACTTTGATAACTGCCCCCCACCACTGCACCCGTCCTCCTGAACATACATACATACATACATACATGTTTCTTTTCCATGTAGGGATGTAAACAAATCAAATATTTTAAATTTGATTCGTGATTCGTAAGATAGTCCTTCGTAAATAATGTTACCCAATGAATGTTACCCAATGATGATTAATTGGGAGATATTTTGGTATTTTGACCATCCAAATTTAAATTAGACTTTCAAAACAGTCATTTTTGTACAACTAAATGTAAAATTTAAAAAATACATTGACCATAAATAATATTTGAATTATTTAAAACTTATGAAAAATCTTTTTAATTTCAAATCAAATACACATCTTTAATTAGAAAAGCCATTTTGGGAATGCAATTCATTATAAATGATCATTTTAAGAATTAATTCTAAATTTAGCGGATAAAAATGTCAAAATACCCTTAATTAATCCTTATTGGAAATAAATCTCAATTATAGAGGACCACGTAGGTAATTAAAACTTATTGAGAACTGATCTAGGAAAACACCTTATTACAAGACTATTTTGGGAATTTACTCTTAAAAAAATAATGCATAATTTCATTTAAAAAAAAATACAAAATGTTAGCCCTAATTGAACAGGCAGGCTTGTCCCTAATTAAACCCAGCAGCAGCAGCATCGACATTAAATCAGATATTAGGGTGTGTACCTGTAGAGCATGATAGAACCGCCCATCCTTGCGAAGTTTGAGTAGGATCCTCTTGAGGTTGCCGGCCGGAGCCTTTTTCTTCTGATCCTTAACCCAATTGTCTACATTGATTTGACATAGACCTTGGGACTCGAAGGACGAGTAATCTGCGCCAACAAGCTCTTCCTCGGTTTCATTGGACCGGAGATAATGTTTGTGTGGCCGTGGCGATCCCATCCCCATTGCGACGGCAAACGCAGCCCTAATCCCCCCAATCGATTCCGTCCACAGTAAGATATGGAACCCATCGTCATCAATTGGATGGAATTTTTCCGCGGCGGATCCTTCCGGTGGGGTGGTGTGGTGCCGTTAATTTATTTGGGTATTACTCCTTATATTATTGGCCCAAATATATTACTCCCTCTGTCCGGATTTTAAGTTCTCACTCTACTCTTTTCTTCGTCCGAAAATTAAGTTTCCAGTATACGTTTTCTAACCCACTTTTCCTAAACTACCCCTCTCATTAAATCACTCTTCTCGCCCAATCCTCCTACCCGCATTCATTATACCCTCCTTTAACTCGCACCTCCTCTCCTTCCCAGACCCATTCCGCCCAATTCTTTCTCCCTAATAGTAAACAAGCCTGGTCCAATTTAAATCGCCTATTTTGACTTTTGGGCATATTTAAGGAAAATAAAAAATAGAGTTGATTTTTTGAAATTGACATTACTTTTTAGGAGGGGTGATGATGAATGAGAAGATAAAGTGAAGAAGATCGACTTATTTTAGGGTAATTTAGGTATTTTATTTTTAAAAATTTACGAAAACAACTAACAGACAACTTATTTTGGGACGAAGAAAAAAGGCAAACAGGAAATTTAAAATGGAACGAAGGGAGTACATTTTTAGGCAAAGAAATCTTTTCTACTAATTTTTTATATGAAAATTAACATAAGAGAAATAAAGAACAAAATTACATATAGCATTATAATTATAGTAACGTAATAGCTACTTGTTAAATTTGGGAGTATTATCTCAAAATAAAAAAAATGATGTAGTAATAAATTCAAGTTTTTTAATTTTAATTTCTGTCATATACTCCATATATCCCAAATTAACCCTCCTTATTTCTTTTTTTGGACTGTCTCAAATTATTTTTTTTATTTTCTTTTTTTGGAAGGCTATTTGGGCTTAGCTTTTTTATTCCTCTGCATCACTTTCAACCATACATTTTTACTTTTCTTAAATTTCGTGAAAAGTCAAATTAGAAGTATTAAATTGAGACGGAGGGAGTACAAATTTTCTTGAAATCTTTAGGTTCATACTCATATTTCATGTACTTCACTATATGGACAACACAAAAACTTAATTTCTAGAAATTATTTTCTTAAAAGTTTGTCATTAAATTTCTTTAATTTATTAAATATATGTTCTTTAGCTTTGATTATGTTATGTACAAATGTCTTTTGATGTTCTCCATGTCCTTTGTTTTTCCCCTTTGTAGGCCTATATATAGAGACTCCATATGTAGAAATGGAACATCCTTCTTTTTAGCCTCTCATTGCATTTCTTCTCCTTTAATTCTCCATTGCACTTTGATCTTTCATTTGTGTTATCAAGGTATATCTCTATCATTCGTTCATAACAATATTTTTATTATCTTTATTTTTAACACGTTATCAGCACGATAGCAAAAAAAAGATTCTAATTATATAGAAATTACTCCCCTTCATCTCTTGTCCTTTTTGATATTCATGTTATAGATATATACATATACATATACACTTATTTATTTTAGTTTTTTAGTGAACTTGAAGCTATATTAAACCTGAAGGTTATATGATAAAACTCAACCTGAAGTTTGAGTACATATTATGTCGGAAAAATTTCATTTCTTTAGTTTTTTTCCTCTTTTGGCTAGTGAACTTGAAGTTCATATTCTGATTTCATATGCTCGAAGCATTAAGAGTGAAACTCAAACCTCAAGATTTGAGTATGCCACTTGACTATATATGTGACATTATTATTTACTATGCAACAAAGAAATAATAATAATAATAATAATAATAATAATAATAATAATAATAATAATAATAATAATAATAATAATAATAATGTTAATATTATAGACTTATCATCTGTGATTATGTAATGTGCTCGAATTTATCATTATGTCCATAGTTTTGCTCTAATTGTAACCTCCGCTATAATAATAATAATAATAATGATAATAGTTATAATAATAGTAATAATAATAATAATAATAATAATAATAATAATACATAATAAATAATAATAATTGAGACCCTTCAAGTACTTAAGCCGTTTTTTATAAAAAAAATGTATTATTCAATCAATACATATTAATTTATTTATTTTTCACAATAATAAAAAAACTTAATCTACTAATTTGATATATGTGTATATGTGCGTTTTTAAAAAAATGGACAATTAGAATTATTTGATAAATAAATTTTTCTTGTCTAGTGCAATTTACATATACATTTGTTTTTTTTCAACTAGTAGATTCTGGTAATGAATTGCAAAATAAAAAATGTCAACATGAAATATATGACTAAAGGTTAGGATCAACGAGCCCACATGGTTCTAAATGATAACAATTTATAATTTATTTTCAGTTATGTGTAACCTCACCAAGCTTGAATTTGCTGCCCTTTACATTTCCGGAAAGAACTATTTGACATGGGTTCTTGATGTTGAGATTCATTTGAATGCAATGAACCTTGGAAATGCTATTAAGGAAAATGGTGGGGCTAGCGAACAAGAAAAAGCAAAGGCAATGATTTTCATACGTCATCATCTTCATGAAGGCCTGAAGTCTGAATATATTGAGGTCAAAGACCCTGCGACTATTTGGAGTGACTTGGAAGAGAGATACAACCATCTAAAAAGTGTGATACTTCTAAAGGCTCGTTATGATTGGATGCAACTGAGGTTGCAAAATTTCAAAATGGTAAATGAGTATAATGCTGCCATGTTTAGGATTGTATATCAATTAAGGTTGTGTGGATACACCGTCACTAATGCTGATATGTTGGAGAAAACATTTACTACCTTTCACGCCTCTAACATGCTCTTACAGCAACAGTATCGAGAAAAAGGATTTACTAAGTATTCCCAACTTATCTCTTGTTACGTTCGTAGAAGCGTTACAGTTGATCTATTTGGAATATATGTGAAACATGCTTTGTTGTGTCGTTTACACTTCAAAAAAACATGGTTTGATTTAGAATTGTTAAGAGTTCGTTAGAAAATGTTTGATTGATGATTTAGAACCTGTTTAAGCTTGTTTTCTCTGGAATTGATGTTGTTTGGTGGGTTAAAACAGAGTTGGTTCAAATCTAGTGTTCGCCGTGACAGATGGTAGGTAGGTACCGTTGACACGGTACCTGGCTACCGCTAGCTACTCCGTTTTCACCTCGCTTTGTCGGTACCTGTCACCAAATGGTACCAGGTACCAGATGGGCGGTAGGCCCTACCGTCGGGTCAGTACCCACGTACCGTGGGGGACGGTACCCTGGTACCGTGGAGTCGATAACACCTACCGCCAAGGGTACCGTGAGGTACGTGAACTGGTCTAAAATTTCTATTCTGTCGAGGATCGATTCCGAGAATTTGTGTGTTGCATGAGGTAAACATGGGTGTCAATACCCCGGAGTTAGGCCGCTGTTTGAGTATGTTGGATGTGATGAATGATGTTGTATGATGCATGGGCATGTATGTTGTGAATTATTGATAATTAAAGGATGAAATACCTAGGATGAACTCTAGGAGCTGACCTGAATGGATTAGTGGCAAGCATGCCATAAGTATAGTAAGTTTGACACATATGGTACCTGATGGGTCCAATGGCTGTTCCGGTAAAAACGTGTACACGGGGATTTAAGAACTGTCGTTCTGGAGGGGACATGGATCTCACCCACCTAACGAGGAACTTCCGAGTTGGCTTGAGCTTGAACTTCGTTCCGAAGGGGAAGGTCATGACTCCCATAGGCAAGTCGTATACACTTAAGCTTTAACCTCGCATAGGTTAAGAGCCGAATACAGAAAGGAAGTAAAGTAAGCAAAGAAGAAAGTATCCGTTATTATATCTTGTATATTGTATCTCTTGTATGATGATATTACTGCATCATGTTATATCCTGTATGATGTTATGATTATGTTGAGCATGATTGTGTGCATGATATCGTATGAGGATACGAGCTAGTGGGATCATCTATGGGTATAGCTATATGTTAGATATTTCTCACTTAGCTTCAATGCTGAGTGTGTAGCCTTTTTTCATATTTGTTACACGTAGATAATCTAGGAAATAATGAAGTTGGAACCAATCATGGAGGGCGATGAGGAGGCTAAGATGTGCGTGGTGTTGTTCGATGACTTTGAACTCTTATTTATTATTTAAATAACTTATTACTATTTCGGGCATGATTCCCAAAGTGTGTTTTGAATTATGAATTAAGCTTCTGCAACTGTTTTGATTATTACTCCGATTGATATTGAATTATGTTTTGAAATGTTATTGAAATTGTTTTGAAAAGTTAAAGGGTGTTTGGATACCAATTTGGTAGCAACCCTGTTCGCGGATCCGAGTATTTGGGTCATGCGGGTTGGGGTGTTACAATTTGGTATCAGAATATATGGTTTTAAAACCGATCTTCGGATCACAAACAGATGGAGTCTAAAAGCTGTACCACTTATCTTGCGACTCATCAGCCCCGGGTAGATAATAAGTTTATAACTTTTATCGTTATGTGCTAATGACTGATTAAGGATTTATGTGTGTAATTTAGAATGAGTAACGCATCGACGCACGCTCATGACAACACCCAGCATCTGGGTGATGACCACAACGATAGGGTGCCGAGACGGAGGCATTTAGCTTCGTGCCTCAGCAAAACGCTGGGCAGCCTAATGTGCTGCTGAACGCAGGGGACAACCAGAATTTCGGGAACTCGCCTGAGAATGCCATGCCTGCTTTCATGGCCCAATTCTTGCAGCAGAGGGCGAACGCGTCGATGTTTCAGCAGGTGGCTGGGGTGCTCAATGATCTGAATGTGCTCGTTGTAGACCATCCTAAGCTGGCGTCTCAACTGCTCCGCAAGGGAGCGTACGAATGGTGGAAGTGTACCAACAGTGAGCCACAGACACCGAAGCCAAGGACGTGGGCCTACTTCGATTGGGCCTTCAAGAAGGAATACATCCCAGCCCGTTTCCGAGAGGAGAAACACACAGAATTTATAGAGCTGCGACAAGGGGACATGATCTGTAACGTCCCAAAACTTGGCTTGTTATTTTTAATTAATTTATATAATTAATTAATTACTGAGTTGGGGGTCGGTGCTTTATCTGTGTTATACTGTGTTCCCTTCCATATTTTTGTGCATGTGGAGCCGGGGGTCTCTTGGAAACAGCCTCCCTACTTTCGAGTAGGGGCAAGGTCTGCGTACACACACCCTCCCAGACCATACTGTTGTGAGATTCACCTGGGTTGTTGTTGTTGTTGTTACTGAGTCGGTCAATACGAAGATTATTTTTTAATTTGTGCATCTAATATGGGAGTTGACCTACATTATAGGGCTCGCTGTTCTGAACACGACCCCATAAATGGATTGAGAATCGGACTTACTAGGCCGAAGATACGACTGCCGAATAAGGTAATTGGGCTTTAATCTGTCCTAACGGGTTAAAAAGTGTAAACTGGATCCTAAATTCTATTTAATACTCCCTTCGTCCATGGAAGAAGATCTCTTTCGTTTTTTCTTTGTCTCACAAAGATGTTATCTTTTCTATTAAAAAATCACTTTACCCCTTACTTTTTCATAGAATACCTATCATATCATATTTTATCCACTCCATCTTATTTTTATCCATAACATCAAAAATATTTTTAAAAATCAACACCAAAATATGATTATCTTAATTTCACAAAAAGTTGGAGTGAGGATCTCTCTCTTTTCCGGTTCGTTTTCAGCTGCGTCTCCACTGCTCGAATTCCGCTCGTCGTTCCGCCAACCAGAGACAGCCGCCGTCGCCGAGTCGCCAGGAAGCCGCTGTCTCCGACCGTCGTCGCATCCTTGTCCCCGTCGCGCAACAGACCGGCGGTCCACCAGGGGGTTGCAGCGGCGAGTTCCCCCTCCCCCAATCCAGTTTCAATTCTTCAAATTCGAGGTGATTCGTTGTCCAAATATCTTCAGTTAGCGTTAATTTGTAGATTAGGATCTTGTTTGTATAATTCTTGCGTTTGATTGTGAGATTGTTGGATGAATTTGTGTTGAATTGATTGGGGAATTGAATTTGGGGATTTGGGGCTGTTTTTCCGGCGACCCGCCGTTGCTTGGACGGCGGTGGAAGCGACCGGCGTGCTGGGCAGACCGAGCGGGTCCAATTGGGACCCAATTGGTCTGAATTTGACCTAATTGGTTCAATTGTGTCCATTCGGATCCAATTGGGTGGCTTCTTGTGCAATTGGGTTCAAATGGGTTTAATTGGGTCTGTCCGGGTTTCAATTGGGTCAATTTGAATGTAATTGGGTTGATTTGAGTTCAAATGGGTGCAATTGGATTGATTTGGGGTCAATTGGATGGATTTGGCCGGTTGGTGGTTGCCGGGCAACTGTTGGGCTGTTTGGGGCCGGCTGCCAGTGGCGGAGGTAGGGCTTCCGGGCGGTGGGCAGCCGCCGGGAGGGTTTCTTGGGAGAGTTTTATGACACCAAACGCCTGAACCCAACATATTTTGGGGTTAAATTGATGATTATGATGTCAAAATAAAGGATAAGAAATGATTTGAAGTTAGTATAAATGTGATTTATATTAATTGTAGTTTTTGCTTACCCAGCAAACATGTAATCAAAGAAGATATGATATAGAGCTTAGTTGTTGATCTTTGGTTATTTTGAATTGCAATCTAAGTTGTTTCTATGCCCAACTGTGTTAGTCCTTTTCCCTAAACTGTCTTTTTTCCTCTTCTTCTTCATCAGTGGACGATCAAACTGCTTCTTAGTTAAGGAGAATGCTCATTGGGTTTTAGATCTCAGATGATGAACACCATATCATTTCCATTCAAGGTATTATAACATTCTTGACTAGTTGAACCCCTGGTAATTAAATATTTTATTGTTCAGGTTAGTTATAGGGATCTGCATGCGTAATGATCATACTACTCATGTGATGACAATTTTCCCACTGCATAAATCATCAACTTCATGATATCCTCAATTTATGTTAGGCAAGGTGCTCCAAAATAGTCTAGGGTCTTTAAAGTAACCGCCACTCTACCTTTATAGGTATGGGTGAGTCTGCTTACATCCATCCCCCTTAGACCCCATTCCTTGTCGTTGTCCAAGTGAGTCTAAAGATGGCAAGCTGTTACTCTTTACATGTATCAGTTAACTATTTTTCTTAAGAAGTTAAGATGCATATTTCATTGGTCCAGAGGTGCTAAATACTATGCTCAAAACACCAATAGGTGTTCTATATTTTCACTGCAGTAGAAATTTAACATTTGTGATTTCAAAAAAAATAAAAATAAAAAAGAAATTTAACATTTGTCATGATTCCTGAGTTCCTGGAAATTGTTAATTCTTGAAAACAATAAGTATTTTATTTGTAACATTATTAGCATGTGTAGGGGTAGGACTCTGGGAGGTGATAAGAAGATATTATTAGGGATTTTTTTGATAATGGATATTCTAAGTTGATACTTGATATCAATAGATATAACAGTCTCTGAGCTCAACTTACAGCTAGTAATCTATATTTAGTAGTTGCATGAAAATTAATTAAATTATCACAATTTAAGTGTTGAAATAGACTTTCTAATAAACACACTTATATAACCAACTTAAGGATCAAATTAAGATAGGCTGAACAAGTGAGCTAACGCCGTGTATATATAGGCCTCCATAATATATGGTGTTTGCTATTTATTGAATGGAGAAAATGAGAAATGACACGGGTAATTGGAGCATAAGTCACGGCACACACTGCCATGTTTAGGAGAGTTGTCTCTAGGACATTCTTTCTTAACTCAAGGGTCTTTGTCTTCATTGTGCTCTTTTTCCTAATGTGGAGTTTGGACAGGATTTTTTTAGGAAGCTTCACGTGGAGTTTAACAACGGGAGATGATAAATATAACATAGAAAATTCAAATATTAAATTGAAGAAGAAAACATCTTTTCGCAAAAGTCAATGGAGATTTTTCCAGATGGTATAAGAATGGATGGATGATAGCCGGAGGATTTATATTCTACTATTAACTTATTATCTTGATAAATTTATTTAATTAGTTTTTTTTGTTATCATTTTATGAAGTATACGAGCAATCAATTTTCCTTTTTTACGGTTGGAGTTTATAATTGGTGTTTTTTGTCAAGTAGTTGGATAGTGATGCATTTTTTAGTTGTTAATCTATTTTTTTATTCTTTTTTGATAATTGTTGTGCTAATCTTTTGATCCTAATTTCAAGTTGTTAGACACTGATGAACTTTTGTTCAATTCTTCAATTTAGGCTCATCACTTTGAGCAATGTTATGTCTTATTCCATGTCAGCCTTTGTTGTGTTTGCAATGTATTACTTTGACAATACAGGGTTCATTTGGAATCCACGTAGTGTTCATTCTAAGACATGGTAAGGTTGATTTTCACACATTTGTTTATTATAAACGTAGTATTTATTATGAAACAACCTAGTACTCATTCACAATAGTGTTCATTCTAAAATAAGGTGGTGCTCATTCTGAAGCATGTCATCTGACCGTAAGTGTCATCTGACTGGAGTCAATCGCTATATATATATACATATATATATATATATATATGTATATATATATATGTATATATGTGTGTGTGTGTGCATATATATATGTATATATATGTGTGTGTGTGTGTGTGTGTATGTGTGTGTGTGTGTGTATCAATTGTATTCTGAATTTTGAATATTCTTAGACTTATTTAATTGTTAACCATTTGATTTTCAAACAACTCATTTTGTGTGCTACAAACTTCATCATGCTACAGGGAGTACAGGCATCATTTTCCAATGTTTCAAACTTAAGAAGCCAAAACAAGAGTTATAGAAATAGAATTAAAATGGAGCTCTCCATCACACAACCTGATGATTGGCATCTTCATCTTCGTGATGGTCATCTTCTTGAAACAGTTGTCTCTCACAGGTCTATTTAGTAATAATTTCAAATATGAATGTTGCAAAATACTAATATACTACTACTATGTTCCTCCTTTCTATCTGTAGAATGTAGTTTTACACCTTGATTTATATACTGTATTCGTTATAGTGCATCTAACTTTGGAAGGGCAATCATTATGCCGAATTTAAAACCTCCTATCACTACCACTGCTGCAGCTGTCGCATACCGGGATTCCATCTTAAATGCATTGGCTCCTAATTCTGGTTTTACTCCGCTTATGACACTATATTTAACCGATACAACAAGTCCGCTGGAAATCAAACAAGCCAGTACGTTTACCTGCATGGCGACATTACTAAAACTTGATTTGGTGTTGTATGGCTTCCCGGTGTTACAAAAAATTTGTCTTTATACATCTACCATCTGTTCATGTGTTGACATGTTGCAGAAAATAGCGGAGTAGTATATGCTGTGAAGCTTTATCCTGCTGGTGCTACAACCAATTCTCAGGAAGGCGTTACTGATCTTTTTGGAAAATGCATGCCAGTTCTTGTGGAAATGGCTGAGCAAGAGATGCCTCTCCTGGTACAAGTCTTCATCATCAAGAATCTAATTTTGCTTTGGTTTTATGTAATGGTTCAGTAGACAATAGTATACCACAACTTTGTTGGAGAATTTGAAACTTGATAGCTTATTCAACTTGTAATCAGGCAGTTCCTCATTATTTGGGTATTGTTTGGAAAGTGGAAAACATTATCAGGAGAAGTTATTTTCTTGTGTTTGGTTTTACCTCGTAGAGTGCACAGTAAGATGAAATATGATTCATGTCTATTGAAATCTAAATATATCTTTAGATTTCCCGATCTTTATGTAATAGAAATAAATAAATAAATTGAGTTTTATCGTAAAAAAATTGAATAAAATGAGTTTGAACAAATGTAAAAATAAATTTATTGAGTTTGAACCAACGTTTTATTTCTCTCCGCCTTTCTTTTCCTTCCCAATTCCCCATATATTCTCCTCTTCATTTTCTTTCCATAGCAATATCCATGATCCAAACACTCTAAGCTATTAGATATGTTAACTGCAGGTCCATGGAGAAGTAACAAGCCCTGAAGTTGATGTATTTGATCGAGAAAAGGTTTTTGTTGAGACAGTTTTAGGGCCTTTAGTGCAGAGACTTCCACAGCTGAAGATTGTGATGGAGCATGTCACCACCTTGGATGCTGTGAAGTTTGTAGAATCTTGCCAAGAAGGTATGAACTATTATCATCACTGTATTTTCTTTTTTCAACCTAACTCTTCAGGTTCTTACTATCCATTGCTTAAGTTTGGCTCATTGTGTTTTTATTTACAGGATATGTCGCAGCGACGGTCACCCCACAACATCTTATTCTAAACAGGAATTCTCTGTTTCAAGGTGGGCTCCAGCCACACAATTACTGCCTTCCTATACTTAAACGAGAGATCCACAGTACGTCATCCAAATCAATTACAGTACTTGATTAAAATGCTTTGAGATCTATCTTTCTACTCTTTAAATGCATGGATCCTGGACAACAACAGGCAATGAAAACAATCCCCAGATTACATTTTCTTTCTTTTTTGTCAATTTTCTTCCATGGTTTTTCTTTCACCAGTATTTTCCAGGTTCCAAACAAACTCTGAACTTCCTCTTCAAAATGTCTTAAAATACAGGACAAGCTATTGTGTCTGCCGTGACAAGTGGCAGCAGAAAGTTTTTCTTAGGCACTGATAGTGCTCCACATGATCAACGGAAGAAAGAATGTCCGTGTGGGTGTGCTGGTATCTACAATGCTCCTGTGGCATTGTCGGTCTACACAAAGGTTTTTGAGGAGGTTAGGTTTTCTTAAACGAAACCACGTTTTCTACGTATGACCACAGAGCTGCTTTGATGGTTGATTTGTGGCATTATTTTTGTGTCTAGGCTGGCGCGCTTGACAAGCTAGAAGCATTTACAAGCTTTAATGGACCTGATTTCTATGGTCTTCCTAGGAACACAAGAAGGATTAAATTGTCTAAAACCCAGTGGAAGGTACCACAATCATATTCCTACGCTTCAGGGGATATCATTCCTATGTTTGCTGGTGAAACATTGGAGTGGCAACCTTCTTCACCCATATGATGATGTTGTGGGAACTCGTCAAAATAAAACCCAACATGGTTGGTGTCGATGAGCCTTGCCTTAAATGCCTTTTTTTTGGGGGGGGGGGGGGGTTGAGCCATGGACCCATTTCAGTCATTGACTTTGGTTAATGTTTCTTTAAATGTGTGCTGACAAGTGCTTCTCCATGTCCCAAATTGTCTGTCCCTCTTGTTTATTGCGTTATTTTTAGCCAATGAAATTATATGGGACCTTTATTATAGATCAAAATCATATGGTTTGCCAAGGACCTTATAGTCTGATGGTACGACTCCCAAATGAGAGATATGTGTTAGATTCTTGGTGTTCGTAATAACTCTACAAGCGTTAATAAGTCGAGAACATAAGAATAAAAATAATGGAAAAAACAAAGTGTTAAAAAATCACTAAAGCCAATGATTATCCTGATTACCCAAATAGATATAGAGTATCTAAGAAACTAATTTTTGATAAAATAATTTATCTTTATCTGTGTTAGAAATTGTATGTTAGAAATTCGGATATATGATGTTATTATAAAAAGCAATATACTTATGTCACCTTTTGATTCATAGAAATTTTAATGTAAATTTTAAATATATAATTTTATTGTACTTTTTTAATGCCACAACAATTTGTAATTAAGTTGAATTCAAAAACGTTAGTCGAACTTCATAAACATCAAACAACTTAAATTGGAAAATAAGGAAGTACAATTTTCATTTTATTATTTCACACAAATTTTCAAATGGATTACAAATAATTTCAACCAAACATATTAAACAACAACGGCTAACCTAAATTGAAATATACTCCTTTTTCCCAGGACCCAAATTAAGCAAGAAAATAAGTACATACACATAATTACTATGCCTTTGATTGTTAAAAAAATTTATTATGCCTCTATAATTCTACTCATATTGATTCATATTTCTTCTCGAGGGCCAGAGAAGAAGGAAAAGAGTGACAATTTGAGAACCCCCCCCCCCCCCCCCCCACACCATATGTAACTGTACATGAGATTAATTTGTACAGACCTTTCTTTGTGTATTCTCTGCCTAATAATAGTACTGTAATACACACTACATTGCTCCCAGACTTGAGCTGTATATAGAATTAGCTCTTCTTTGCATATCTTGAGCTCGGGCTTTATCGAGCCTAGACTTTTCGATTCTGGATCTCCGTACCGCTTCTTGGATACGACGGTCATGTTCCTTTAGCAGTTCATCTATTTTGGCAGACGACGGACCCATCAAGGGACCGGAAAAGTGAATCTCGCTCCCCTTTGACCCGTGGCCCTGCTTACATTTAAACAAAGTTTTTTTCAATTTAGTGAAATTTTTTTTTAAAAAACATTTATAAAAAAACTAAATCAAAAGTTCTGCTTGTGCAGAGCAAAGGGCAAACGTGACTTGATTATTTAATTTTAACAAATGATTAGAGAGAATATTTAAGGAAGGAAGATATGTATTTACCCAGTACTCCTTCCGTCCGATTTAAACTACCCGTTTTGGATTACGATGTTTGATTGGACTTATTTTCAATTCAATTTAAATGAGTATTTGGGTGGAATTAAATGATACTCCCCCCGTCCCAAAAAGATTGGTACATATTGACTTTTTGGGAAATTAAGGGATGGATATTTTGGTGTTGACTTTCCAAAAATACCCTTGATGTGATGGTTAAAAGTAAGATGTGATGGGTAGATTATTAGAAAAAAGGTATAATGTGATAGGTAGGATATGAAAAAGTAAGGGGTAAAAGTGGTTTTTTAATAGAAATGTAACGAACTTTACGGGACACAGTTTTTTCAAAACGTGTCGGACTTTTTGGGACAGAGGGAGTACAATTTATTTTTAAAAACTACATCAAAAGTTTTTCAAAATAAGAGGGTGACAAAACTATATTATTTTATCAAATAAGAAGTTAAAATAGATAAAGCAAGCGAATGGAGGGAGTATAAAACAGGGAAAACTTGCCTGAGCGGCTTCTTGCATATTGGATCTTCCGCTTCCAACATGACACCTTTGATCTTGTGTATTGGCCCTAGAAATTCCTGACAAAACTGGTCGGGACAATTGGGACAGGTCGGATTGGGTAGAACCAATAGAGATATTGTCGTACCGGTTCCCAAATCTTGAGCCTTCAACAGCTGGAGCTAAAGGCCCCGAGTGCGAAATCACTTGTGCAGAGGGGTTCTTGATTGCCTCTTTCATAGCTTGTGAGGGCCTCCGTGATGGACCAATAGCTACTCTTGAAACACCTTCTTTATTATCTGCCTTTAACACCTGACTTCGGCTACTACAACTTCCCTTCCTCTGCAATAAATGCAAATAACCATGGGGGTTTGTGGTCAACTTGTGGTTTCTTTGGCTAAATATTCCCTTCGTTTTTAAAGGGTATGTTTGGATCACAAGAATTGCTAAGTGAAGTAAATAGAATGCTGAGGAAAGTTGCTTTGTATTAAAATATTAGGCTTTACATTGGACAATGAAAAGAAAAATGAATCATTAGTTTTATTAGAGTATTATTCTTTCATGTTTGTACATGAAATTTCACAACATGCCCTTATATGAAGTCAGTTTTCGATGATTTACTTCTACAGGATTTACTAAATGGCAAGTTATATGTGAAGAAAGTGCTTTTAGTTAATGGGAAGTTATTTGAAAACGGAAAGAGTAACCTTTAGAACTAGTGTAGGCCAAAAGACAAAAATGGAAAATATTGCATGGTTTTAATTCAAAAATACTTTGTGTTTGGATTAAAAAAAAAACCTTTCGAATATATACCTGCAAAGATCTAGTTATCTCAGCATTGACATCCAGGGCAGGAACGCCTCGAGTTTCTTGTAATTGGTCCTTTGCTCCAGTAACTCCTTGCCTGCAAATAATGTCTCAATCATAAATACATATTGTCTTCATGTCCTAAAGGTGTGAGAGACAACACATTGTTCACTTGACTGCAAACAACTTTTACAGAATTATAAAACTATAAGAAGGTTTGAGCGCTTTGAACTACAACAAGCTGAAAAGTGCATTGAAAATGGTAGTGAGGGATCAACATGCAATAAATTACCTCCTATGTTCACTTTCACGCAATTTTGCATCAATTTCCTTGCTGGGAGGGTATTTTGGTAAACTGGATGGATCACAAGCAAACGGGTGCCTTCTAAAGAACTGCCACCGAAGTCTCGTGTTAGGCATGAAACGATAATTATAAAATCGTGCACATACAAAAAAGAAGGCAATACTAATGCATTTCAACCATAAGGTTCTTGGCCAAGAGAAACTAACTCACATCACTCTTTAGAGCAAGACCAGCCGTTCCCCTATGTTCGGGATCTATAGAAAGCAAGGTATCCATTAGGTCCACAACAACAGGAGGAAGATCCTTAAATGCATCAGCAATACGCCGTCTGTAAGGTTGTATTGGTTTGAATACAGTTGTATGAGGCAACTTCTCTTTTCTCCAATAGTCTTCAGATGGTGAACCACAAAGCTTAAAAATCTTATGCAATTGTTCCACCTACACAAAATTTACATTTGTAGCCTTTGGCAAGGAAAAAATAATAATACTATAAATTAAAACACTACAACATTATGAATATTCAAGAGAGATAAAAGAAGTCCTTGTGTTAAACTAGATAAATGATTGAACTTAATCTAATCTATTTGACCTAAATCAAATATGTACCTCAGTTCTCCCAGGCATGATGGGCGTGCCAGCATATAATTCTCCAAGTATGCAACCAGTGCTCCATAGGTCCACACCGACTCCATAATGAGTTGCTCCTAATAAGAGCTCTGGCGGGCGATACCAAAGAGTCACGACACGGCTTGTCAAAATTTTCTCATGATCAAAAAATGTTGCTAATCCAAAATCTGCAATCTTCAAGATTCCCTGATCGTTAACCAGAAGGTTTGAACCTTTAATATCTCTGTGTATAATACCGTGATTGTGGCAATAACTGAGTCCACTTAGCAGCTGTTTCATGTAGCATTTGACCTAAACAACCAAAAGGGGATTAGCATTCGAAGCAAGTTGGACAAAAGGAAACATAACTTATTAGGGGCATCGATTTCGCAGCGGGCACACCTGGGATTCTGAAAACTTGACATTGGGGAGTGATGCCAATCCGGTGAGGTCATGTTCCATGTACTCAAAAACAAGATACAAGCTGCAAGACGTTCTTGAGGTGATGAGGCCGTCCAGTTTTATTATATTTGGATGATCAAGCCTTCTTAAGATAAGAATCTCCCTAGCCATGAACTTGACACTCTCGAGATCAGCATTATCAAACCTAACTCTTTTTAATGCTACTAACTTATTGTGTGTCAGGTCTCGAGCTTTGTACACACTACTGTAAGTTCCTTGACCAATCTGCAAGAACAAAAACTGCCATCTCACAACCACGAAACCTAACCAAAATAATGTTTTGTTGTTTACAATAAGATCAAGTGATGATATATATACCTTATCCAATTTCTCAAATGTATCGGCTTTGCGAGGGAGCCATCCAAGGATGGCTTCGCCAGCGACAGAAGCAAGCCAGGAAGGCCAACCTGCAGCAACCAACTCCCCTTCTGTGGCATTGGATACGCTTCCAAACCCACGGGGACTGCAACTGATTATACCATCTGAATTCTTACTTATTAATATCAATTCGGAGTTATCATCCCTAACCCTTCTAGACCCATTTCCCTTCTTATCCATCAATCTTGCATCACTCTTTCCCTTCTTCTCATTCTCCCTGTAACTCTTGTCTCTCCTCGAAGCAGAACGAGTTCGCCTGGATTGTGATTCTGATGATCCCTTAATCAATACCGTCTTGTTATCATCCCCTAATTTATCTTCGATAGAAGAAGCTTTCCCACAAACGCAACCCATTATAAACTAATTCAAGAATCCAACAAAATCAGGCATCAAAGAATGATCTCAATCAGTCCAAGAAAAGTCAAAACCCGAAATCAAGAAAGCTATAATTCAGAACTTTCATATCACAAGAACTTGCAAAGAGTCATACTGCGATTCACAACGAGCAATTGGATGAATACCCAGAAGTCTTTGCACCAAGAAGGAGCCAACGCCGAAAAGATTCCTCCTTTAATTTTCACACACACAAAGAGAAAGGTAATTCAGCTGAAAGAGATTCCACCTTTAACCTTACTGTTCAGAGAAATTCCAACCTCCTGAGAAACGTTTATTTTTATAATAATCCTCGATCTATGCAGCTGTTTCATTAGCGTTTTCGGGGGAAATTTTAGCTTTTTTTCACGGAAATGAGAAAATATTACGAGTACTACGCAGCAGCTCTTAAGCCTCAAAGGGAAAGAAGATCATGGAGCATAGGTTTGACTATTCAACACGCGCTTATAGGTATAAGTCTTGACTTGTTGCTGTGCATTTTTTTCCGAAAAGAGAGAAGATTTTGTTTACAACTTTACATACTCTTTATTTTTTTTTAAAGAAATTATCTCGAACAATTTCATATCTTCATACTCTTTTTAAAAAAATTCCACTTTTGTTTCAAAAAAAAAATTCCACTTTTTATTGTTATAAAAAATAATCTCACATTTTCAAACATGTGCAAGTTTTGGATTGTCGTTAAAAGCAAACAATCACTTAATTGATTTTTAAAAAATGTCTATTTTCATAAATAAGTGAAATGTGAGATAATTTTAAGTAAATTCTCTTTTTTCATTTTTATATCTAACATTAAATTTAAATGTATTTTTTAAAATTTTTTTTATAAATAATATTCCACCAAATTTAAGTATTCTTTAGAATTAATTTTTTCAATAATCGATAGGGTTAAGGAGCAAAATAGGAGTAAAACATTGATTAAATTTCAAAATAGGAGTTGAAAGATAAAACCCCCAAAGTAGGAGTACCCTCTTCTCACTCAATTGTGTCATGTCGTGCTCAATTGTGCCATGTCAATGTTGCTCAAATGTACAAAATTTTCATCAATGGCTGCTCAACTCTGTCATGTTGCCGTCGGCAATGCCGGCACCCCAACTGCAACGCCCCTACCGTCGCTGATATCGCGCCGCTACCGTTGCTGACACAGCGCCTCTACTATCATCGATGTCGATGTCCCTTTAATCTTCGTCACTGCCGCCATGATCAACCTCTTCAAACTGCACCATTTGAATCTCAGTCGCCGCCGCTTCATTAGACATTGATTTTGGTTTGATTTTTTCTTTTCATTTTTGCATTTGATTGTATTTTTTAAATTTTTTGTTTGATTGTTTTTCTATTGTGTTTAAATTTTGCTCACATTTTTAGCAAAATTTGGTGATAGTATTAAGAAACTTGACATTTTATATTGACAATTTTGACATTTCACTTTTCTTTTTGACATTTTATATTGGCATTTTTGGCATTATGTAATAACATTCTTGGAATAATGCAATGATATGTTTGTCAGTACGCATTATCGTATTTGACGTTGTGGTTTTAGTTGGCGTATTAAAAGTTTTTTCCCTTGGCAGTTTCTTTAATTTCCGATTAGGACATATGAAAGGTCTCTTTAATGGTCAAAATCCTTTCACTAATCTTTTGTTTAGTGTTTGATCCCTTAATTGCGTTTTGTACCCCCCGAAAGAAAACGTTTTAAATATTTGTTCATGAAGTTAGTGTTTTACGGAATTTTTTTCTTGTTCTTTTTAGTACATTAAAAAAAATTATAACCATCACATAATAAAACTGAAGAATTAGCTTGTATATACGATTGTTTTGTTCTTAAATTAGCAGCTAAAGTAGTCGCAGATGGGCCACTTGTTTAGTTTTTATTTTATTTTAAATTTACTCCTACTTTGAGTATATAAGTTTGGGACTCCTACTTTGGGTATATGACTAATGATTTACTCGTATTTGGGGGGTTTTCTTAACAATGAACCATGAGCAATAACAACATAAGTTTTAAAATCATGAGAGGTAACAGTGCACATTTACCAAACCATAGGAGGGTGCTGGTGCAATAAACTCGAAAAAATATTATAGGATCGAAATCCGAGAAATCTAATTTTCGAATTAGCATTAGGACTTTAAATTATGAAACTAAATCGCATGTGTTTTCCAAATGTTGGAAAATTGAATTATGGGAGTTCAAAATATAAAATTGAAATAAAGTCTCATACTCAAACACAACGGTAATCATTCAAAATGAACTAGGGACTATGGAATACTCTCCCCCTCTCAAGATTTATTACCGACACAATATCGGTCTTCTAAAAACTTCTTTTTACTTGTTTTTTCATGGACTATTCATTAAAATAAAACATTTTAATTGTCTCACCGTCCCAAATTAAATAATCTATTCAGTATTCACTGAGTCAAACTTCATTCACTTTCTTTCTCTTTTCTCAGCAATCATTTGATAAAATAAAACAATCATGTCACAACTAGTTATGTAGATCTTTTACTGTAGTATTTTAATATGTAATTTTTGTTTTTAAATTTTACATCATTTTTCATATAAAATGATTTAAAACATAATTTTAATCAAACATCGTGAACTAAAATGAAGAATATAAATTAGGACGGAGGAAGTATCTTTTATTTTGTAGAAGTTTTTACTTAATTTTTAAAAATTACTTTATAATTTTTTATTTATTTTTACTAATTTATAAATAAAATAATTTTAAATTGCATGAGACTTCGCACGTCTTATAAATTTTGTTCTGAAATCCAGCCCCTTTTTCATATAAAATAAATTAAAAAAATTTCAGCAAAACATGATAAACCGAAACACACAATTTTAAAATTAATTAGCGGGAGTAAAAAAGAATACCAAATACCTAGTGGAAAATAGTCAAAATAAAACATCGGACCTAATAATAATAATTTCACCTTGGTTTTCATGTCAAAATCAACTTGGGGGTGCAATTGAAGGGGGTGGGGGACGTGTTTGGGTCGGGACGGGGTGGGGAGGTGTACCGGGAGATTAGGGGGGTAGGAACCATCAATTTCATGAACGGGGCACCGGAGCACCCCGGGTCATCGCATAACATTGGTTCCCAATGGGAACGACCTCTAATAATTTTGGGGCGGGGATACTCATCTTTGGTAGGGACATAACATGTCATACAAGTAAAAGAAAGTATCCTTTTCATCCCGCCCCAAGTGCCCTAGTGAGGCACTCATGCCTCTTGAATAGTCAATCATAAACAAAAACATTTCAAACTCGAAAGAGCCTTCGAGCCACGGGGTGAAGTCCCAAAATCTCCTCATGCACTCAAATCCTCTGACCAGTTTACCCTGTTCCTGGTAATGATCAGCAAGTATGAACCAAATCCCACCAGCCCAACACTTCTTCTCTCTTGTCCAAGCTTCTGCCAATCCCTCTGCTTCAATAAACAGACCCTGCCTACAATATCCCTCGATGATCAGCTTGGAAATGTTTAAATCGTCAAGACTAGACAAGTTGCCAGATGATTCCCACTCTCTCGCCATCTTCATGGCCTCGTTCAACTCGCCCCACTCCACTAGTGACCTTATAATGTCCTCATAATCCATATTAACTGCTTGGGCCGCTGAGTCCTCTGGATGTACCAACAAAGCGACTTTGAGTTTGTATCTTGCATCGACTGGAATGAGTTCTAAGATTGTTTTGCCATCATCAGTTCTAAATGATCTAGAGCACAGTGATGCACCGCAGTATAAGGGGAAAAATGACCCACATGCTTCTTCCAGGTATTGGAGAAACATCATCTGAATCAATTGAGGCCCACAATTATGATCACATCCCAGAAAGCAGTCATATGCTTGAAATAGTTCATCCGCTTTAAGGTATTCTCTACAAAGTAAACGTGAAAGCTTGTTGACGCCCTTCTTCCCCTTGCCAGCCCACTCAAAGATTATACTAGATGCCTTCCCTAATGCACCATTTTTTATGTACTCCTCAATAATTGGGTAAGGAATGCGAATATCAATCACGCTGCGCCAATTACCGAGTACTTCCCACTCCTTGACAAACTTCATAGCCTCATCTAACTTACCAAGCTTCACCAGTGACTTTATCACATTCTCATAATCACTTTCTAGCAGATAATTGGGGCTTTTCCTTCTAATATCCTTCTTTTGTAATATTACCCTTGCCTTTTCAAGAGCATCAGTGGCCTTTTCTACAAGGAATTCTCTATCATAGAACTGGGCTACCACGGCGTAAGTACACCAGTCCATGGATATGTGGGGTTGACTCTCCATTTCTCTCAGCATTCTATCCATCACATCCACATCATACGACTTTAACCCAAATGAGCTAATGCAGATTCTGTAACTATCATTATCAGGTGAAACCTTTCTCTTCTTCATCTCGGCTAACACCCCAAGGACCTTCTCAATTTGGAGACTATTGGCGTAAAGGCGCATGATTTCATTGAAAGGGCGAAGTGACAACGCAAAACCCAACTCTTTCATCTTCTGAAAATGCAATAAAGCCTCTCCTATTCTGTTTTCATGCACATAACAATGAAGGAGTTCTCCATATGTCTTGTCATTTCTAGCTTGGTTTGGCAAGTGCCTCACATGGCGCTCCGCAGCAGAACATCCTCGAACCCTCTAAATCAAATTTATCAGGACAGCATGGTCAGTACACGAGAATTTATAAATACCTTTATTTCTCATCCATTCATAAACCTGCAAAATGTACAACATTATAACAGATGCTATCAGAATTACAGAATGCATCTGTTGTATCTCAAACCCTTTTATAAATGAGATACTTATGGTCTTGATTAGAATCATACTTGTCGCGGCGCCAAGGCGAGGCAACAAGTAATTAATGAGAATGGTTATACTTAGTAACTTCAATATTAAATATATCACATTATATATTGTAGTAGATAAAGTTTAAGATTTGACAGTTCGGCCTTAAGTGCGTTCTAAATCTATGAAATACACATTTAAAATAATTAAACGCACCAAAATATGAAGAAAAAAAGCCCTACAAAAATTTTGTAGTTCAAATTAAATATGAAAAAAAGTATGCACTTGAAAAAAGAGTACACATCGCATACTCGTTTAGCTCGAGACCATCGGGGGAAGAACCAGAGGGATTCATGTTAACAAAAATTGAAGAAAGGAAAGATGTGAAGAAGATTGAGGATTGGAGATTGAAGAAAGGAAATATGTGAAGAAGATTGAGAATTGGGATTTGATATTTAAAAAAAATTAGAGATTTTTTTGGGGGGTGTAACAACTAAAATAGCTGTTGGGGGGGATCAACGCCACTGTGCGTTAAACGTTTGATGCAAGGCAATGACGCCCGGATGAATCCCGAAGGGGGGCGGCGTTTAACGCCGAGGAGGCGTTAAACGCCCCATGGCGCCCCCCGGCGTCAAGAGCATTTCCATTGCTCTAAAGCATTTTACTTTCAAAAAAAAATAAAATAAATAAAGCATTTTCAAAAAAATAAAAAAGATATTTACTCTGTATAACACACTTTCTATCGAGGGAGAGAGAGTCTAGATCGACTCAGAAATTAAACTACTCACAGAGTGAAGATTTGCGAGAGACTGAGTCCCCGATGACCCCTTCGGGCGACAATAAGAGAGGAGCGTGGCAGAGTAGTCGCATCCTAAGGTACTTGTGATGTAAATTGATTGAAAGAAGCACATTGCTTCCCAAAATCATGGCATCTAGTCGTCCGCAATTCCGTGCGACTTGCGACAACATCACGTCGTCTGCAATTCCGAACGAGAATGCCAAGTCGTCCGCCAAACGACGCCTAGGCGAGGAAGGCATAATTAGGCGAGTCGATCCTCCATAGCGAGAAGAGCAAAGCGTTGGAACACCTAGGCGACGCCGTGACCACTATGATTAAAAATCATTCCATCTACTTTGATAACAACACCAGTAATTCAGATAGACCATCACTTAACTGACACAACGACACTAGATTCAAACTTGAATATCAAAGGGAACATGCAATAAAGATTAGACTTCTTTCATTTGACACAAACAAAAAGAATGATAATGTTCCATTGCCCTGAATTCCCTGTACGAGAAACAACATTAACCAAGTGCCAATTGCGATGTAAGGGGGTATCAGATGTACGCAGCCTGACCTCTAAGTTTAAAACATAGAGCGGTAGTTTCCAAATGAACCATGAGCCTTGAACGTTGCTTTGACTACCAGCTATTTCACTATTAAAAGAAGGGTAGAGAGCCATTTCGCTTCCATCATACTCCAAAGCCAAAAAAAATAGTGAAACTTTGGCTCAAAAGCTTTGAAACAAAAGAAATCAAGATGCACAATTCAAATTTTACACCATAGTCGAATCCTAAAGTAAAGATGATTCTAACTACTCTCTAATAAATTAAGCACTACAGAAAGCTTCTTGTGACAAAATTTATATAGAAAAATTAGTGACAATTTTACACTCCCACAATACATTCAATGTTTGACACAAGAACACAAATTTTCTAAGAGAAAGTCATGTCTATCATTGAAAGTCTTGTGGGATTACTGGCTTGTTATTGTTGGTGTTGTTGTAATTCCTAAGAACAGCTTAATACCATGGTTATCAGGGCGACAAGTCGAATGGAGTCGATAAAAAGAGAAGACTGGTGGACTAGTCGACAAATCACAATTAGTATTGAAAATTTTAACATTATATATATCTTCATTCACCAAAGATAACTATAACTGTATATATTTATATGACGAAATATCATTAGTAAAATAAAATTATGTTTAAAGGTAGCAAATAAAGTCACATGACGAAGGGTACATAAGAATCAATAGTAGTGGCGTATGCCATATATGGGCTATGACAAAGAGAGAGAGAGAGACATCGAGAAGGGTAAGTGACTCTCGCGATGTACTGATCAAGTGAGCGAAGCCTTCTATTTTTTTAAATTTAATGAAAATTGGTTCGGGTAGGGTCGGGTCAAATTGGGTAGGGTTTCAATCATTGACTAGTCGTCGCCCTCTACAAAACGACCAGACACCTAGTCGACGACTAGAGTAGGCTACGACTTAACAACCATGCTTAATACTTCACTCTGAACATTAACAACTTCACAGGTAGTTCAATGATGAATTAGAATAAATTAGAATGTTAGTACACGAGACAACTTAGAGAGAAATTGGTTGTTAAGGCTTTTATATGTTGCCATCAGATACATGTGTAGAGTCCACTTCAAAATGGGACCCATGCTTTGATTTCTTTTTATGCTTCTTCCTTACACATTTTTAATCAACCCACATTGTCAAATTTATACTTCTTTTTAATCAATCTACATTTTCTCCTGATGGTGGAGTCACTCGGTGCTAGACTGAATCTTATATACTTCGCATGTGTATCAATGTGTGTATACTGTGTAATTAAATAATAATTCCTCCACCCCATTTTCTTTTGAGGAACCCTTCATCCCATTTAAAAGTTTATTGTACAGGTTACGATGTTTGACCATGTCATATTCAATTTAGTGTGTATAAAGATTACACTACTCTCGCGGGATCCAATTGGGTTGTAGCTATTATATAAAAATAGAAAGATTGGCATATAATTAAAAATTAAAATTTATACTTTATCCCAATTTAAGTTGGTTCAGTATTCACAGAATCAAGCTTTACTCAATTTTATTACCCATTTTTGGTACTCGTTTAATGAAAAAAAGTCATGTCACATCTTGTTTTGTAGAACTTTAAATATAGTTTTTAAATACTCCGTATATAAATTTTAGTTTTAAATTCTACACCAATTTTCATATAAAACGAACTTAAAATAATTTTAGTCAAACATTGTAAACCAAAATAGACAATTTAAATTTAGACGGAGGGAGCATATTTTAAAACTAATCAAAACATCTACAACAAAAGATGTCATGACTATACTCCCTCCATCCCGCAAAGATTTACATATTTACTTTTCAAAAATATTAAAGAAATTGTTAAAAAGATATTAAAAAGTGAGAAGTGTATGGGTGAAAGTTGTTTGGAAGAGAGGAAATTTGGATCACTTGTTGTTTTCTAAAATGTGAAAAAGTAGAAGTGAGAAAATTATTTTGGGACAGATGGAAAAGGAAAGTAGGCATATCTTTGAGGGACAAATGGAGTATTATTTTATCATCAAATGATAGATGAAAATAGACAAAAAGAAAAAAATAGTTTGACTGTGTAAAAAGCAAGTATAGACTTTTAAATGGGATGGAGTATAAGAGCAACCATCCTAACAAGTACTACGTATAATTTAAAACAGGAGTGAACAAAGCTAAATGATAATAGAATTCTTGCAATAATTATAAGTTTAATTTGAATCACATCCATTTATATTTGATGTGGAAGATTGAGATCAAATCCATTCAGATCGATGAGAATGATTCAGCTCAGACATTAATAAATTCATATTATAACAGACAGTGAAGGGAAAAAGCCCTTAATGTGGCTCAAAAAGTACTCCGTACTGTGTTGCAATTTTTATGCATAGTTGTGGCAAAATGAGCTTCCCCAAAAAGCCTCAAGTTCCTTGTAATCTAATTAAACAGTATAGTAGCACACAACAACCCAGTTGAATCCCACGAGAGTATGGTCTGGGGAGGGTGTCTTTATGCAAACCTTGCCCTTACTCAGAAGTAGAGAGGTTGTTTCCAAGAGACCCTCGCTCAAGCTTGATAGATAAAACAATCATAGGGGATACATAAAGTAGAGAAAGTACATAGCACACATAGACGTAATAAACTAGAACAAAGAATATAATCACAGAGCACCAAGCATACAAGGCATACAAAGCATACGACAAATAGGAAACTACCCCTTAGCCCAAGGCACCTATCGAACTACTCTAATCATAGCTCTCCAAACACACTTATCAAAGGATATCCTCAGTAACTGCAAGAAGTCCTAAGCCTTGTTTAATCACTTCCTTCCAATTCTTCATATGTCTACCCCTTCTCTACTCCCCCACCAACAAAAGCCTCTCGCATCTTCACATTGGGCGTAATCACCTTAGTCTAGCACCCACAGCACCACCTCACAATATAGCAGCAACAAGATTGAATATGAAATAGGGAAGAACTTACCTTTAGAGCTAGAGAGAACCGCCCATCCTTGCGAAGTCTCCTTATGATCCTCTTAAGGTACCCCGCCGAAGCCTCCTCCTTAAAATCAACCCAATCATCTAGCATAGACTTGACATCAATTTCCTTATCAAGCCAATGAATATGACCAATCTGTGCCCACAAGCTCTCCATCCATTTCATTGATGGCTTTATGAATGAGAGAGTACAAAATTAATTTTATCACAACATGGTTAAAGAATGTTCTTTTCTATCCCACTTTCATGATATACTTCTTGTACAATGATGAGTGATATATGTAATAATGGCTTTATCTTAATGTTTGTTCTCAAAAAAGGGGCTAATGTTTTTATGTGGAAACATAATTTGAAGGTGACAATGTGTGGTGAGTGGATGATACAGTACAAGGGGGAGCCACACCCTAAAAGCTAGCTGCTAAGGTGGGAGAGCCCTTGGCTATATAAACCCATCACCAAGTTCCCCATTTAACCGGTGTGGGACAATGAAATCAGTCCATATCATTCGACCCCCATAAGGCCCAACGTCTTCGTTGGTCACGGCTACGTTGGTCACGGCCACGTTGGTCACGGCTGGTTTCACCAGGCCACCACTCCATGGGCCACCACTCCGTAGGCCACCACTCCGAGTTGGCTCCGATACCATTGATACAGCACAAGGGAGAGCCACACTCTAAAAGCTAGCTGCTAAGGTGGGAGAGCCCTTGGCTATATAAAACCATCACCAAGTTCCCCATTTAACCGGTGTGGGACAATGAAATCAGTCCATATCAGTGGACATGGGACGGGATGAGGCAGCGGGAGTAAGAATTTTCTAGGATTTTCTCCAAAAAAGCGGGCCCTATGTAAACCATAAAGTAGCATAGCATGGAGATTGAATCTGAAATAGGACAGAAGCATACCTGGTGATCTTTAGAGAACCACTCACCCTCATGATGTTCGTCTATGATCTTGTTGTTGAGGTCGAACCCCGAAGCATCCTGTGTAACCCAATCGTCTGGCTTGGAGGTTATCACGATCTCAGGATTAACTGGGCTTATAGTGTGCATACCCATTGATCTTATTGGACTGAAGATGTTTGTCTGGCAGTAGCAATTCCATCCCCATCGCAGCGCTGCCGAACGGAAACGTAGCCCTAAGACCAATCGATTGAGTCCAAAGTAATACATTAGACCCATCCTAATCTTCAGTTTAAAGAGGGATGATGATTTTTTCCGTTCACTTCTTCCTGTTGAAGATTTGAGAGAGAAATTAAGCCGTTGCACTTAGGGATGTGTATGAATAGAATCGAATCAAATATCACTGTATTTGATTCGTATTCGACTTTTTCAAAATATTTGAATTCATAGTCATTATTTATTCAAATCTTAAAAACAATTTGTATTCTATTCAACACTATTTGAAAATAATCCATCTTTAAAAACTTATAGACGGACTTGTTTAATTGTTTTTTAAGTTGCATAAATACAAGAGTTGGTTTACCTTAAAAAATTACAGGATAAGATAAAACTATTAAATTCAAAACCACTGGTTTCCAGATTATTAAAAAGAGGATCGGGCATTGAAATTCTCAAAATTACACCAAAACAAAAGCTCTAATAGTCACATTAAAGTATCATATTGACAACAATAACATATGCAAAAAAGGGTACAAATTTCATGAATTATAGTCAAATATTCAAGAACTACACTTTGCACTCAAGCTCTTTATGAGTTCTTCTCCTGCACTCTAGTTCTAAGTATTACTTCAACAACAGGTCTTCAGCCTATAAAATTATAATGAAATATTAATTACAAATCATCACACAAAATTTATGAGCTTAAAAATTTGAAAGGCATCATTGAAAAAGCAATTTATAACAAAATTCTAATAAAAATAAAATTCTTGATATTTACTCCGTACTTTTTAGTGTAGGAAAATTACTTCTACTCAATTGTTTCCACTTTTTTAGGCAGATGTATTTTATAGTTATACTAGTGAAAAATTATAAAGGGCCCGTTTCGTAAGCAACCCAAATATGGATCTTTATATTAGAGATGTCAAATTTTTTTTAAAAAAAGGTGTGTGGTGAGAAATAAAAAATAATTTAAAATTTAAAAGATATGTGAGTCAGCTACTCCAAATTGGCAACATAATGGTGATATGAAATGCAGAGCTCTTGATATCCTTTCTTTTCTCCCCTTAACATCTCTTTTCTCACCATCCTCATCTCTTCATTCATTTTCTTTAAGCTATTTCTTAAATAATGTTACTTTTTAGCATCAGGATTCGTATTCGTGTTAATTTCTCAACCTTTAAACTCTTGAATTTTTAGAGGGGTCATCCGCATTCATGAGAGAAGATTTTAATTTCCATTTTCTCCAAACACTTTTGTTTCAGATTCTTAAACTCATATCATTTCTTCCAGATTTTCAAACTCATGTCATATCTCCAAAACTCACCAAATGACTCCTAAAAGAGTCATATAAATACACACCCACACACGAGTATATGAAAATCATAAAACTATGATCACATAGATTAGAATGCATCCTGATAATGGGAGAACACTCCGATAAAAATAAAGTGCAAACAGTAAATTGAAAAGGGCATATTCATCCAAAAGAAGAAATTTGAACACATTCTACCGATACATTCATAGCTCAAATGGAACATACCAGAGGCGAAGCAAGAGATACGACGAAGACGATGATTAATCGAAGAAATCGAAGCGATGAAGAAGAGAGTAGGGTTTCTGGCGGGAGTAGCGGCTCGGATTGGAATTTGTGAGTTGATAAGGATTTTTTTTTATTCTATACTCTATAGGCCCATTAAAAATTACTCCCTCCAAATCTCGGTCCGTTTGAAAATTAGGAAAATAACTTTTGAAATATGAGTTATTTTTTGAAGTAATTTCCCTTTTTTGTTGTTTGGCTAAAAATCTGAAAACTACGGAGTATTTATTTCTGTTAGGGTCCGTTTGGTATACGAAATTGATGAAATTGGAATTGAATTAGAATTGAAATTCTATGAGATTCAATTCCATAGAATTGAATTCTCCAATTCCAATTCATTTTTTGTACTATCAATTCCAAATCCACATAATTTTTGTGCTACCAAACACCAAAATTGGAATTGAAGTCCTAAATTCCAATTCTATAGTTTGAAATTGGTATTTTTTTTACCTCCGTACCTAGACTCCTGGACCTCTGGAGAGTTTCTGGCGAGGTGGCGTCTGGCGGGAAGCGGCTAGACTCTGGAGCAGTGGAGCGTGCAAGCGGGCGGCGGCGTCTGGCGGTCGGCCGCGACTCTCTCTCGGCGACTTCCTTCTGGCATCTTTTTCAATTTCCGTCCGTGCCTTCGTGGGTTTGGGCGTTTGGCTACTTCCGCTTTCTTCTGTGGAACGGAAATAGGAGGGCTAGCTGGGCTGGGCTTCTATATATATATATATATATATATATATATATATATATATATATATATATATATATATATATATATATATATATATATATATATACGGAGTAATAAAAAAAGAAAAACTTTGTGTGACAAAGAAAAAAAGAAAGGAGAAGAAGTTTAAGCCCTTAGATACAAATGTACAACTTTAGATGCAACACATCTTTCACCGACATATTTAATTGTCCATTTTGTATAAAAAGAGTAGGTTTTGCCAAAAAGAGAGCGAATTTAGCAACATTCTTTATTTAATTGTGAATTAAGCAACACCCTTTACAGTTTTTCCAATTTAAATAAAAAATGTCAAACGAACCAAATAGGGTTGGACAGTGATTGTATTTAATTTGGAAAATGCTAGGGGTACACCAAAAGTGTACCCTAAACATCCCCCACCCCTCCATCATCACACAAAAAAAGTAAGAAAATTTCAAAAAAAAAGTAAAAAATAAAAAGAAAATAAAATGAATGATGTAAAAAGCAAGTGGTGTACATTTGGGGTAGCATATCCCATTTAATTTACACCCAAAGTGTAGATTTGGTGAAAAGCAAAGAGGATGCAGGACTTGAGCCTTTTCCCATCTATGAAATTAAATCTTTCTCCGCCACAATCGACATTCTCATATTTTCCACGTAGCTTCCCATGTCCACCGTTAGAGAGTGCATTCAACGGAATTATTTAATTTAGAAAATTTTATCTAAATAGGATTAAAATGTTAAATATATAAAATATACTACCTCCGTCCCAATTTATAACGCCTGTTTCGGTTTACGATGTTTGACTGAAATTATTTTCAAACCATTTTATATGACAAATGGTATAGAATTAAAAAATAAAAATAACATATTAAAAAACTACATCAAAAGATCTACAAAACTAGTAGTGACAATAATATTTTATTTTATCAAATTGCTAACGAAAATAGAGAAAGAAAGTTAATAAAGTTTGACCATGTGAATAGTAAACAGGCATTATAATTTGGGACGGAGGGAATATTTAATATTATTGTATTATGATTTGTTTCCATAGTTGTATAGTTTCCTAGAAAAATTCCTCTCATAATAAATCAAGAAAAATTCCTCTTCTTCATGGTATCAGAGTCTAACTAAAACTCTAAAATATCTTCCCTAGTTTCGGCCCTCCCCTTACGCCGGACCACCACCTGCGCCGCCGTCTCCCTCCTCCTCTCTTCACGGCCGGCAGCTTCATCCCCCTCCTACAATGGCCGAAAGTGAAGTCACCTCTCAATCCTCTCAATTCAACCAAACTACAAAAAGTGGAGCCGCTTGTTCCTTCTTGCACGGCGGTTCAACCTTCAGGGTTATCTCAACGGTTCTATTGCTCCCATCTCCGACGACGACGAATGGTTTCAGCTCGACGCCATCCTCCAGGGTTGGATTCTCTCCACCATCACTGATGAAGTTTCTGATCTAGTTATTTCCTCTGTTTCTACTGCTTCTGCTCTCTGGACGGTGATTCATGACCTGTTTCACGACAACAAACATGCTCGCGCCATGCAACTCGAGCATCAATTTTGCACCACCGTCAAAGGATCTACTCCCATGGCTACGTATTGCCAAGAGCTCAGGAATATTGCGGATTGATTGGACGATGTAGACGCTCCCGTATCCGAACACCAATCGGTTCTCTAGATGCTGCGAGGACTCCCCGATGACCTACAGGCACAAACCTCGTTTCTCCAGTTCCAAGATCCCATGCCGAGTTTCATCCAGGTACGATCGGCTCTCCTCCTCCTCGATCGGAAACGGACTCCCCTGGGCGGAACCAGCAGCACGGCGCTGCTGGCAGGTCGGGACGCCGGCGGTTTCACCGCCTGTCAGCACGGCGGAGGTGGCAGCCGCGGTACTCCTCATGCCGGCAGTGAGGATCGTGTTTTTGGCAGCAATTTTGGCGATGGCTCTTCCTCGGGACAGCGCAGCGGTTTTGGACGCGGACAAGGGCGTGGCAACGGCAACCGGGGTCGTGGTCGAGGGCGCTCAAACGGCGGATCGAGACAACGGCCGCTAACGGACGTCCAAAGTTCCTAGAACTCACCTTACCCAAACCCTAGCCCCGGAGTGCTGGGCCCCCACTCACCTTCCAAGAACCCACATGGCTCATGGATACCGGTGCTACACACCATATTGCCTCCAATCTAGGTACTCTTTCTCATGTCTCTTCTCAAATTTTATATTCACCTCACTATATCACTGTTGGTCATGGATCTAAAGTTTGCACTACGGCGGTTGGTAACCACACCCTCCCCACCACCCCTCCCCTTTCCTTACACAATGTCCTAATTTCCCCTCATATCACACACAATCTTATCTCTGTCCGCCAACTTACTCGTGATAACAACTGCACTGTTGAATTTGATGCTCATGGTTTTTCTGTGAAGGATCGTCAAACGGGGACCGTGATGCATCGGTCCAATAATGTGGGTCCCTTCTACCCTGTCAGCGAACCAGCACCTGCCCAAGCTCATGTTTCGTCCGTAGATCATCAAACCTGGCATCGTCGTCTTGGCCACCCAAGTCCTGCAGTTCTTCGTGGAGTCCCTCACAATTTTCCTTTATTTACAAATTATCAACAAACTCTTTGTCATGCGTGCCAGTTGGGAAAGCATGTGCGCCTCCCATTTTACTCTTCTAGTCGTGTTTCTTATTTTCCGTTTCAACTTTTGCATACAGACTTATGGCAATCCCCTGTGCAAAGTATTACTGGTTTTAAATTCTATATGTTGTTGTTGGATGATTTTTCTCATTACTTGTGGGTGTTTCCTTTAAGACATAAAAGTGATGCTTTTACTCACTTAAATTTTTTTTGTGACATATGTGAAAAATCATTTTAACACAACAATTAAAGTTGTTCAATGTGACAACGGAACTGAATACAGAAACTCACCTCTTAAAAATATTTTTAACTCTTTAGGAATTCTTTTCCGTTTCTCTTGCCCTCACACCAGTCAACAAAACGGACGTGCCGAACGCACCATTCGTACCATCAATAACACCGTTCGCACCCTCCTTTTCCAAGCCCAACTCCCGCCTGAATTCTGGGTCGAAGCCCTCTACATGGCGGCCCATCTCTTCAACATACTCCCCACCACCACCTTAAACAATCAAACTCCTCACTCCATTCTCTACAACTCACCTCCTCATTACTCCCACCTCCGCGTCTTTGGCTGTCTCTGCTACCCCAATGTCTCTGCCACCGCTCCACACAAACTCGCACCACGCTCCGCCCGCTGCATCATTCTTGGATATTCCTCGAACTAACGCGGTTATAGATGCCTTGACCTTCAAACGAATAAAATCATTGTCTCCCGCCACGTTGTTTTTTACGAGCACACCTTCCCATACGCTCACCCCCTCACTCACCCGACCTTCAGTTTTTGGACTCCACAGATGACGAACCCCACCACCTAATCCACCCCACCCTCCCTCCCACGGCAGCCCAGCCCTCCCCTTGTCTCGGCTTCCCCACACCCCACTTCCAGACCCGCCCCGCTCCCCTCTCGGCCCACCAGCCCAACTTGCCCCGATCCAGCCCGCCTGAAACACCAACCCCCCCCAAACTGCCAGGCCCAACCCACTACCAGCCCCCCTCCCTCTCCCTCTCCCAGCCCTCCACGGCCCACAAACTCCTCCCCCCCCAACCCACGGCTACCTTGGCCCAACAACCCAACCCAGCCCCAAACACCCACCACATGCAAACCCGCTCCAAAGCCGGTGTCTTCTGCCCCAAACAAATCCTCAATCTTAACACATCTGCCCCCATTTCCCCATTGCCCCCAACCTACCGTAGTGCACTAAAAGATCCAAACTGGCATGCTGCTATGTATGATGAGTATAATGCTTTGATAAAGAACGAAACATGGGAATTAGTACCCCCCCTCCCCCTCCCAAAACCTTATCACCGGTAAATAGCTTTTTCGATACAAATTTGGCCCCTCAGGTGAGTTATCCAGGTACAAGGCCCGTTGGGTGGTTCGCGGTTTCAATCAACGTTTTGGCGTTGACTATGACGAGACTTTCAGCCCCGTTGTCAAGCCTGCCACTGTCCGTATTGTCCTCAGCCTTGCTCTATCTCGCGGATGGCCCATTCATCAACTTGATGTCAAAAATGCGTTCCTTCATGGTCAGCTACAGGAGGCAGTTTATGCCAGCCAGCCTTTCGGGTTTCAGGATCCCACTCGCCCTCACTATGTTTGCAAACTCAAGAAGGCTCTTTATGGCCTTAAGCAAGCCCCCCGCTCTTGGTTTCACAGGTTTGCAGGTTTCATACAGACTACTGGCTCCCGAGGATGTAAGGCCGACACTTCCCTCTTCATCCTCTCTCAGCCCATGGGCACGGCCTACCTGCTTCTATATGTTGATGACATTGTACTGACGGCATCCTCCGCTACACTTCTCCAGAGTCTCATTCAACAGCTTAAGGCTGAATTCTCCATGACAGACATGGGCGACCTGCATTTTTTCCTCGGGATCAATGTGCATCGCACTGCCACTGGCCTCTTACTCCACCAGACTCAGTTTGCCCACGACATTCTTGAGCGGGCAGGGATGGTCTCCTGCCGCCCCATCTCTACTCCAGTGGACACGAAGGCAAAACTATCTACCACAGCTGGTTCGGCCCTCTATCGTTGGCGCGCTGCAGTATCTTACATTCACTCGTCCTGACATCACATATGCTGTTCAGCAGCTCTTCTTACATCTTCATGCTCCACGTGATGTTCATCTTACTGCCATGAAGCGCGTTCTACGCTACCTCAGTGGCACCGCCACCCACGGGATCCAGTTGACACGTTCAGCCACAGACTACCTACAGGCTTATTCTGATGCAGATTGGGCTGGCTGTCCCGACACTCGACGTTCCACATCGGGTTACTGTGTCTTCCTTGGTGATAATCTCGTTTCCTGGTCATCCAAACGCTAGGCCACCACCTCTCGTTCCAGTGCTGAAGCTGAATATCGGGCAGTTGCCAATGCCGTAACAGAGACCTGCTGGATCCGGAACCTTCTGCTTGAACTATAACAACCACTTCGTCGCGCCACAATCGTTTTCTGTGACAATGTCAGTGCTGTGTACCTATCATCAAATCCGGGGCAACATCAGCGCACCAAGCACGTCGAGGTTGATATACACTTTGTACGCGATAAAGTGGCGCTTGGTCAGATCAAAGTTCTCCATGTTCCTTCATCTTCTCAGTTTGCCGACATCTTCACGAAAGGACTGCCCTCCCTCTTATTTCTTGACTTCAGAGAGAGCCTGGGTATCCGACCCCCAGCGCATCCGACGTAGCCGGGAGCATGTTAAATATATAAAATATATTTAATATTATTGTATTATGATTTGTTTCCATAGTTGTATAGTTTCCTAGAATATCTCTCCTACATTAACTAGGATTAAGACTTTGTATATATATACATGTATTCCTCTCATAATAAATCAAGGAAAATTCCTCTTCTTCATAAAACATAATTACTTTCTCACTATAACTAGGATCATATATTTTTATTTTCCAATGTAAGACTATCGGTCATTATTCATTAGTCATTATTCTAATAAATGTCCATCAATACTGGACATTATTTCTCCCCATAGACATTATTAAGTCCTATTTGAGAATAAAAAGTTTATGTCCTACATTGAAAAATGACTTATGTTTTAGTCTTATTTAATACAAAAATCATACGTCAAAGCTAAGCCGGGTAAGGTGAAAATGAGGTACCAAACGCATATTCGTACTAGCTCCGTTCAAGAAAAAAATTCCAAAAATTCAGCGCCGCGTCACTTTCCTTTCGGGATTTGGTCTAGATTCATCATGAATCTAATTATTTGTGTAGCTAACAAGCACACTGTAGGATCTCAGGCGCTACCAACAACTCTTTTAAAACTAATTGGTGTTAGAAGAAGCGCAAATTCTAATTTTATAGTACATTTAGCAATTAGTATACACAAGCACCCACAATATTGGATTATGACTTGGCCACAAGCGCCCACAATATTAGTATACACAAGCACGAGACAATTAATGCACGCATGACCAACAATCTCCCCCTCAGCAATTGTTCTTGCCGGTAATCGAACTTGTGGCCTTGGCTCTGATACCACTTGTAGGTCCTCAGACGCTACCAACTAAATATTCTAAAACTAAATGGTGTTTCCCTAACGTTATAGTTCATTCAGCACACAAAAAAACCCACGACATTAGATTATGACTTGGCCCACATAGCCTCCGGCACGGGACATTTGATTCACGCATGGTAACACTTGTAAAAACTCAAGCGCTACAACCTCTTCTAAAACTAATTGATGTTAGAAAAAGTGCATAGTACTCTACCCTTATATTGCATTCAGCACATACAAGGGCTCAAGATATTCGATTGTAACTTGGTCTACATAGCCTCTGCGACGGAACAATTGTTGCACAGACGCTACCAACTAAATATTCTAAAACAAAATGGTGTTTCCCTAATGTTATAGTTCATTTAACACACACAAAAACCCACGACATTAGATTATGACTTAGCCCACATATCCTCCGCCACGGAACAATCGATCCACACATGGTAAACACTTGTAAGAACTCAAGTGCTACCAACGCTTCTAAAACGAATTGTTATTAGAAAAAATGCATACTACCCTAGCCTTATAGTGCATTCAGCACATACAAGCGCTCAAGATATTCAGTTGAAACTTGGCCTACGTAGCCTCTGCGACGGGACAATTGTTGCTCCCACTTTGAATGAAACTCGTGACCTTGTATCCGAAACCACTTGTAGGACCTCAAACACTACCAACTCTTCTAAACCAATTGATGTTAGAAGAAGTGCAAACCTTAGCCTTGTAGTGCACTAAACACACACAAGCGCTCATGACATTTGATAACGACTTAGCCCACATAACCTCTCCCATGTGACAATTGATGCACACATGACCAACACGCACTACACGCTTAACAATGACGTCGGGTGGAAAATATCTAACATTCAATTAAACATAAGTGAACTCACTAATCCATAGCCATCACATGATATCATTCACATTAGTCACACCATAGCTAACACCACATACAATTCATAATAATATTCATGGATTCAAACAATAAATATCGAGTTCTCATTATTTTATTCCTCAGATTTATATCCAACTCAAGTTCATAACAAAACTTAAGAATCAGGACCTTCTCCTTCCAAACGAAGGTCACACTCAAACTAACGAAGGGGTTCCTCGTCACGTGGGTGGAATCCATGTCCCCACTAATCAATTTAGCTCAATCTTAGAATTCTTCTGGGTAGATTAGTTTATTCGTTCTGATTTTACTCATACAACATAAATGAAACCATGAGCTTTGGATAATACAAACATAATCATGTAAGAACTCATTCACAAACAGCGGCATAGTGTTGGGTGTAAACACCCACACTTACCCGCATGCAACATACAAAGTCTCAAACTATATCCTCGACGCGAAACACATTTGTCATCGTTCATGTCTGTATCCCGATACTTGTCACGGTACCTATGTACTGCCAAACAGTATCAGGGTATCGTTAACTAGTACCTAAGTACAAGGAGTGCTAGAGACTCTCTAATGACTGGTAGAGAATATTCTTCTGTGATGGTAGCACGATACAAGTAGGCAGTACCTACTTTCCATCTGACATGAGGACTCACATGGTGCATCGCACTCAAGTAAAAATATAGCCAAATTCCAATAATAAATTCAGAAATTGAATCACAAACATTGACATTAACTGATTTCTAACATCATAAGGAATCATGAACATAAAAACCACGCATGATCATGCGTTAAAACACCTTTTCATTTAAACTATGGTCACTGAAGGGTTTGACTGCGGCGATGCGGCGTCCTCTTCTCTTCTTTTTCTTCTCCTCCGTCTTTCTTTCCTTTGCCGCTGAGAGAGAGAGAGAGGACGGGATACTTATCACGGTCGGCTGCTGTAACGGCGTCATTTGCTTACTCTACAATCTCCACAGCGGTTCCGAATCCATATACCTTTGGAACCCTTGTATTCAGAAGCTTATGACCTTGCACCCTGCTGCAATTATTAGACCAAGGTGCTCCTCCGTACTAGGGTTTGGTGTTGATCCAGAGGGTGGTCTCAAGGTTGTGCATGAAAGGGGGAAAGGATGGATTCGGACTGTGTGATTATGTTGAGATTTATTCACTTGGCACGGGAACGTGGAGAAGGATATCTGTTGTTGGGGTGAATCCCTGTATGATCATTTTAGTTCAGTTGTCCATGGAGCAGTGCGCATTGGATTGGGTCCAAATTGATGGACGACAATGCGAGACAGTACTGTATAATTGTGTTCTCCAAATTCAGACTTGATTGCCTTGTTGGATTTGGTTCAGCCATCCCTACACAACGATATATAGTTTTTATAATAAATTGACAAATATTCATAATCAATCCCGGGCCCATCTTAATAATTAATTATTCTCAATCCATTAATTCTGATAGACCGGGTTTCAGAGCGTTACATCCCTTCCCCTTTCCCTTCTAGTTTTTAATTATTTTTAACACTTATTATAATTAAAATAATTAAAATAAAAACACAAAATACAATAAAAATTTACTAAATTTAAATTAAATATTTCATTAAATCTAAATTAATACTATAACACCCCAACCCAAACACAGAAATTTTAAAATATTTAAATAAAAGTCAACATACCAAAAACGAATAATTTACTTGTCAAAGTTTTTCCAAAACAGCGTGAAAGCTTATTAAGTCATACCATGTCATTATAACAAATCAATTCATTAATTGCAAAGGATTCTGCATTCGGACATCCCCTTTTGTCTCTCGCTGTCCTGCGGAAGTAGCTCAAAAAATACCATCATGCAATCAAAGACAACAAAGAGTACAAGCTGAGCTAAAAGTTGAGTAAAAATATATATATAACACTAGAATCAATTCACAGAGTAGCACCATATCAGTATGGATCAGACAATGTCATGCAAGTCAGATATTATTGTCCATTTTTTACCAATTTATAGTTTGTATTTAGTGCTTTGTAATGGTTCATACTCTGCATCAATTAACAGGGTTTAGTAATCCTAATAATTCAACTTATTAGTTCTAAGGGTAACACTATTAGTTAGGGATGACATAAATGTTGGATTTTTTTTTGTTTTTTTCATCTTGTAGATGAAGTACTGCTTATTGAAAGTTTTGTTTGAGAGATTCAAAAGTGAAACAATCAACCAACTCAAAAGATCTACTAATCAATCAAGAACTGAAGCTTTGGGTTCTAGAGGTGGGCGGCTAGCGCTCGACGCAGGAAGCAAATTCGTGGGTGTATTATCTTATACACCCAGACCATCTCACCACTGCTCTTTTCCGGTCACGTAAGATTTATTTCAACCATTAACTATGTATACATTTTCCGCCCAACAAAACATTTCTTTTAACAAATTTAAGAGGAGCTAGTATATTTTGGTGTTGACTTTTTAAAAATTTCTTTGGATATGATAAGTAAAAGTAAATGTGATTGGTAGATTAGTAGTCAAAAAGTGTGATGTGATAGGTAGGTTAAGTACTGCTAAGGGTACACGTGATTTTTTAATAGATATGAGAAAAGTTTTAGGGACGGATATAAAAGAAAAGAGAAATGTTTCGTGGGACAGAGCGAGTATTTTACTCCATATAATATGACTTTTTTTTTAATTTAATTTAATAAAATTTAATATTGCTTGAGCAAGTATAGCTTTCAATATAATATGACAGGACTTTGGTGCGAACACTAAAACCAAAGATAGATGCAGAATCAAAGATGGATGCAGAACCAAAGATGGATGCAGCTCACGTGGATGAGCTTACCGAGCTAGTATGTACACTTAGCTTCTAACTTATGTGTTGCCCGTTCTATTACACTAAGACGAGTCTCAAATTCTACTTTTATCCATCATATCCCGTGACATTTTTGGAAATTCAACATCGATATACACTCCATATCACTTTAATCTATTAAAAATCAAAACTTTCCATGTTTTTAGAGACACGTGGAGTAAGTTTTTACGAGTAGTACTTAAATTTTACTCCATGTTATTTTTAATTTCATTCAAATTTCAAAATAACTTCAGTCAAATATGCATCGAAACAAGAAATTTAAATTCAGGTGGATAAAGAAACAAGTTTAGAGTACGGTTTTACAAAAATGGTGCTTGTATATCTTTCTTAAGGTATACTCGGTAGGGTAGTTCTTTTTTTTCTTAAATATAAAATACTTCTTAATTTTTAACTTATGCTTTAATGTATAATAAATTTGTAGATCAAGAGAGTTTGCAAGTACACTTCAATGCTGCATAAGGTGACTGAGTTGAGAGAGGTTTCATACACCTTTCACGACGAGAGAAACACCACAATTGTGAGTATTTTCTATACTAAAAGTATTCATAGTTTCCATTTGTAGTGTTCGAAAATTATAGGGCTATGTATAAGAATTATTTATTATTGGTTTAGAGTAAATTCCTAGTCATAATAAAAAGGTGAACCACTGAAACCAATTGTTTGTCTGGAAGTTAACTAAAATTGGTTTCAGTGGTTTACCTTTTTATTATAACTAGGAATTTACTCTATAAACCAATTCAATTATAATAAATAATTCGTATACCATAGCCCTATAATTTTCGAACTCTACAAATGGAAACTATGAAAACTTTTACTATAGAAAATACTCTTAACTGTGGTGTTTCTCTCGTCGTGAAAGGTGTATGAAACAAACCTCTCAACTCAATCACCTTATGCAGCATTGAAGTGTACTTGCAAACTCTCTTGATCTACAAATTTATTATACATTAAAGCATAAGTTAAAAATTAAGAAGTATTTTATATTTAAGAAAAAAAAAGGAACTACCCTACCGAGTATACTTTAAGAAAGATATACAAGCACCATTTTTGTAAAACCGTATTTCAAACTTGTTTCTTTATCCACCTGAATTTAAATATCTTGTTTCGATGCATATTTGACTGAAGTTATTTTGAAATTTGAATGAAATTAAAAAAAACACGGAGTAAAATTTAAGTATTACTCGTAAAAACTTACTCCATGTGTATCAGACAACATGGAAAATTTTGATTTTTAATAGATTAAAGTGATAGGGAGTATATATTGGTGTTGAATTTCCAAAAATATCACGGGATATGATGGGTAAAAGTAGAATTTGAGACTCGTCTAAGTGTAATAGAATGGGCAGCACATAAGTTAGAAGCTAAGTGTACATACTAGCTCAGTAAGCTCAGCCACGTGAGCTACATCCATCTTTGGTTCTGCATCCATCTTTGGTTTTGGTGTTCGCATCAAAGTCTTGTCATATTATATTGAAAGTTATACTTGGTTATGCAACATTAAATTTAATTAAATTAAATTTAAAAAAACTCATATTATATGGAGTAAAATACTCGTTCCGTCCCACGAAACATTTCTCTTTTCTTCTTATATTCGTCGCAAAAACTTTTCTCATATCTATTAAAAAATCACGTGTACCCTTAGCAGTAATTAACCTACCTATCACATCACACTTTTTCACTACTAATCTACCAATCACATTTATTTTTACTTATCATATCCAAAGAAATTTTTGGAAAGTCAACACCAAAATACACTAGCTTCTCTTAAATCTGTTAAAATCAATGTTTTGTTGGACGGAAAGAGTATACATAGTTAATGGTTGAAATAAATCTTACGTGACCAGAGAAGAGCAGTGGTGAGATGGTCTGGGTGGATAGGATACACCCACGAATTTGTTTCCCGCGTCGAGCGCTAGCCACCCACCTCTAAAACCCAAAGCTTCAGTTCTTGATTGATTAGTAGATCTTTTGAATTGGTTGATTGTTGTACTTTTGAATCTCTCGAACAAAACTTTCAAGGTGTAGTACTTCATCTACAAGATGCAAAAAAAAATCCAACATTTATGTCATCCCTAACTAATAAGTTGAATTATTAGGACTACTAGACCCTGTTAATTAATGCAGAGTATGAACCATTACAAAGCAGTTAATACAAACTATAAATTGGTAAAAAAAATACTACAAATTACCACATTCAAAATCACTGTACTATTATTTCAATTATTCTACAAAACAAAATGTAATAAAAATATTTTATTTAAGGTCACTGATCGAAAATAAACAAACAAATAAAAGTTATAGAAATGACAAAATTTGTAAAGTTTATCTTTAGTACTACCGTGTATATTATGATACATTAAATACTATCTCTGTCCTAGTGTATTCATCTAAAGTCATTTTTCTTAGTTAAACTGAACAAAATTTGAACCTCAATTAAATCACACTACAAGAAAATCGCAAAATTACGACGGAAATTTGCGACGGGTGTACTTCTGTTGTACCCGGTGACGGCATTTGGGACAGACATTGTCACCGTAAAAGTCGACAACAGAATGTGCGACGGAATGATTATTTCTCGCAAATTTCTAGGCGGGAGACTTGGCGCCAATAAACTGCGACGTCATGTGCGACGGACTGGCCCGTTGCAAACTTATTTTTTTTTTTATTTAAATAATTTTGTCTACGACGGAAAATTTCCGTTGCAAATATTTTTAAAATTTTTTTTCATGTTTTGCTAAACTACGTCGTGGTTTACACTCGCAAAATTTGTTAGGCTCTGCGACGGAACTTGCGACGATAAATTTCCGTCGCACAGCGATTAGTTTAAAAAAAATATCAGTCTCCTTCCCCCAAATCTGCACAGCGGGTAGAGATAAAGGCAAAGCGGCGGGCAGCGAAGAACCAACGGAAAACTTCGTTCCAGACCCAATTTCTTCAATTCCAAGTAATTGTTTTACATTTTTATTGCAATTTACTTGTTTATTTTCATTAAAATATGATTTATTTTAGAAAAATTCATTTTTAGGGTTATGGTATTGTTTTGGATAAGGTTGAAGTGTTTGGAGGGGGGTTGGGGCTGCGGGATAGTGGGGGAGGGGAGCTCGGGTGACGGGACACTATGAGATGGGGTGTGGGGCTGTGGGACGGTGGGGGAGGGAGGATGGGGCTGCGGGAGAGTGGTGGAGGGGGGGGATGGGGCTGCGGGAGAGTGGGGGAGAGGGGGAGGGGGGATGGGGTTGCGGGACAGTGGGGGAGGGGCCGGGGTTGTTATACAGTTGGGGAGGGGCTGGGGCTGCGGGAGAGTGGGGGGAGGGGGGAATGGGGTTGCTGGACAGTGCGGGAGGGGGCTGCGGCTAGGCAAAAAGCTCATCGACACCAACCACGTTGAGTTTTATTATGACGAGTTCCCGCAACATCATCATATGGGTGAAGAAAGTTGCCACTCCAATGTTTCACCAGCAAACATAGGAATGATATCCCCTGAAGCGTAGGAATATGATTCTGGTACCTTCCACTGGGTTTTAGACAATTTGATCCTTCTTGTGTTCCTAGGAAGACCATAGAAATCAGGTCCATTAAAGCTTGTAAATGCTTCTAGCTTGTCAAGCGTGCCAGCCTAGACACAAAAATAATGCCACAAATCAACCATCAAAGCCGCTCTGTGGTCGAAGAAAACATGGTTTCGTTTTAGAAAATCTAACGTCCTCAAAAACCTTTGTGTAGACCGACAATGCCACAGGAGCATTGTAAATACCAGCACATCCACACGGACATTGTTTCTTCCGTTGATCATGTGGAGCACTATCAGTGCCTAAGAAAAACTTTCTGCTGCCACTTGTCACGGCAAACACAATGGCTTGTCTTTTATTTTAAGACATTTTGAAGAGGAAGTTCAGAGTTTGTTTGGAACCTGGGAAATACTGGTGAAAGAAAAGCCGTGGAAAGAAGAAAATATATTATGGGGATATGTTTTCATTGCCTGTCGTTATCCAGGACCCATGCATTTAAAGAGTAGAAAAATAGAGCCCAAAGCATTCTAATCAAGTAATTGATTTGGATGACGTACTGTGGATCTCTCGCTTGAGTAAAGGAAGGCAGTAATTGTGTGGCTGGAGCCCACCTTGGAACAGAGAATTCATTTTAGAATAAGATGTTGTGGGGTGACCGTCGCTGCGACATATCCTGTAAATAAAAACACAATGAGCCAAACTTAAGCAATGGATAGTAAGAACCTGAAGAGTTAGGTTGAAAAAGGAAAATACAGCGATGACAATAGTTCATACCTTCTTGGCAAGATTCTACAAACTTCACAGCATCCAAGGTGGTGACATGCTCCATCACAATCTTCAGCTGTGGAAGTCTCTGCACTAAAGGCCCTAAAACTGTCTCAACGAATACCTTTTCTCGATCAAATACATCAACTTCAGGGCTTGTTACCTCTCCATGGACCTGCAATTAACATATCTAATAGCTTAGAGTGTTTGGATCATCAATATTGCTATGGAAAGAAAATGAAGAAAGTATATGGGGAATCGGGAAGGAAAAGATAGGTGGAGAGAAATAAAACGTTGGTTCAAACTCAATAAATTTATTTTTACATTTGTTCAAACTTATTTTATTCAATTTTTTTGGTAAACTCATTTTATTCATTTATTTCTATTACACAAAGATCAGGAAATCTAAAGATTTATTTAAATTTCCATAGACATGAGTCATGTTTCATCTTCCTGTGCACTCTACGAGGTAAAACCAAACACAAGAAAATAACTTCTTCTGACAATGTTTTCTCCAGTCCCTAGCATTTTCTGGTTTCCAAACAATACCCAAATAATGAGGAACTGCCTGATTACAAGTTGAATAAGCTATCAAGTTTCAAATTCTCCAACGAAGTTGTGGTATACAAGTGGACCATTACATAAAACCAAAGCAAAATTAGATTCTTGATGATGAAGACTTGTACCGGGAGAGGCATCTCTTGCTCAGCCATTTCCTCAAGAACTGGCATGCATTTTCCAAAAAGATCAGTAACGCCTTCCTGAGAATTGGCTGTAGCACCAGCAGGATAAAGCTTCACAGCATATACTACTCTTCTATTTTCTGCAACATGTCAACACATGAACAGATGGTAGATGTATAAAGACACATTTTTTTGTAACACCTGGAAGCCATACTACACCAAATGAATTTTTAGTAATGTCACCATGCAGGTAAACGCACTGGCTTGTTTGATTTCCAGTGGACTTGTTGTATCGGTTAAATATAGTGTCATAAGCGGAGTAAAACCAGAATTAGGAGCCAATGTATTTAAGATGGAATCCCAGTATGCGACAGCTGCAGCAGTGGTGGTGATAGGAGGTTTTAAATTCGGCATAATGATTGCCCTTCCAAAGTTAGATGCACTATAACAAATACAGTATATAAATCAAGGTGTAAAACTACATTCTACAGATAGGAAGCGGAAACATAGTATGTAGTATATTACTGGTAGTATTCTGCAACATTCATATTTGAAATTAGTACAAAATAGACCTCTGAGAGACAACTGTTTCAAGAAGATGACCATCACGAAGATGAAGATGCCAATCGTCAGGTTGTGTGATGGAGAGCTCCATTTTAATTCTATTTGTATTACTCTTGTTTTGGCTTCTTAAGTTGGAAACATTGGAAAATGATGCCCGTAACATAATGAAGTTTGTAGTACACAAAATGAGTTGTTTGGAAATAAAATGCTTAACAATTAAATAAGTCTAAGAATATTCAAAATTCAGAATATATATATATACATACACACACACACATATATATAGGACCATGTCCTGAATAATGTATACTATCCTTACATTCTATAAACCTCATTCATAAGAAACACACCATATCTTTTACCTAAATCAACTTTTAAAAACGGCGTTATTTCTTCTGGTTGAATCCCATAACCATAACCAAAAGAATATGAAAGTATGAAACCATCCGGAAAAATCTGCATTGACTTTTGGGTACAGATGTTTTCTTGTTCAATTTAATATTTGAATTTTCCATGTTATATTTATCATCTCCCATTGTTAAACTCCATGTGAAGCTTCCTAAATAACCCTGTCCAAACTCCAACATTAGGAAAAAGAGCACATTAAAGACAAAGACCCTTAGATTAAGAAAGAATGTCCTAGAGACAACTCTCCTAAACATGGCAGTGTGTGTCGTGACTTATGCTCCAATTACCCATGTTATTTCTTTCATTTTCTCCCTTCAATAATTAGCAAACACCATATATTATCGAGGCCTATATATACACGGCCTTAGCTCACTTAGAAGGCAGATTAGAATTTTGTTTCAAATGTATTACTCCTTGAGTAAAACCCTTTGAGTAAAGCATGATGCTTGTTGAGCCTATCTTAATTTGATCCTTAAGTTGGCAATTTAAGCGTGTGGCTTAGAAGTCTATTTCAACACTTAAATTGTGATAATTTTAATGTAACTACTAACTACAGATAACTAGCCCTAAGTTGAGCTCAGAGACTGTTATATCTCTTGATATCAAGTATAAACTTAGAATATCCATTATCAGAAAAATCCCTAATAATATCTTCTTATCACCTCCTACAGTTCTACCCCTACACATACCAATAATGTTACAAATAAAATACTTATTGTCTTCAAGAATTAACAATTTCCAGGAACTCGGGAATCATGACAAATGTTAAATTTCTTTTATTTTGAAATCAACAACAACAACCCAGTTAAATCCCACAAGAGTAGGGTCTGGGGAGGGTGTGTGTACGCAGACCTTACCCCTACTCGAAAGTAGAGAGGCTGTTTCCAAAGAGACCCCCGGCTCAACGTCGAAAGTTGCATTGCTTGACTAACTGCTACTTCATTAATTAAAGAAGCGCAGACAGTTTAGAGATCCATTTTGATTTATTCCATCACACCCCAAAGCCAAAAAAAATGGTGAAATTTTGAAATCACAAATGTTAAATTCCTACTGCAGTGAAAATATAGAACACCTATTGGTGTTTTGAGCATAGTATTTGGCACCTCTGGACATATGAAATATGCATCTTAAGAAAAATAGTTAACTGATACTTGTAAAGAGTAACAGCTTGCCATCTTTACACTCACTTGGACAACGACAACGAATGGGACAACGAATGGGGTCTAAGGGGGATGGATGTAAGCAGACTTACCCATACCTATAAAGGTAGAGTGGCGGTTACTTTAAAGACCCTAGACTATTTTGGAGCACCTCGCCTAACATAAATTGAGGATATCGTGAAGTTTATGATTTATCCAGTGGGAAAATTGCCATCACAGAAGTAGCATGATCATTACGCATGCAGATCCTTATAACTTACCTGAACAATAAAATTTTTAATCACCAGGGGTTCAACTAGTCAAGAATGTTATAATACCTTGCATGGAAATGATATGGTGTTCATCATATGAGATCTAAAACCCAATGAGCATTCTCCTTAACTAAGAAGCAGTTGAATCGTCCACTGATGAAGAAGAAGAGGAAAAAAGACAGTATAGGGCAAAGAACAAACACAGTTGGGCATAGAAACAACTTAGATTGCAATTCAAAATCACCAATGATCAACAACTAAGCTCTATATCATATCGTATCCGATTGCATGTTTGCTGGGTAATCAAAAAGCTAAAATTAACATAAATCACATTTATACTAACTTCAAATCATTTCTTATCCTTTATTTTGACATCATAATCATCAATTTAACCCCAAAATATGTTGGGTTCAGGCATTTAGTGTCATAAAACTAAGGGACAATTAATTGTCCAAAATTAATCAACACGGTAAATTCATACAAAAAAGCTGCAATGATCAAGTTTGATGCTTGTTGTCATTCATGCCACAACCTTCGCAAGAAGAAGTAAGAAGATTTTCAAAATTCAAACCATCATTTAAGGTTCTGTCCAATAGTTTGAGGAGTATCACAGCACTAGAATGTGTTGTGAGATAACATATACAAGAGATATTACTTGTTTGGGTCCTCATCTCCAAGATGTTGCAAGATGATTGTGGCAATATATAGTACTCCGTACATAAACACTTTTCATAGTACTTCAATTTCCAGATTCATATTGAACATTTTGAAAACAGCAGAATTTCAAACACATAATTCCAATGTACCTCCAGTCTGGCATTTCATCAAGCACGTAGAGAGCAATAGAAAAGGCATGAATGTGGGCTTGAAATTTCACACCAGATCTCACTATTTCCATACCTATCATTATATCCCAACAAATGAAATGCAGTAATTCATTTCCCCGCACAGCCACTCATTGTCATACTTCAGCTTAATAGAAAGAACACATTTTTAAAAAACTTTTAAAACATTATCACAATCATGTTTGGACGCAATGAGCAGAGTGTACCATAGAGAATTTAAGCAAGAACAAAGAGAAAGACAAAAAGAATTAGAAATAATCATAGAAGTAAAAATACTTGTTTTTGTTGATGATCGATGGATGCAAATTTTCTTGAAATTTACTGTATTTGTAAAAGATTTGATTATTTGAATTTTGAAGACACTTTCGAGTGGCAACTTTTATCTTCCGGGGAGCAATTTGAATTATCTATAAACAATTACATTTTTCATTAGGGGCATGCTAGGGGTATACCGAAATGGGGAATCCCATTTGTATATCAGGAACAGATACTAAGTGTCGGTGTTTGTGTGATGTACAAATGGGGTGTCCCATTTTGGTATACCCCTAGATTTATTCTTCCCATTATTATATTTGTACTCTTAATAAACAATTACAGAGTATTTTTTTTAAAATAATGCTCCATACTCCGTAATTTCTCCAACAAAAATACTTCCAAATCTATGTTCTCCTTGATACTTACTCTGTGTCACAAAGTCATTAAAATTGTCCGATCCATTCTCATGATGGTACTGAGTTTCTTAATCCTTTTAATGATGATATATTAGTGTCTGACTTCTTGTGTAGGTACCCGATAAATCGCAAACTACAATGGGCGTCTTGAACATTAAAATTGTGTGATCCTCCCCCCCCCTTTTCTTTTAGGATTTTATCTGCTGCGGTCCGCCCGATCCTATTGATCTTGTCAACACTTTTATAAAGAACTACTCTCTCCGTTTCTTAACACACTTTCATTTTTCCCCAAAACACTTCCATTTTCTATTAAAAAATTATTTTTTACTCTTACTTTTTCTTATCCTACCTATCACATCATACTTTTACACTAATATTCTATTCATTACATGTTACTTTTACCCGTCTTATCAAAGACAAAATTAGAAAGTCAACCATAAATATACACTCTTTATTTTTCTTAAAAATCAAAATAAAAATCGTTTTATGAAATGGAGAGAGTATAATACTCCGTAATATATTGTTCATTTGCCTAGCTAGCTAGCTCTTGAATATATGGAGGACTCCATGTGATGTTTATTTCATTTGCGTACTATGTACGCGTAAGTTTAATAAATATACCTAATTCTGCTACATCTCTCTAATTAATAAACCACCCGAAGGCTCAATTAGTGGAAGTTAGAGTTTATACCACATTGAAAAATTGAAAAGAATACAATAAGTTTATAAGTTGTTGGTACGAAAGTTGTTGCGTGCAGAGGCGGAGCCAAGAAATTCATAGAGTGGGTGCCAGAAAAATATAAAGATAAAATAAAATGATTAATTAATCGAGTTTAAGAGACTAAGGGATTACTCCGTAACTAAAGAATAACTATGAACTTAAAAAAAAGAATAAATATGAACAATTAATTGATAACAGTGTAGTAAATTTGTGCTATGTTTTTTCCTCTTCAACTTTATTCTATATACGGAATATTATTGGAACAAACTACAAAAAAATTTAAAAAAACAGAGCAAACAAATAAAAACAACACATTTCAATGAAGAAGATGAAAACCATAAAATCCTTGTAAACTAATAGCGGACTTGAGAAATCACTTACCGAATTGCTCGACTGCCGATTGAATAGGTCCGCCGCCCTCACTGATATCTCCGAACTGTCCAACAGCTGATTGAATAGGTCTGTCACTTCGTGGCCTGCCGGAGCCAGAAATCAATTGCCGGTTGAAGATGATTCGTTGCCGGAAATTGAGAGAATTAAGAGATACTCCGGGGTAGATGCTAAAGATCTACTTGAAAGGGAGAATGGGATATGCTAGGTGTAAAAGTTGTACCCAAATGTACATCACCCTCCTTTTAACCATTCATTTTATTTTATTTTTATTTTTTTATTTTTTTGAATTTTTCTTGCCATTTTTGTGTGGTGATGGAGGGGGTGGGGATGTTTGGAGTACACTTTTAGTGTACGCATTTTCCTTATAATAATAATAATAATAATAATAATAATAAAATATTATTATTATTATATTACTCCACCTCTAAACAAATTACATTTTTAACACTAAATGTATTGTTTAGGAACTCCTTACTCCATGTAGGAGGAATACCCCAACACTCCACAACATTTTGATGCATGATCGTGTTCACACAAAAGTGTTAAGTGGGTGGTTTTTGACAAAGCTACCAGTTTTGCTATAAATCTATTGAGAAAAAAAGCATGCACGGTTCCTATTTGTGTAGAAATGTATAGTGGGTGGTTATTGGTAAATGAACTGTTATCATCCTCTCCCCACCACTGCTCCCTTTTAATTTACTAGAAATTACCTGATTAAATTTTATAGATCTTGAGTCATTCATCCAAGCCATAAGCATGCAATTACCTACAAGATATAAAGTTGGTTTTAACTTTTTACTGCAAAAATAAACCCGGCATTATACAATTCATATGACATACTAATTAATCTAATATATTAGAGAAGTATACATTTTTTGGGGAAGAAAAAAGAGACACATAAAGGCATCTACCATTAAAAAGTTTATATTAATCAAGTAGTCAGTGAAATTCAATTAATAAAAAATCAGTGAAATTCCTTTTTATAAATGTTTGTTTAAAAATACAAAGAAACTCAGTTAATAAAAAAAGTTAATGATATATGTATTTAAAAAAAACTAAAGGAATCACTATTTGTATTCGCTGAAACACGAATGAAAAATCACTATATGTATTGAAACCCATCAAAGTGAATGCTATATGTATTTAAGAAAATCAAAGGAATCACTATATGTATTGAGAAGATTCACGGCAACCATTTATTTAATGTTTTGATTGTTTTATGATGTGATGTTAATAGTATAACAGTGAGCACACCTCAATAGTGTGAAAAATAATAAAATTGGGATATAGTGATGACGTTGAGAGATTAGTATTTTACATCTCAGAAATGAAAAATAAAATATTTTTGGTATATCGTAAAATATTTGAGTTAAACAAAATAACAACGAATTTTGTAATGGTCTATGTCTATAAAGTTTGAATAAAAATCTTACAAATTGTAATAAATCGTGATTATCAAACGGAGCTGAGCTAAGATTTGAAAATAAAGATATATTAACTTTATATATCACGTAATAATTTATGAAAATCTCTGCAATTCTAAATATTTAAAAATAAAAAAAATATTGTTAGATCTACGAGTAAAAATAGAGATCTAGGGCAATACTAAAACAAAAAAACTCATATAAATCAATCGAAGTCTTCACCATACACTTTTGATGACCAAGTAGTCGGCACAGAAAATTTAAGGTCGAGCAAAAAAAATTCGGAAACATAAAATAAGTCATGTAGACTTCGATCGGAGGTCGTAGACTTCATTTTCATATAGCATTTGTTTAGATTAAGTAAATCACATTCAATTCGATCTTAGATCGTAGACTGAAATTTCTTATAAAATCTGTATATGTGCAAGAAAAGAACATGCAAAAAACAAAACTAAAAAAGTCTAAAAAATCAGGAAAACATTCATTAAAGATCACTTATACACGAAAGAGAACTCAACTCTTCTTTAAAAAAAACTGTAAACATCCCGATCAAAAATCAAAACAATTATAGCCGAATAAAAATTAGGGAGCAAAAATTCAAGATAAAGAAAACAATTGAACCTCATATATGATACAACCAGAGAGAGTTCTGGACTGAGAGCGAGAGAGATCCATCGATAGAGAGAAGATAGAACAACAGATTGGGAGCGAGAGAAAGCTGAATATTGAGAGAGCGATGAAGAGATCTAGAGAGAGAAAGACGGCGAGCCGGCAATTGAGTATTAGGGTATGAACACAAGACTCTTATTAGGCTGGACTGGAGGTAAAAGCAGTGGGCTTAAGCCCGAAAGTATAATATATGGGCCAGACCGCCAGACATATCATCTTTGAGTTTAATGTTATCTCCATTCCGAGTATTTGCCTAATTTTAATTTTTACAGTCAAATTTCTATACTTTAATAACTAATTAAAATAAAATTGATATTAGATATCGTAGAAATAATATTTTTATTGCATTTATTTTATACTTGGTACTATATTTCTAAAATGTTACTCCTATTTTATTTGTTGCAAACAAACTTTAATACTTTATTTACTAATTAAAATAACTTTAATATTAGATATTGTAGAAATAATACTTTTTTACATTTATGTGATACTATATATCCAAAATGATATTTTAGTTGATTTATATATATATATATATATATATATATATATATATATATATATATATATATATATATATATATATATATATATATATATATATATATATATATATATATATATATATATATATATATATATATATTGAAAGGTTGTAGTTGATTAATCTATGTGTTGGGTTATGGAACCCGAGGGCCTAGGTAACTAGGTGAAAGAGTATCGAACTAATTCAAGAGTGCACAAAGTAGGTTACAAGTAGGGTGACTATAACAACTCTGCCAGAGGCATGGCAAGAGTCTAATCGTGGGCCCCTTGATCCTGACTTCAGTCAGCTCCCTTGTCTAGGCTTGGTCTGTCACTGCTCAGGGCCGAGGCCGAGCGCCTGACCTGTCGTCGGAAACCTCTGGACGGAAGGCCAGCCTTGGTTGGTCCGAGGATGACCGACCCTGCCGGGGCCGAGTGCAAGGTACTGCCGAGGTGCTCTTCGCTAGTCTTTTGTCTTGGTCCCGCCAAGTGGGCCTTGGCGTAGTTGGGCTGGGCCGTCCTACTGCTGGGCTGGATACCCCCATTCCCGGGTATCCATCATGAGTCCCCTACTTCCTCGGCCGAGCGTAGCGAAGCCGAGGGAAGTAATCCAAAAACTTGCGATTTTGAATTTTTGAATTTTAGTTTTGAAAATCTTGGCCATGTGTAGGAGTCCCCCACTGTCCAACTTGAGTACTGACGAGGGTTGGGGAGTGTCCCAACTGGCAAGATCTACATGTCAACCTCGAATTCGAAGAAGCATGATTGTGCTGCTAGGGAGACGCAACGTCTGTGTACTGTTCCTTTGTCAGCCGTTCATGATGATTCGTGATCGTACGCGTAAGGAAGCGACACGTCTCTTTGTAATCGTGCCTTTTCATTGAGTCGGGTCGGGTCCCTTTAACATATAAAATTGAGAATTTTCCCAATCTTCTTCACTTTTGCCATTTTTGCGCCGAAGCTTTGCCATTGGTTTCACTCACCGTCTCCGTTCACTTTGCCGTCGTCGCCGCAGCCCTACCTGAAGGTTAGTTCACTCTTCCCCGTTCTCATGACGTCTTCTAATTCCAATCCTTCCACCCCCGCTGTCGACCCAACGGCGGTTTGTTTTGAGGAAATGTATCGTCAAAATCCCTCCCTCCGCCCCGATGGCTTGATGGGAGGAACTGATCATTTTAGGGTTCTGAGTGTGGTGCCTCTCCGTACATCCGTCATCGTGGCGCCGTCGTCTTAGGTGCCGCCCTTGAAAAAGAGGAAGAAGATATCGAAAGTTGTCCAGGGGAAGAATCCGAAATCCCTACCCGTTATCGTGCTGGAAACGGGTCCGATTACAAATACGGGTTGTCTTCTGTTGGATGTTGACTTTGACGAGGCTCTCCGCTTCGTAGGAGACGGTTACGTGGTGCGCCGACCGCATACCACCAACCATGTCTTCTCGGTGACCTGTCCCGATGCCGAGGCCGGGGTGCACGTGGCGTCCATGCGCTACGGCCTTTGCTTCCCTCCTCACGATCTGATAGTCCAATTTCTGAATTTCTACTGTCTTCTGCCGGGTCAGCTCAGTCCCCACTCCTACTATTGTTTTTCAATCTTCCTGATTAAGTGTCACCAGATGGGAGTCCCCTGGTCTCTGGATTTGTTCCGTTACATGTTCAAGGTTTCCAAAGTGGGGGCCCATGAAGGGAATTCGTATGCTGTCATTTCTTCCCAGGGCGAGCGTGGTATGGCCGTCTTCCCCCCATCCTTGAAACTTTGGAAGGCCAAGTTTGTCTTCATTTCTGGCTTTCCTGGGGATCGGCACCCTTTCCAAGCCAGGTTCCCCGATTGTCACGCATTTATCCGTCATCCTCGTCCTGAGGCCACTCCCGAGCTTCTGGCACACGCACAAAAATTGTTGGAGGATTGCCGGCCTAAACCACCCCACGTGTACAAGGTGTGTACGGAGTAGAACTTAGCGGAGGTGGGGATCCTTATTTCCTTCGAGCGTCAGTTCGAGCTATCCGAAGCCGTGCTTAGGAGTCGTCCGAAGTATGGGCTTGAGGAGAGTGCCCCGAGGTCGAAAGATCTAGAATCGGAGGACAACGGAGAGGAAGATGACGGGGAGGCCGAAACCGACGAAGAATCAGGGCAGCCATCCTACTTCGAGGGGGTTGCTGGTATGGAGCCTTCGGGAGGTCTGCCCCTCACATCAAGGTTTTTCCTGTTTGGTGTCTTCTAACTGTTGTTTTGTTTCGGCAGGAGATATGAATCCGGTGGATGTTATCCGCAAGGCCAAGCTGTTGGCCCGCAATCGCAGCAGAGGAGAAGGGGTCCAACAAAAACCATCGTCGGAGGATGCAACTCGATCTGCTGCTTCCATCTCGAACTTCGAGACGGTTCCGACCAGGAACCTGAGAAAGAGGAAGGTTATCAAAGTCGAGGATGAAGATACCGCGTCCGAGCTGGATACTGTTCTGAGCCAAGGTCCGTTGAGCAAACGGCCGACTGGTCCTTAGGATGTGAAGCGTCCCACTTCCTTTGACAAGGTTGATGGGGATGTAAATGCCGAGGCCGAGGTCGCATCCCTGTCCGCGGTGTTGAAGGATGAGGACGAGATCCTCTCGTCCTTGCAAGGGTTGGTGGATGGATTCCACAAAAAGGTTAGCCTTCTGGTACCTTAACTCTTTTTTTAGCTACCGAGGCCGACTGGTTATGGTTCTCAACGCCTTACATGTAGAAAGAAATAAGATTGTGAGTGTTCTAGTGCCTGCTGAGTTCGCGACCTTCAAGCGTGGAGAGCTTGTAGGTGCCTGGCCTGAGCACAGCTCTGACCTTGTATGGTCCTTCGTAGCTTTTGGCAAACTTTCCCCCTTCTATAGGCTGGCTGGCTTCCCTTTTCCTGAGTACCAAGTCCCCTACTCGGAATTCCCTTGCTCTGACCTTGCGGTCGTAATATTCTTTGACTTGCCTTCGGTAGTTCTCTGCTTTTAGGAAAGCTTGCTCCCGGCGCTCTTCAATGAAATTGAGATCAGCTGCCATGGTCTCCTCGTTCTCCTTGGCTCCATAATTCTCTTTTCTCCATGTTGGGATGAACACCTCCGAGGGCGCTCTCGCTTCCAGGCCGTAGCACATGGAAAACGGCGTTTCTTCAGTTGCCCTCCTCGGAGTGGTACGGTATGCCCATAGCACGTTGGGGAGTTGGTCTACCCACGCTCCCTTGTAGGACTCAAGCCTCTTCTTGATCCCGTCCATGATTGTTCGATTGGCATTCTCGACTTGGTCGTTCCCCTGCGGGTAAGCCACAGAGCTGTAGGTGTGCCTTATCTTCCAATCTCCCAAAAGTTCATTGAAATCCCCAGCTTCAAATTGGGTTCCGTTGTCTGTGGTGATCTGCTTTCGAACACCGTATCGACAGAGTATGTTGTTGTTCACAAATTTCGAGCACTATTCCGAGGTTCCTCCCACCAAGGGCTCGACCTCAATCCACTTCGTGAAGTAATCGATAGCCACAATGATCCAACGGAAGTTACTAGGTGCCCTCGGCATTAGTCCTATCAGGTCTATCCCCCAATGAGCAAAAGGGATCGACGAGCTGATGGGATGATAGCTGGTTCCCGGTCTTCCCGGGATGTTCTAGAATATTTGGCACACTTTGCATCGCTTGGCGCGCTTGGCACAGTCCTTCACCATGGTCGGCCAGAAGTATCCCTGCAGGACAATGCGTCTGGCCATGGAGAAAGGACCTTGAAGCGCCGCGCATACTCCCTCGTGGACTTCTTCCATGATCTGCCCCGCTCTGGCTTCATCAACACACCTTAGCAATGTGCCATTATATGATCTCTTGTATAGCCGGCCATTCTCAATGACATATGACGGTGCCCTCCGTTTGATCAAACGGGCCGTCGTCTCATCTCCGGGAGAGTCCCATCCTTCTTTTATCGGATTAATGCTACGATCCAGTCGTTGTCTTCCTCGGTGATAACAGAAATGAGCTGCACGTGAATGCTCGGAGATCCCAGGTCCTCAACACGGGCCATCTTGGAGATGTGTTCGGGGTCGTCGTTGCTCAGTTTGGATAGAACATCGGCCTCGATGTTTTCTGCCCTCGGGATCTGTACAAGCTCGTATCCTTTAAGAATTTTGAGCAATTCCAGGGCCGCTTCCTTGTATAGACGCATTCGTTCCTCCTTAGTGTGGAACTCTCCTTTGATTTGACTAACGACCAGGCGCGAATCGAACCTGATCCTGACGTACTCAGCCTTCAGGTTGAGGATGAGCCTCAGGCCACTCAACAACTCCTCATACTCGGCTTCGTTGTTGGACACTTTGAATTAGAATTTTATTGCATGATAGGAGCGGAATCCTTCAGTTGATTGGATTACCACGCCCCCACCGCAAGCCTTTGCAGCTGATGATCCATCAGTAGACAAAGTCCACCACTCTCCCTCCTCGTCCGTTGGTATGGGGTTGTTGTCACGTGCCGTACATTCCACCATGAAATCGGCCAAGGCCTGGGCTTTGATTGCTGCTCTCGGCTTCATATCTATCTGATACTGACTCAGATAGACAGACCACTTGATGACCCTGTTAAAGGCCGTCGGATTTCTGATGACGATGCTCAGAGGCTGATGACTCCTCACTTCCACTTCGTGGGCTTGGAAGTAATGGTTCAGCTTCTGGACCGTGTTGACGACGGCCAAGATTATTTTTTCCACCACCGAGTATCTGAGCTCGACATCCCTCAAGGTTCTGCTAACATAATAGATGGGGCGCTGAGCATCCCCTTCTTCCCGTAACAAAACGGAACTTATGGCCCCAGGGCTGACGCCCAAGTAAAGGTACAACTTCTCGCCCTTGATCGGCTTTGCTAGCACCTGCGGCGTTAATAAATACTTCTTCAGCTCTTCAAATGCCGCCTGGCACTCGGGTGTCCACTGGAATTGTGGAACCTTCTTCAGTGTGCCGGAGAAAGGGATACTCTTCTCGGCGGATTTTGATAAAAATCGGCCGAGTGCGGCCATCTTTCCCGTCAGGCGCTGTACTTCTTTTATGGAGCGGGGGGCCTCCATATCTAGGATCGCTCTGACCTTCTCAGGGTTGGGCTCAATACCTCGTCGGCTCACGAGATAACCCAAGAACTTGCCACCTTCTACACCAAACGTACATTTTTTGGTGTTAAGACGTAAATTGAACTTGCGCATAATAGAAAAAACCTGGGATAGGTCCTCCGGATGGTCGGAAGCCTTCTTGCTCTTGACGATCATGTCGTCCACATATGCTGCCATCGTCTTTCCCAAGACCGAGTGGAACACTCGGCTGACCATCCTTGTATACATGGCTCCACTGTTCTTTAGCCCGAATGCCATCACCAAATAGCAATACACCCCCTCGAGGGTGAGGAACGTCGTCTTCTCGGCATCTTCCTCGTGCATGAACACTTGGTGATATCCTCTGAATGCATCCATGAAAGACATGACCTCGCACCCGGCCGTTTCGTCGATCATTTGATCAATGTTAGGCAAAGGGAAAGGGTCCATATGACAAGCTCGATTCAGGTCAGTGTAATCCACACACATCCTGAATGTCTCCCCCTTCGGTTCCAGCATAACGTTGGCCAGCCACGTGGGGTATTTAATCTCCTTGACATGCCCCGCTGCTTGGAGCATGTCCACCTCCTTCTTCACTAAATCCCTCCGGTCTTTGCTCAAGTGTCGCCTTCTTTGCTTTATGGGCTCCGCGTCTGCTTCGATCGCGAGGCGGTGGGTGATCAGGGATTTGCTAACTCCCGGCATATCCTCGACACTCCATGCAAACACCGCAAAGTTCTCCCTGAGTACCTGTATGATCTTTGATCGAAACTCGGAACTGATGTTAGTACCGAGCTTGATCTTCTTCTCCTGATGCTCCTCCATTATCACCACATCTTTTGTATCCTTGGCTGGCTCAACTCGAGGACGACCTTCTTCCTCCTTCAAAAGTGTCGTGGCAATACTGTCCACTCTGAGATCCTGGGCGTCCATATTCTTTGTTTGCTTCTGGTAGCAGAGTCGGGCGAGTTTCTAGTTTCCTCGGCACACTCCTATTCCCGAATCGGTAGGGAATTTCATGCTTAGATACTTCACCGACGTTACGGAATCGAGATCTTCCAGTGCAGGCCGACCCAAAATCAGATTGTGGGATCCTAGGAGTCGCACTACCATGAATTCGATCAGGCCTTCTGAGTCGATGATGTCTCCTGTGAATCCAGACAAGGGAGTCTTTACTCTCTTCAGGAGTTCCTTCTTTAACCCCAGTTCCTAAAATGTCTTCACATACATGATGTTGACCGAGCTCCCATTATCAACGTAGGATCGGTGGATTACCACCTCGTTGATCTCGCACTTGGCGACCAAGGCATCTCTGTGGGGTGATGGGATCTCAGGCAGGTCCTTTGGACCAAATAGGAGGGGCTCTGTCTTTGCGACCTTCGACAGTCCAGGTGCACTGCGAACGTCCCCGACGTAGGCCGAGTGTACCCATTTTTTCCTTTGTTCAGCACTATCCCCTCCGGGGTTACCACCGTAGATCATCCGGCTCTCTTCGATCCTCTTCTGTCTAGGGTCGTCCTCTTCTTCCTCGTCGCTCGGCAGGCCTATCTCCTATCTTTTCTTCTGTTGAGTTCCCGCCGGTTTCTTCCCTCGGTTGTCCCCGCTCTTCTTTCTGTCGTCCTTGCGCCACGTGTTCTTCTTTTTGACGAACTGTCGCAAATATCCCGCATGGATTAAGTTCTCGATCTCCCTCTTAAGGACCTTACACGCGTCCGTGTCATGACCAGCTGCTCTGTGAAACCTGCAGTAAGGACCCTCACCGACGGTGCAAATCGGAGGGAATCGCGGGTCATACTCCACCAAGCCCTGATGCTCGGAGAAATCCAGGATGGCACTTACGGGATGAGTAAGCGGCGTGAGCTCATCGAGAAATAACAACTTAGGACCTCTGGGTAGATAATGTCTCCTGTCCTCACCCCCTTCTTCATATACATCTTTTCCGTGCGATCGTCGGTCGTGCGGGTCCCTACCCTTCCGGAAGCGGTTTTTGACTAGCAAATGTGGTCGCTCATCAATGGTGACCTTCCTCGGTGTAGGCCTCATTGCCATCGCGATTGAACCCAGCCTCCCTGCTTCTTCCTTCTTCTTATTTGCCTCCAACTCCTCTACCTCGGCTTCTTCCTCTGCCATGGCCAGCGCGATGGAATACTCCATCGGCTTCTCTAAGGCCAGACGCTTGGAAAAGTCCCCCGTTCGTAAGACCAGATGAAAAGTGGATAGCCTGGTTTGGTCATCCGCTCCGTAAACTCTGGTGGTCTCCAGCTTCCACCTTGCTAGAAATTCCCTCAGTGGCTCGTCGGGTCTTTGCCGAACCGACAAGAGGTGTGAAAAATGCAGTTTCTTCTTCCTGTTGCCGGCGAAGTGCACCAGGAATCTTCGCGCCAAGTCTTCCCACGACTCGATCTTCCTTTCAGGCAATTCATTGAACCATTCAGATGCCAGCCCGTCGAGAGTGGCAGGAAATGATCTGCAAAGAACTTCCTCGGAGAACGTCACCACGTTCATGAGGGTTTGGTACCGGTTGAAGTGCTCTTGTGGGTAGGTAGTTCCGTCATACCTTCGTATTGGGGGCATCTGGAAGCTGCTCGGCAGTTGTGCCCTTAAGATCCATTCCGAAAAAGGAGAACGGAGTCTGAACATGGGTTTGGCCGCCTGCCCCGGCCCACTCCTTTTTTCTAAGGCGTCCAGCCTTTTCAAGAGAAGATCGATGTGTTCGTCCCTAGATCTGCCCGTGCCCACGTCCATCGAGACGAGCGTCCTTCGCGGCGCTCTCAGAACCGGATGTTGGACTGGTTGCTCGACCCGGGAATTTGGCCTTTCTGGATGGACCGCTCTGTTTCGGTCACACTGTTCCTCGCAAGGCATCCTGATCTTCCCCGCTTCGTTCTGCAAGAAGGTATTCCGTCGGCCATACAGCCGTTCTGTGACCGGCACTCGCATCCGGCTGAACACAGATACGTGCGACTCACTCTCACCCTGTCCTTCCTTAAGGGGTTCACGGCGCTTGATCACCGTCTCTTTGTCCCGATGGCTAGCTTGCTTCTTATTGGCCCTGCGCTTCGGGCCCTTGCCCTTGTCCCGCTGCTGGGATCGGCTAAACTCCTTGTTCTTAGGTCCCTCGGGCGAAGGATTCAGGCAGGAGTACGCCATTAGATTCTTCAGGTGTTGGGCGAAAAGTTCCGCACTTTCCACCACGTTCTGCTGGACCTCACGGCGTCTGTCAGGCTGGAACGTCAGCTGCGACATTGTGACCGGCATGCAGAAACCGGTCATGGGCTGATTGAGCATCATTGCCCTCATCATGGCCCAGAAACCGCTAGGGTCTGGACCTGGGGTCCTCGCACCAGAGGTCTCCCCGACTGGAAAAATGGTGAGTTAAAATCACCGGGCAACACCATGCCCCCCCCCCCCCGCACAAGCCCGTTGGGAGAAGGCTGAGTTAGAACATTGGCGCCCTGGGTGGGCACCTGCTGGGTTGGCGCCTGAGACCCCTAGCATTGGTCGTCCGCCGCCTGGGAATGCGGTGACGCAGATCAGTGGTATTCTGGCTGGCGACGTCATTGAGGCTGATGTCCAGTTCGTCGTGGCCCGCGCCGATCGGCGCCGTGACGGTCATCTTGAGACCACCACCGACGTTGGCGGTAGACGACCTAGTCACTCTTCTTGACGCCACCATTTTCTTTGGAGCAGGCTTGATATGTTCAACACTCTCAACGAGAGCACCAATGTTAGGTTATGGAACCCGGGGGCCTAGATAACTAGGTGAAAGAGTATCGAACTAATTCAAGAGTGCACGAAGTACGGGGTCAAGTAAACTGAGGATAGTATTGTACCAGTAAGAGTATCACTTAGAACGTCCGTCCCCTCCCCTTAGAAGGGAAAAGGTGTAATACCCGTATCAAGATGGGAATGGGAAAAGCTCAAAAGGATTGATAGTACTACACATACCAACAAGGTGCATCTTCTTTTCGAGAGCTCATCACCTAGAAACTCCAAGGTTAAGCGTGCTTGACCTGGAACAATTCTAGGATGGGTGATCCCCTGGGAAGTTTTCCATGGGCGCGCACGAGTGAGGATAAAGTGTGCGGGAAAGACTTGTATTGGTTTGTGGGGACAATCTACAATCCTATGAGCGAACACTTACGGCCAGGGTTACAATCCTATGAGCGAACACTTACGGCCAGGGTGGGCCCCCTGGGAAGTTTTCCATGGGCGCGCACGAGTGAGGATAAAGTGTGCGGGAAAGACTTGTGTTGGTTTGTGGGGACAGTCTACAATCCTATGAGCGAACACTTACGGCCAGGGTGGGGGCCGGGGTGTTACAAATGGTATCAGAGCAACCCTTCGACCGTGACGGGCCAGAAGAGCTTAGTTCACCTAGCGGGGAAGATCTATGGGTTCAAAAAAAAAGGATGCAACGAGGACGTTGCATTCTTAAGTGGGGGTGAATGTAATACCCGTATCAAGATGGGAATGAGAAGAGCTCAAAAGGATTGATAGTACTACTCATACCAACAAGGTGCATCTTCTTTTCGAGAGCTCATCACCTAGAAACTCCAAGGTTAAGCGTGCTTGACCTGGAACAATTCTAGGATGGGTGATCCCCTGGGAAGTTTTCCATGGGCGCGCACGAGTGAGGATAAAGTGTGCGGGAAAGACTTGTATTGGTTTGTGGAGACAGTCTACAATCCTATGAGCGAACACTTACCAACAAGGTGCATCTTCTTTTCGAGAGCTCATCACCTAGAAACTCCAAGGTTAAGCGTGCTTGACCTGGAACAATTCTAGGATGGGTGATCCCCTGGGAAGTTTTCCATGGGCGCGCACGAGTGAGGATAAAGTGTGCGGGAAAGACTTGTATTGGTTTGTGGGGACAGTCTACAATCCTATGAGCGAACACTTACGGCCAGGGTGGGCCCCCTGGGAAGTTTTCCATGGGCGCGCACGAGTGAGGATAAAGTGTGCGGGAAAGACTTGTGTTGGTTTGTGGGGACAGTCTACAATCCTATGAGCGAACACTTACGGCCAGGGTGGGGGCCGGGGTGTTACAAATGGTATCAGAGCAACCCTTCGACCGTGACGGGCCAGAAGAGCTTAGTTCACCTAGCGGGGAAGATCTATGGGTTCAAAAAAAAAGGATGCAACGAGGACGTTGCATTCTTAAGTGGGGGTGAATGTAATACCCGTATCAAGATGGGAATGAGAAGAGCTCAAAAGGATTGATAGTACTACTCATACCAACAAGGTGCATCTTCTTTTCGAGAGCTCATCACCTAGAAACTCCAAGGTTAAGCGTGCTTGACCTGGAACAATTCTAGGATGGGTGACCCCCTGGGAAGTTTTCGTTGGGCGCGCACGAGTGAGGACAAAGTGTGCGGGAAAGACTTGTGGTTGTTTGTGGGGACAGTCTACAATCCTATGAGCGAACACGAGCGAACACTTATGGCCAAGGTGGGGGCCGGGGTGTTACAAAAGGTTTATATACAAGTTACAGCTAGGGTTCCGACCGTTGGTCCGGAATCCCGTTGGCCCGTAATCCAACGGTCTGGACCCACTAAGATTGGGTTGTTCACTGGCGGCGTCCGGGTTGTTCACTGGCGGCGTCCAACCACATAATTAACCTTAGGACTGCTACACAAAGTAGGTTACAAGTAGGGTGGTTATAGCAACTCTGCCAGAGGCATGGCACGAGTCTAATCGTGGGCCCTTTGATCCTGACTTCAGTCAGCTCCCTTGTCTAGGTCTGGTCTGTCGCTGCTCAGGGCCGAGGCCGAGCGCCTGACCTATCGTCGGAAACCTCTGGACGGAAGGCCGGCCTTCGTTGCTCCGAGGATGACCGACCCTGCCGGGGCCGAGTGCAAGGTACTGCCGAGGCGCTCTTCGCTGGTCTTTTGTCTTGGTCCCGCCAAGTGGGCCTTGGCGCAGTTGGGCTGGGCTGTCCTCCTGCTGGGCTGGATACCCCATTCCCGGGTATCCATCACTATGATATTTAATTATGTTTTAAATGTAGTTTATCATGCAAACTTTGACCTCTAATTAAGTGAAATTGATACAAAAATTGGATATAATATAATGAAGTTGTATTCCCAAGGCTTTTTTATTCCTTTAGATAAAAGGATTCCTTTCAAGTTTCAAAGAAAGTAATTTTACAGTCGTGACTTCCTATGTAATGACCATTAAAAAAATTAGAGGCAATATTTATTGCATGCTAGCCTACTACTTACGAAAAAACTACACTTGAGAATCATGATCTTAGGTTACAATTAAGAGAACAATGTTTTACACTACACTTCAGATGTTGCATATAGAGAAGTTTTTCAGAAGTTATAATTCGCGCTATATGTATAATTTATTTATGTATTATTTATTTATATATAATGCATTCTCAAATAATTAAAAACACTATGAAGGATATTGTCATCTTAAATAGGCCGTACTTGAGTGTGATATGTACTGAAATTTGTTATATACCCGGAGTATCATATTTACTCATTTTAATTTATTTATTTTTTACATAAATAAATAATTTATTGTTGTGTTATTTTGACCGTGCATCGCACGGGTAAAATCTAGTGTGTGTGTGTGTGTATATATATATATATATATATAAAGAAAGAATTTTGTGGGACAAAGAAAAATGAAAAGAGGAGAAGTTTATGCCCTTAAATACAACTGTTCAACTTTAGATGCAACACATCTCTTAACGACACATGTAATTCTCCATTTTGTACAAAAAGAGTGGATTTTGCCCAAAAGAGAACAAATTTAGCAATACCCTTTATTTAATTGTGAATTAAGCAACACCTTTTGAAGTTTTTCCAATTAAAATAAAAAAAGTCAAACAGACGGAATAGAGTTGGAGAGTGATTGTATTTAATTTACACCCAAAGTGTAGATTTGGTGAAAAGCAGAGAGGATGCAGGACTTGAGCCTCTTCCCATCTATGAAATCTTTCTCCCCCACAATCGACAATCTCATAATGTCCACGTAGCTCACCATCTCCACCGTTAGAGACTGCATTCAACACAATTATTTGATTTAGTGAAAATTGTACTAAATAGGACTAAAACATACTCTCTCTGTCTCTAAATAAAGTTTCATTTTTTACTTTTTGAGGGTTTAAGGGAGGAATATTTTGGTGTTGACTTTCCAAAAATACCCTTGATGTGATGTGTTAAAGTAAGATATGATAGGTAGATTATTAGTAAAAATGTATGATGTGATAGGTAGGGTATGAAAAAGTAAGGGGTAAAATGGGTTTTTTAAGGGAAAAAAGAAGTTTATTTAGGGACAAAGAAAAAACGAAAGAGAAACTTTATTTAGGGACAGAGGGAGTACATCATTTTTCAATGTTAGACTTAACTTTTTTTATTTCCTAAATAGGACTTAATAATGTCTCGTGGAAGGAATAATGTCCTGTAATAATAGACATTTACTTGAATAATGACTAATGAATAATGACTAATAATTCTATATTGGAAAATAAAAAATATAATCCTATATTTTAAAAGTCATTATGTTTTAATTCTATTTAGGTAAATTTCTCTTATTTATGGATCGAAGTGGAATATTTTTTCTATATTACTCCATATAATTAATTTTATCACATATATATATATATATATATATATATGCATGCAATTCAAGTACTACGTATAATACGTACCGTTTATATACGATGAGAGTTATTTAAATCAATGATTGAAATTCATCTTATTTAAATTAAAAAAATTCAAATTGAAAATATATTCTCGAAAGTCGAAACACATTGGATTAACTAGTACTCTCTCCGTTCCATGAAACATGAGACTTTTGCTTTTTAAGAGAGATTTAAAGGAGTGTATTTTGGTATTGAATTTCCAAAAATGTCCTTTGATGTGATGGTAAAAGTATGATTTGATGGATAGATTATTAGTAAAAAAGTATGATGTGATAGTTAGGGTATGAAAAAGTAAGGGGTAAAAGTGACTTTTTAATAGAAATGAGAAGTGTTTTGTGGGACGAATAAAAAAAGAAATGAGAAAGGTTTCATGGGAAGGAGGGAGTATTTAATTAAAAGAAGAGTGGGACCTGTGGAGCGCCAGCAACAAAGACATAGATGCCTTTGAGAGGATGATTAAGGAAGGTTGCTTCTTCCACCGGACCAATCATGTTTGACATAGTAATGCTTGTGTTCTTTAATATTCCTCGAATCATTTTTGCCGTTGCCTACACGATCAGACAAAAATGTTTTAATAAAAATTCTCATGTTTTCAATATCTGAGTTTAATCCCTGATAAATGTGTTAGAAAACAATTACAATAAGCTTAGGTTATCTAAAATTGTACGAGGTGTAAGTTTCATTACTTATAATCAATCTATGATCAAAATCCAATTTATCTCTCTCAAATACCATCCCACGGGGCCGGGTATAGTATGAAGGGATTCTTAGGGATTGAGCTCATCATTTTATCTGCATTCCACTAATTACAGAGTACTTTGTGGTGGTGGCACATGAAAGGTTTTTGTATTCTAACACGCCATCTCACGTGCAGGGATAGTTTTTTTCGAGTCTTGCACGTGAAACTTTAGTTTTTTTAACTGGGTGGCACTGAGTTTCAAACTCGTGACCTTTTAGAAGCGCCGATACCATGTTAAAGAACCAAATCAACCAAAAGCTCAAGCTTGTGGTTGTGGCACGAGCTTTTTTTTGTAAAAGTAATCGGTGTATTAGCCGGCCGGTTTTCATTAGTTTATAATGCTTTTAACCGGTTCAATGATGATTGCGGTCTGAAGCACTGGACCGGACCGGTTTGGAACCCGGTGTGCCCGTTCCCGCTTTGAACCGGCCAATTCGGTTTTCAAAATTATGGTACCAATATAATATATCTATCTTTTTAACCACTTTTTTTTAATTTTTTTTTTTCAATCATGTTTGAACATTCTCTCTCTTATTTAAACCCTATCTACCCTTTATTTTTTCAATCACTTTTACAAATTCACATTTTGGAATGAATTAATTCAACCAAAAGTATAATATCTTAATGATTGTGTTCTAGAAACTATTTTGATATTCTAACATGTTCCCTCATATGTAGGTGCATCTATCGCATGTGAAACTTTAAATTTTATAAAATTGAGTTTCAAGGGAATTTGAACCCATGATCTCTTAGTCAATAAAATGTTGACATCGTGGCAAAGAAGAGATAACTAACTAAACTATGCCAATAAAAAGCTCACCCTTATGATTATAATCTAGAATAGGTTTTTAAATCATCAAACAATGTTCTAACAAGAATATAGAAACTCAAACTTGTAACTATAAGTCATGTAAACTCTAAAAGTTATTTGTATTCATGGCATGAGAAAAAAGTTAAAATAGATATCGAGTTTTAATATGTGTGTGTATCTATATATATATATATATATATATATATATATATATATATATATATATATATATATATATATATATATTCCCTCTGTCCTAATTTAAATTGCATGTTTGCCTTTTTCTCTGTCCCAAAATAAGTTGCATGTTAGTTGCTATTGTAAATTTTTAAAAATAAAATACCTAAACTACCCCTAAAATAAGTCACCTTTCTTCACCTTATCTTCTAATTCATAGTCACCCCTTCTAAAAAGTAATGACAATTTCGAAAAATCAATTCTATTTTTTCCTTTCCTTAAATATGCCCAAAAGTCAAAACAGACGATTTAAAACGGGACAAAGGGAGTATATATGAGTAAATTCCATAAAAGGTCCCAGTTATAAGTTGCTTTACATATTTAGTCCATACATATCAAATATTACTAATTTAGCCTTCAATTATTATATTCATTTCCACGAATGATCCTTTGTTAACATTTCCGTTAAGAACGTGAATAAAATTGTAAATTCAAACTCCTTTTTCTCCTCAATTAAGTTTCCCCCCTCCTCTCGCACTCCTTTTTCTCCTAAAATTGCAAATTCACACTCCTTTAGTCAAAACGTGTGAATCTTTTTAGGACGGAGGTAGTATAATAATTGGGGACTAAATTAGTAATATTTGATATGTATGGATTAAATATGTAAAACGATTATACACACACACACACACACACACACACACACACACACACATACATACATACATATACATACATACATACATATATATATATATATATATATATATATATATATATATATATATATATATATATATACACACATACATACATCCATACATATACATACATACACATACATAAATACATACATACATACATACATACATACATACATACATATATATATATATATATATATATATATATATATATATATATATATATATATATATATATATATATATATATATATATATATATGGGATTGACTCCAGTGAGATGACACCTTACGGTGAGATGACATACTTCGGTAAGATGACGCAAAGCTCACCACATTACACTGCAAAGCTCACCAATGGCCAATGTAAAGCCCACCTGGAAATAAAGCAAAGCTCACCACTTTGAACATCAAAACTCATCTTTTTTTAATTTTGAAAATTAAAAAATTAATAAAAAATAAAATAGCAACACTGGTCAACCACCGGTCAGCGGCGATGGCACGGCGGAGACCAGCGGCGATGGCGCGGCGGAGACCAGCGGCGATGGCGCGGCAGAGACCAGCGGCGGCGGCCGGCGCTGGCAGGGGGTCGCCGGTGATGGTCAACGGTCAATGGTCAAAGTCTAGTCAACACTCCTTCCTTTGATTTTTTTTAAAAAAATTCAAATTGTTTAAAAAATATGGTGAGCTTTGTCTTAGAGTTTGGTTAGCTTTGTAGTTGTCCTTGGTAAGCTTTGCAGTGGCCAGTGGTGAGTTTTACGTCATCTGACCGTAGCATATCATCTCACCGTAAGATGTCATCTGACTGAAGTCAATATATATATATATATATATATATATATATATATATATATATATATATATAATATATATATATATATATATATATATATATATATATATATATATATATATATATATATATATATATATATATATATATATATATATATATATATATATATATATATATATATATATATATAGACACACACTATATATGATATACATACACACATACCTCAGGGCCTCTGAGCTTCCTGGAGAATTCGAGGAGTTGGGCATTGAGATAAACCGAAGCGGAATACATTTGCATCCTGACCACACGATGGGCTTCGAAGACAAACCGAAGGGGATCCGCCGCTGCCGCCGCCGGAGGGAGTTTGGGAATGGCGAGAGGAAGGAAAGTGAAGCGGTTGCCCCAAGGCATTTCGGCGTTTGGTTTGATCATCTCCGCCACCGTCTTGTAGCCTCCGATAGCCCGGGTGTTGAAGAGCACCAGGGAAGTGCACCTCCCGTTGCATGTCTCTCTCTCCATCTCTTGCATGTATAGCCTCGTCCCGTAAGTCACTATCCCCGTTATCACGTCGTTTATAGTCTTCAAATAATCAAAGTATATATATTTAATTGCCAAATAGTTTACAAGTGTTTGTTTAGTTTAGACTTTTTCTAAAAAAAATGATAAATTTTGGGAATTATTAAATACTTAAATAGATTTGATACGGTCCTACGGAGTATTAGATTATACACCACGCGCGATTTATTTTTTTGACATCGAGTACCAATGGTGCCACACATGTAACATTTAGAGCATGTACAATGGTGAGGCAAAAATGGAATGCCACACGGTGATGTGGAAAATTTGAACCAATCAAAAACATCTTAGTCAGCGTGTGGTAAGTGAGTGGAGTGGCATGCTATGCAGTGGCAAGTCATTGTTTTTTACACTTTTTAATCTTTTTTTATGTATATTAATTATTAAAAAAATTGTAATTTATCTTTTTTTTACAAAAATAGATATACATACTCTATTAAAAAGCAAAGCTATTTTCTTATACAAAATAAAAAATTAAAAAATTTAAAAAGAAAAACAAAAAGAAAAAAATTTGCCTCGCAGATTACTCGCAAGCCAAGTAAAAAATGGGGTGCCATGCCACGGTTTGGGAAGAGAAAGCTTAGTTGGCAGGGCGAGGCACTCACACCCCTCGCCGCTGCTCATGCTCTTATGTTTCCCACGTCTCCCCATATTTATGGTGTATTGTTTGATCCGATCCGTAGAATTCATTTTATGGATTTGAAATTATTTTCTTGTGTTATAGAATTTAAAATCTAGAATCGATAAGTTTGGCATTTTAATTTTTGAATATTAATAAGAAATATTTGCATTAAACAGTACTAAAACTTAAGTCATTTTCCTAGTATTTAAATTGTTTTATTCTCTAAATAACATCTAATAATGTCTATAATGTCCGGTGATGGCAAAAATTTACTTGAATAATGACTAAAAGTGCTACATTGGAAAAAAACACATGTGATACTATTTAGAAAAAGTCATTATGTTTTAATGTTATTTATGTAAATTTTTCTATTAATAAAAAACAATTTTTAAACGAAATACTTTCTTTTCTACCAAACAACGAGAAATATGATTAGAAAATAATTTCATATATTGAAAATCATATTTTTTGGAAAAATATTTTTTGGAAAGTAGTTTTTCAATTTTACATATGAGTGGTTGTAGCCTTGTAGGTGTGGGAAGTCATAATATGACATTACACCAATGTCAATGGGGTTTGTTGACTTTGTTCTATGACGACCCTTACCACGTTAAGATTGGTTTTGATTTGTCGGAGGTGGTGCAGTGATATGGAGACGGTGGTGACAGCAATGGGCCTCAACTCCACTCCCTCATCGCCGGAATGAACCGCCGTCCGGTCATCATCAACCCAGCTACTCTTCATAAAGCTCCACGTAAAGTCCGTTACTGTGTGGACCACCCCGGTCAACAACCTCGGAATGGCTCCGAGGAATTTCATCCCCCTCCTCCCCCTCGCCGGTTGACTGCTCACCCGGCGAGGGAGCGTCATGGGAAGCACCGGGTTATCGGCCCTTTTAAGGAGGGAGAGAAGAGCACCCATCAACGAGTACCCGTCTCCGAGCGAGTGGTGGAGCTTGAAGATGAAGCTCCCGGGGGCGTCGCTCGTCGGGTAACCGAAGATGTGAATTTCCCATAACGGGCGTGTTTGTGGCAACGGATCCATGGAGATCTTTGTCAGATACTCCGACAGACGCTCGTCGTAATATTCCGGTTCCCTTCCGGACGGATATGTCGGGAACTGGAGGTGGTCGGCAACATTTACCTCTACCCGTTTCCATTTCTTCTCCCCGTTTGCCTGGCTAACCTGTTAATTTATTTTTTTTCAAGTAAAACCAAACAAAATATATTTTGATTATCAATTACTCCATCCCTTTCCTTAAAGGCTCAATTCCTATATTGACTTGCAAAATAAGGGAAGTACATTTATGGTTGTTTTTCCAATTTTGACTCTGATATGATAGTTATACTATTACTGAAAAAGTATAATGTAATAGGTAGGGTATAATAAATTAGGGATAAAGGTAGTTTTTTAATATAAAGTGGAAGTCATTTAAGATAATGGAAAAGAATGAAGAAGAAGGGTTTATTGAAGCCGAGAAGTATAAAAAAAAATCATTGGATACTAGTACAAAAATGATGATTTCATTTAGAAATATTTTCACTAAAATGCACTAAAACTTAAGTCATTTCTCTAAATAGCAGTTAAACTGTTTTATTTCCTAAATAGCACTTAATAATGTCCATAATGACGAGTGATGACAAATATTTATTTAAATAATAACTAATGGATAATGACTAAAAATGCTACATTGGGAAAAAAACACATGTAGTCCTATTTAGAGAAAGTCATTATGTTTTAATGCTATTTACGTAAATTTCTCTTTCATTTATTAGGTTTATCTATCCTACAAAGCTCTCTCTATACCTGCCAAGTTTGACTAAATCAAGCTAAATTGAAAGAAAAACGTTGGAGCTCCGTATGCATCAATTTAATAAAGTGAATCTCAACTTTATATGCAAGTTATTAATTACTTTTACAAGACACTACGTCTATTAAAATTCTGACAAATAATGATGTGGGAGACGTTGGATGGTATGTTAAGATTTTGAAAGAAACTAGGAGCTACGTAAATGAAAAGTAAGAATTATATTTCCGGATGGAGTGAGTAATTAAGTAGGGAGTAGAACAGGCAACCAAAAGAAAGGAGGCCGACATGCATTACTATACGTACGTATTGGTTATGGTAGTGTTTCATTATTAGTCAGCTTTCTAATCCTATTTGTGGTAGATGTTGTATGTTAGTTAGTTTCCATTCTCTATTCCTAGTTGTGTTAGGAGTCTCTCCTATATATACACTATCATGTACTCCATAATTCAATGAGCAATATTAATATTCCAATATTTCAACATGGTATCAGAGCCACCGCTCTTGGTGACCTAAAAAAAAAGTTCTTTGCTCTCACCGCCACCGCCGCTGGTAATTCCAGCGACGGCGGCTCCACCCTATTCACCTCTATTTTCTTTTCCTTCTTTATCTTCAAATCAACTTCTCCATTCAAATGAAAAAAAAGAAAAAAAACTCCTATTGAAATCACATAAAAAAAACTATCGAATGAGGAACTTCTCTCTTGTCATCTCCATGGTTCTTCAAAAAAAACTCAACACCTCACAAACTCTCTCAGATCTAAAAAAAAGGAAAAAAAATGATTGTTGTTTCTCTCCAATTCACCACATCAAAATCTCAAACCCAAATTTTTTTCCATCACCAATTCTTAACCTACTTTTTCTCTCTAAAATCACTTATTCCAATCATCAACCTCCCTTCTCTTTCTCTTGTGCTGAATCATTAAAAAATCCAAAGTAAATCAGCACAAAAGCAAAGCCAAGAGGGGAAGTAGTGAAAGAGGAAATAAGACCTCTACAACTCACCCCTTCAAGAAGGAAATAGGGCATTGCCCGGATCCAAGAAAAAGACAAAAAATGTCAAAGATCTTCAGTCAAACAGGCACCTCCAATAGCTTTCTCTATTCTTTTTCGACGTCAGCAGCTACAAGCGCACGTCAACCTTCTCTCCTCTTCATCGACATCAGTAGCTACTAGCGCACGTCAATTTCTCTCTTCTCCAACGACGTTAGCAGCTACCAGTGCACGTACATCAGGCTTCTCTCTTCTCCAACGACGTCAGCAGCCACCGGCGCACGTCAGATTTCTCTCTTCTCCAACGACGTCAGCAGCCACCGGCGCGCGTCACACTTCTCTCTTCTCCAACGATGTGAGAAGCCACCGGTGCATGTTAGACTTCTCTCTTCTCAAAGTTTCCTGTTTCCAGCTAGTGTCCAAGCTTCCTCTTGCTTCAGCCAGAGTTCAGCTTGAGGGTGGATGTTTGACAATAATATTAATAGTACTTCTTGTAGTATTGATTATGGTAGTGTTTCATTATTAGTCATTTCCTAATTCTATTTGTGGTAGATGTTGTATGTTAGTTAGTTTTCATTCTCTATTCCTAGTTGTGTTAGGAGTCTCTCCTATATATACACTATCATGTACTCCATAATTCAATGAGCAATATTAATATTCCAATATTTCAACACGTACCATGATAGAGGAAAACCTAGGACAGATGGGCAAGAAGACATCCTTTACAGTGGAAAGGAGATGGGGTTCATGGAGATGGAGGGCAACTTTTGTCTCCAGAACAGCAATGATGCAGAGGGACAACACTTTGCTGTTCATGTACTGTGCAGCAGGACTCGCTGGTTGCACTACCTCGCCATCATCATCATCATATGATGACTCATCATCATCATCATCATCATCATGTTCATATTCATCCATCGTCCATAATCCACCACTCATGCTTAAAGCTCTCGATGAATGTATATGGAGGACTCCGTGTGATGTTTATTTCATTTGCCTAATATTATGTATAAATACTACCTACCTACTAGCTAGGTACGTATAGTATATATAGCTAGCTAGGTACATAGGTTTTCATTTAATAGATATACCTAACAAGTTTATCATTAGCTCTTGACTTGCACTCATTAATTGATTAAGTTCAATTTTTTAACACGGTTCAACCCAAATGTCTTAGAGGGTGTTTGGCAGTGCGCTGCATTTAACAATTTAGCTTCTTTTTTAGTGGAAGTGATTTTACTCTGTTTGGCATGTCAGTTTCTCCTTTTCACCAACATTATTTTGTACATGGAACACCGTTTCGGAGAAGCTGGTATGAGGTGCTTTTGCTTTCAGCTTTTGTAGAAATCACTTTATCCATAAGCTAATCATTCCTAAACACCCTCTTACTCCCTTCGTTTCAATAAACCTTTCTTCTTTCTTTTTTTCTATTTTCTCCAAAATACTTCTACTCTCTATTAAAAAATAATTATTTTTACCATTATTTTTTTCATACTCTACCTATCACATCATATTTTTTTATTAATAATCTAACTATCAGAACTTAATTTTACGTACCTATCACATCAAAAGTAAAAATTAGAAACTCAACTATAAATATACTTTCTTTAGTTTGGCTAAAAATAAAAAAGGGGAGGATTTAATGAAACGTAGGGAGGATGTCCTAGTCTAGTGATCCTTACCTATCCTAAATTCTATCCGTGGATAAGGTAATGCTATGTTACATTAATGGGGGTCCAATCCTATCATAGGTGAAAAAGAAAAACAATAGTTCCTTCGTTCCATAGAGATGTTCATTCTCAATTTGACTTTTAGAGAATTTAAGAAAAGATATTTTTGTGTTGACTTTTAAAAAATACTTTTGATATGATTGATAAAAAAAATATGATGGGTAGATTATTAATAAAAAGATATGAAGTGATAGGTAGGATAAATAAGAATTACTCAACATAAAAGTAATTTTTTAATATAGAATTTTTCGGGACAACAAAAAAAAGTGAGTAGTTGTTTACCTTTTTCATACAAAATTATGGAGTAAGTAAATTTAATTTCGCCTACGGTGGTCTAGTAGTGTCGAGACTGGTACTCTCTAACTTTGGGGTAGAGGGATATCCTTTTCTTTTTAAAAAAATTGCTCAATATAGAACTAAAAGATACTCCCTCCGTCCTATAATGATCTTTCCAGAGCACTATTCCAACTTTACGGGAATTTATATTTATTTGTGTTTTTTCATGGCCTATATGATAAAATAAAATATTCTTGTCACAACTTGTTTTGTTAAACTTTTGGTGTAGTTTTTAAATATGTATGTTTTATTTTTTATTTTTATACCAATATTTAAATAAAATAGATTGAAAAAACTTGAGATTTTTCTTCGTTTTGCGAAACGGAAAGATCATTATAGGACGGAGGGAGTAGTACATTATGTTTTATTCTCTTTATGACACATTATTGGATAATCTAGCTACTATATATGATCTCATTAGCAACAAATATTGGATAATAACTGATTATATAAATGACTTTATGTATTGGTCATTAGCAACAAGTGTTGGATAATGACTAACTATTTCAATGATTATTCAAATTGTTTTTATAAGGACTTATTCTACTTGAATTGCGTTATAGATCATTTTTTTCAAAAACATGACATTTTAAAAATTTCCATTGTCAAACGTTATAGTAAATATGATAGGTTCTACTTGAAGAAAATGATATGTTTAATTTTCATTTGCATAAATTACCCTTTATTTTTTAATAAACCGTAGGGAAATCACCCTTAGTAAGAGTAAAACATAAAATAAAGTATCAAAATAAAAACTCCATGTTTTTATTCCCCAAATAAGAATTTACGCTGTGATAATGTGACACTGTACATATGCATTATACTATACTTTTTGGTAATATAAATGAATTTTAACTTCTATTTCGAGAATAAAAATATAAAAGTTTTATTTTAGTAGATGCCCTACACCCTTAATTAATTTTTTTTCAATCATGCATGATCCGATAATGATACGTCAAAGCTAAGCCGGTTGAGCTGAAAATGAGGTACCCAAACACATATTGGTAGTAGCTCCGTTCCAAAAAAAAGTTTTAAATACCTTGTTTATTTGACGCAAGTTAATTCTTAAATGTTTGGGTATTAGTGGAGATTTTTTAAAGGGTGGGGTTCCCATGATATTGGAATCCAATGTCATGGGATGACCCGGGCCGCTCCGGTGCCTCGTTCATAAAATTAACGGTTCCTAATCCCTCTAACCTCCTGGTAAACCACCCCACCTGGCCCCGACCCGAACACACCCCATACCTCATTAATTGCACCACACAAGTTGATTTTGACTTTGGAGTTAAATTACTAAAAGGAGCTGACATTTTCAACGTTTAAATAATACATCCAAAAGTGTAACAAAAACGTGAATAATAAAGTATGGGAAAATAGCTCCAACACGTACTCCCTTTGGTTTAAGAAATGAGCAATTTATACTCCCTCCATTCTCAAAAACACTTCCTCTTTCATTTTTGGATTATGCTATGTGTACCCCAAGGTTTATGTATACCCCAATTTGTACCCCGCAATTTTGCACCAACACTTTGTGTTGGTGTAAAACTAATTTTTGTTAAACGCACCAACATTTGTGTCGGTGTGAATTTTTATTAACGCACCAACACTTGTGTCGGTGTAAACCATCAAAATGTTTGTGCAAACCTGTGGTGTACAAATGGGGTATATTTTTTGGTGTAAGTGTAGCATGGTCCTTCATTTTTTCCACTTCCAACAAAACACTTCCATTTTCCATTAAAAAACCACTTTTACCCTTACTTTTTCATACCCTACCTATCACATCATACTTTTTCTCTAATAATCTATCCATCACATCTTACTTTTACCCATCACATCAGGGGCAAAATTGGAAATCAACTATAATTTAACACTTCTTTATTTTTGCCCCAAATCCAAATGAGAAGTGTTTTTTCCAAACGGAGGGAGTACTAAAATATAATGTCTTTCCCTGAATAGCACTACATGTGTTTTTCTTTCCAATGTAGCACTTTTAGTCATTATGCATTAGTCATTATTCAAGTAAATATTCGTCATCACTGGACAGTATGGACATTATTAAGTGCTATTTAGAAAATAAAACTGTTTAAGTGCTATTTAGAAAAATGACTTAAGTTTTAGTGCTATTTAGTGCAAATATTTCTTAAGAAATAACTAGGCATCAATATCTCCTTCATTTTCAAAATTTATTTATGAAATTTTTGTGGCTTTCAAAGTGTTGCACATACATACCCTATGATCATTTTTCACCATTTCGGCAAAGACGGGCATTGAGGTCTATTTAGTTTCTTTCTTTCTAGACACACGTGTCTGCAAATAAGTACGTAGTATATGCAAAAAATTAAAATGATAACACACAATGCTAAATTGTTTCGTTTTAACTTTTAAGCGTCAACACTCTAATTATTAAGAAAAAAATATAGAAAATATTATTTTGATATAAATTTTGATATTTTAATCTTAATTATTTAAATAATTATTTTAAAAGAATACTTTTAAGGAGTATATAACCAACTGTTTTTTAAATAATTCTTTTATTAAAAAAGTAATTATTTTGTAAAAAAGTACTCCGTAATTACTCCGTACTAATTAGCCATATACTCCGTACTACTCCCTCCGTTTCTTAAAATTCTTTCTCTTTCATTTTTTTTGTTTTTCTTAAAACACTTCCCCTTTATATTAAAAAACCACTTTTACCCCTACTTTTTCATACCCTACCTATCAAATCATACTTTTTCACTAACAACTAAACTATCACATCTTACTTTCACCTATCACATCAAGGGCAAAATTGGAAAGTCAACTACAATTTAACACTTCCTTATTTTCCCCAAAGTCAAAAGAGGAACTCTTTTGAGAAACGGAGGTAGTACATAAAAGTATTGTTCTTTTCCGAAAACACTAACATTACGTATGTTAATAAAGGCATAGTAATTGGAAATGCTATCTGTATGGAGAATTTACTTAAATAGTACTAAAATATAGTAATTTTTCTAATGTAATATTATATTTTTTTATTTCTCAATGTAGTAGTACTGGTCACTGTCCACTGGTCATTGTTCAAAAAAATTTGTCTGTCGCCATTGGGCATTGTTTGACATAAATGTCCACTATCACTGAATATTGTTTCCGCCACTAGACATTATCCAAGTACTATTTAAAAAATATAAGTGTAAATACTACTCCCTCCGTCCCGAAAAACATGAGAGTTTTGATTTTGAAGTGAGATTTAAGGAGAGTGTATTTTTGTATTGAATTTTCAAAAATGTCCTTTAATGTGATGGGTAAAAGTATGATTTGATAGATACATTATTAGTAAAAAATATGATGTGATATGTAGGGTATGAAAAAGTAAGGGGTAAAAGTGACTTTTTAGTATAAATGAGAAGTGTTTTTTGGGACGGATGAAAAAAGAAAAGAGAAAGGTTTTCAGGGACGGAGGGAGTACATTAAAAATGATATACTCACTCCGTTCTCAAAACCACTTCCTCTTTCATTTTTTTTCACTTCCAACAAAACACTTCCACTTTCTATTAAAAAACCACTTTAACCCTTACTTTTTCATACCCTACCTATCACATCATACTTTTTCTCTAATAATCTACCCATCACACCTTACTTTTACCCATCACATCAAGGGCAAAATTGGAAGTCAACTACAATTTAACACTTCTTTATTTTTCCACCTTTTCAAAGAACTCTTTTTGAGAACGAAGGGAGTATGTTTTAGTATTATTTACTTTAATTTCACTATTTTTATTTGGAAAAAATTACTGCTGGGTGCCCTTAATTTTATGATAAGAACTGCCAGGTCCCAATATTTTTTAAAATATACTCTAGGGTACCTTAAATTATCCGAAAAATTACTAGGAGGTGACATTCCGTCCATGCCTCCGTTAGTGTCTCTCTCCCTAATCTTTTTCTTCTTCTTGTTTCTTTCTCTCTTTCTTATACCAGCCCCCCCCCCCCCCCCCCACCACCCTCACACCTTCCCAATCCCCATTAGAGACCAGTGCCCCCCCCTCCTCCTCATTTTTTACAAAGAGTCTAGTACTATATTTTTTAGAAAAATAGCAATACTTATTATTATTATTATTATTATTTCATACGGAGTATTTATTATTATTTTCATTGTATTCTATTATTATTATTATAAACTGCTCCATATTATTTTTAGGAATTTTCATTGTGATGCATAATAATCCCAACTTTACTGAAATTTGCCAGTTTTGGGTCACCGTTAAGTTTCTAACGGAGGCTTAACGGAAATGCACGTTTTAGGCAACAAAATAAAAGTTGGGATTATTTTTGATGAATTTTCATTTTTTTTATTTTTTTAAATTTTTAATTTAAATATTTAATTTAAATTTTTAAAATTACTTTCTACCTTCATCATCATTTCTTTTTCCTTTTTTAAAGATTAGTCTTAGTTTAAAAAAAATAATAGTTACGGAGTATAAAAAATTAAAAAAAAATGAGAAATGTAACTAAAATGATACAAAAATAATAAAATAAATAAGGTAATCAATGGAAACTAACTTGAAATTGGTAAAAGTAAAATAAAAATATACGGGTGAGTTTTAATATTTTACGCATTATACAAAGTATTAACATATCACTTCTTATTTTTTTAGAAAAACTGATCTACAATAATTCCAACTTTACCGCACGGCTTGTTCTTTTAAAAAATAAATTGTACATTAAGACTCCGTATAGTGTGTAAAATGTTAAAACCCACCACTCCGTATATATTTATTTTACTTCTTATCAGTTTCTGTTTAATTTATATTGATTACATTATTTATTTGATTAACTTTGTATGGTTTTAGTTATTTTTCTCATTTTCATTATTTTTATATCTAGTTTTTTCTAAGGTAAGAATAATTACTTTGTATTAATTATTATATATTTCTTATTGTTTTATTTTTCTTCTATTTTTTAAATTTATTATTATTATTATTATTATTAAAACTTAATTAGTAGTTTTGTTACACTATTTTTTAAGTAAAAATCACACTAATTATTATTTAAATTAAAACTTATTACTATTATAATTAAAAACAATTGCTAGTATTTTTACTACTCTAATTTTTTGTCATTCCAAGTTTCTTTCGCATTAGTCATGTGGTGGTCAGCGATAGCCGTCACTGATAGTGGGTAATCTAGAAAATGAGAGGACTTGGGATAAGAATAAGACGAGTAAATTTCTCAGGAATTTTTTTTATAGAAAATGTAAAACGATAAAAATGATGTTACATTTCATATTAATATAATGAATTAAGACGTAAAATTATAACCAAGGGAATTCATATTCTTTTTATAAACGATACATAAATATATTACTAAAAGTAATTTTTACTTAAAGCTTTAAAATATGTTAACCTTTTTTAAGTGAAAATTGGAAATTGGGAAAGGTCAATGTGGGCATACAATTGTTTTTAATGGGGTTTTAAGTTTATTTTTCTAAAAAAGTTAGAGTAGTAAAACTAATAACTAAGTAAAATGATAAAAATAAATAATCATAATTATTATGAAATATAATATATAATACAATAAATAATAATAAAATAATGGTGGGATTATTTTTGGGTCACCGTTAATAAATAATACAATAAATAATAATAAAATAATACTTCACCCTAACTTATAATAATAATAATAATAATAATAATAATAATAATAAAAGAAAAAGAAAAAGAAAAGAAAAAATAGAGGAAGAAAAAAGGGGGGAGGGATTTGGGTGGAGTGGGGGGGGGGTCTCTAATGAGAATTGGAAAGAGAAAAAAAGAAAAAAAGCAAGCAAGAAAGAAGGAAAGAAACGGGAAAGAAAGAAGTAAGAGATAACGGAAATTGAAATTAACGGAGACATGGATGGATTGTCACCCCTTAGTAATTTTTCGGATAATTAAGGTACCTTAGAGCATATTTAGAAAAATAATGAGATCTGACAGTTCTTATCACAAAATAGATGGTACCCGGTAGCAATTTTTTGTTTTTATTTGATGTGGATGCAACATATGAGCCCCACCAAACCATTTCATTTGATCGACTCAATGAGCCCAAAGGCATATTGGTATCCAACATATGACCCTCCAGACCGTTTCATTTGATACACCGAATTGGTCTTTATGATGAAAGCGCACACCCAAGTTGTTTTACCTTACCAATTCATGGCCTTGTTTAACAAACAAAAAATTATTCTCCGTACTTTTTTCTTCATGAAATGTCAAAAATAACATTAGTTACTTATGCATCAATTCATTCAAGACACGTATATTACTCCATTTGTAAAAATAATAGTTCTTACTCTTCTAACCCACACTATAAACCTCTCACCCATTCTCCCCTCTCGCCTCCTTCCCTACCCTGGTAATATTCTGCCTGGGAGCATATATACTGTCAGGAAAGGGAGAGGTGCGGAAGGTGGGCAAGGGTGGCCGGGTGGGAGAGGGTTAGGAGGTTTAGGGGAGGGGTAGGAGGGTACAAACCATCATTTTTACAAGCAGGACACCGTATGTGCTTCAAACAAACTGATGTAAGAAAATGTCACCAATATTACTAGTGTCATTTTAGACTTACTCATTTTGCGTCGCTTTGTACTACATAATTTTAATATTTTGAATATCTAGTTTCTTCCATTGTCATTTGAAATTCAAGAATTTAAAGTTTAGATTTGAAACACAGTAATTGAAATGATATGTCAATTCCCAAACACCACCTTATTAGCTTATTTAAGTTAATCTCGACTCACTCGATGAAGTGAATTTATATTTTAAAAAGATATATAAAATTTGTATTTGATATTAAGAGGACCAAAGTTGATTCAAATTTGTACATAGCAATTTGCACATAGCAATTTGCAAAATTGATTGGGTCTAAAGTTGATTCAAATTTGTTTTAGCCCGGCCCACGTTCATATTCCGTTCAATGGCTCAAAGAGGAATGCCATTATTTTACATTTTTACCCCTAGCTACTTGTTGGAAGTGAAAATAATCCTCTTCAGGTACTCCATAAATTTTCGAGGTTTGACTAACTTTATTTTCTATTCAATTTATTTAATTGTTGGTGTAAATTTTAAAAATAAAATCTATATTACAAGACTCAGTGTGTTCGAGTGATAATCCCAAGATAAAACAATAAGGCCCCGTTTGGTACATGGAATTCAAACTATGGAATTGGAATTGAGGACTTCAATTCCAATTCTCGTGTTTGGTAGCACAAAAAATTATGTGGATTTGGAATTGGTAATGCAAAAAATGAATTGGAATTGGTGAATTCAATTCTACGGAATTGAATCCCATAGAATTTTAATTTCAATTCAATTCTAATTTCATCAATTCTGTGTACCAAACGGACACTAAGATTAAAGAATCAAATCGTATCATCACAACTTTAAAGATGATAATTAGTTATAATGATTTTAAGGGAAGTTACAAAGATAATAACTTAAAAAGAATATACTAAAAACATGTATTGTATATATGATTCTATCATTGTTCCCTGAGCCTATATATCACATATACTATAAGTAAATATGCACTCCGTTCGTCACTGAGTATTTGTCTAACTTGGACTTTTTTTGGTTAAAATTAATAATTTTTTACCTCAAATTAAATAAAAATGATATTAGATATTGATACAAAAATAGTTTTATAAGATTTATTATATCAAGTATTTTCAAAATATTATTTTTATTAATTAATATATAATATATATTTTATTTAATTATAGGTCAATAGTTGAAAGTAGTCGACAGAAAAAGTCAACACTAGATAAATACTCAGCGACGAAGGTAGTAGTTAGTTACTTTTGTCACTAGAAGCAACTTGTTGGAAATCTCATGATGTTGCTTGGCTTCATCACAATCCTTTTGTTCCAAGAGATTGTTTCTAATTACATCATCATCATCATCTTCTTCTTCTTCTTCTTTTGTGTGTGTGTGTGTGTTGCATTTAGTAGTTGGTTGGTGTTTACGAAATTGAACAATGGGCGGTGGCGGCAGCGGCGTCGGAGATCAAGTGGAAGGCTCTCCGGACACAACCCTCGTACTTGGCAGCATCTATGAAACCCCTCTCTGTTCCCACTGCAATCCTCAGCGTTCTCATGTAGCTCATCACTGTTATGGTTAAACTCTGCCATATGCATCATGCAAACCAAAAAAAAAAACATACATGGGGATATATATATATATATATATATATATATATATATATATATATATATATATATATATATATATATATATATATATATATATATATATATATATATATATATATATATATATATATATATATATATATATATATATATATATATATATATATATGTGCGTGTGTGTGTGTGTGTGTGTGTTAGACGCCAAAATCAGATCCCAAGAAGAAAAAAACAATTGGTTTATTATAAGTTCTTGAGTCTGATCAATTGAATTTAATCTATTAATTAATATTGTTCAGTTCAATTCATTACAACTTGAAATTTTGGTTGAATTGGAGTGACGAGCTGGTAGTTATAAATATATGTACCTGGGGAACACCGACAACCATGAAATACAAGCCCTTCAAGGGTTGATCCGCCAAAGACATTTTCTCTATCGGCCCAATCATATTCGATATTGTCATGCTCGAGTTCTTCAGTGTGTTGTGCACATATTTTGCCGTCGCCTGATTCATTCATTCATTCATTCTTTACCATTTTTTTCCATATAAAAATACAAATAATATAATAATCAATCACAAGAGCCAGATGAATCATACTCGCAATTCCCGTGCGTGGGAGCAACGCACACTCTATCTAGTATTTTAGGACTAACGGTGCAACGTTTTAAATTGTTCAGAGGTATCTGATGTACTTTTTAATGTTCAAGAGTAAATCATGCCATTTTCAAATAATTCAAGGGTAAACGATGCACTTTTTAATGTTCAGAGGTAAATCATACAAATTCTAAAGAGTTTGGAATAAAAAGCGCACTTTTCTCAAAAATGTTAGGAGTATGTTACAAAAGTAGCTGCAAAATATGACAAACACCAAATGTTTTACAAACATAATGACTAATCTGGAGAGAATCTAAGGATTACCTCAGGTCCACTGTAGTGGCGGAGAGTGTCGAGGACTTTTCCGGTGAGGAGAACGGCGGAGGAGTTTCTTTTCCTCTGGATGATCTCCCGGGCTTTGGAGACGAAGTCGATGGGATTAGAAGAAAACGAAGAAGAAGAAGAAGAAGAGTTGGATTTCGGGGCGGCGACGTGCATGAATGCGAACCGGTTTCCCCACTTGGAGGAGTCGCCGCCGTCGGAACGGACCATTTCCTTGGTGGACCTGTAGCCGCCGATGTTCCTGGTGTTCAGCAGCACCAGCGCCGTCGCCTTCCCGTTTTTCAGCTCCCCGCCGCCGTCGCTCATCTCCTCCATGTACAGTCTCGTCCCCAGAAATATTACTCCGCACAACACGTCGTTTATGGTCTGCAATTTTTAAGAACATGGGATTTAATGATTTATACTCCTGCCCAAAAAAGAAATATAATGAGTTTAAAAAAGAAATATAATGAGTTTTAGAGTCTATCATACCACATGAAGCCTAGTCTTGATTTGCTTGATCTTGTCAATAGAAAACGCAATGGTGTTAATATCCACCGGCCGGAACTCGACCCCAGGGTCGCCGGAACGGATCGGAGTCCGGTCATCTTCAAGAAAGCTACTCTTCATCAAACTCCACCCGAAATCGGAAACAGTGTTGACCACGGCGGAGACGAGACCCGGCAGAGCCTTACAGGGCCCATCTTTGCCGGCTCCCGGAACGCGGGAGGGCTCCTTGAACGCCGGAAAAGTCAGGGGAAGGGCGGGGTCGTCCGCCCTCTGGAGGCAGGACAGGAGGGCGCCCATCAGCGAGAAGCCGTCGCCCAGGGCGTGGTGGAGCTTGAAGATCACGTTCCCGGCGGCGGCGCTGGTCGGGTACTTGACGATGTGGATTTCCCACAACGGCATCCCCTGCCGCAGCGGCTCCATTGCAACCTCGGACAGGTAATCTTTGAAGCACTCATCGTACGATTTTGAGTGTGGCGGGAAAACGGGCACTCTTATGTGATCCTCTGCCCTCACTTCCACTTTCTTCCATTGTTTCTCTCCCTTCTCATCTATTATCTGTTTTTTTTCAGGCATTAAAATTAACCATTCTCTCTGATATTAAATTTTAACCATTAGTGTTTTTATTTTTATATTTACATATAGATTACAAAAATATAATTTGAATCACAAGTTGATCTATTATTTCCTTATTTTTGTGATCAAAAATTTGGAAAAACTAGCCAAATTAGTTAAAACAAGAAAAAAATATGAGACCCAAAGCGCCTATACTTTGTTCAATACCAAAAAACAAAAAAAGTTGTAGACCCTTTCTTTTAATGTTGGAGTATTTATTATTGCAAACCTAACACCCTTGGAAATTTATTACACCTGGCCTATTTATTTTATGAATTCAATATTATTATTTATGACCCTTGTGTCAATGGATTGAATATAAACTACTCCGTAAAATGGATATGAATATCTCTACATACAATATAATCACTCAATTTTTTTAAAAAAAAATTACTCCGTAATATGATGTTACTATATATTTACCATGTAAGGTTATTTTGTTTTTGACTATTTTCTGGTCAATGTTTTGAAACAGAAGAGAATGTAGGGGAGTATTTAGTACTATGTACGTACCATGATGGAAGAGAATCTGGGATTGATGGGGAGAAAGAGATTGTGGATGAGGGGAATGGCGAGGGAATCGTCAATGGGGTGTTCGAAATCCAAGACGGCGAGAACGCAAACGGAGAGGGCGGAGCTGTTGAAGTATTGCCCCGTCGGGCTCACCGGAAACAACCATTCTTCTTCTTGCTCCTCCTGCAACTTGTTGGTGAATAATAATGCTTCTTCCATCTCATCAATCTGATGATGATGGTGGTGATAATTAAGGATAATTAATTAATATATTGATCTCTCTCTCTCTCTCTCTCTCTTGTCTTTTAATGGTCTATTTATGAGTAATTATAATTATATAGAATACAAGTACGGGTATATATATATATATATATATATATATATATATATATATATATATATATATATATATATATATATATATATATATATTATATATATATATATATATATATATATATATATATATATATATATATATATATATATATATATATATATATATATAATTGTGTGTGTGTGTGTGTGTGTGTGTGTGTGTGTGTGTGATTGATGAATGAAGCTTTGGGCTTGGCTTGTAAAGCCAGGCAGGCAGCCATGATGCCAGCGCCTTTAAATATAGGTGGTGGTTATGTGTGAATTTATGACTAGGGATAGGAATCATCTGTCCGCACTATAGCCTTCTTTCTTTCTTTCAATTCCCATGTCTCAAAAAGAGTCTTCAAGAAAAAACGAGTTTCCTTTCCCCTTAATTAGGGTAAATTCACACCAACACTTCTAGTATTTGAGATTGGGGGACGGTTCCGGTGACATGAACTCTCCTTGTCATCCTATGACATGGGTCCCGATTAGGGCATCTACGATGTTTCGTTCGAAAAATTGATGCTTCATATTGCCTCTAATCCCTCTGGTAAACCCTCTCACCTCCGGGCTGGCCCGAACATACCTCACGCACCCCCGTCAATTGCATGTCACAATATTTAGCTGACTTTGGAGTCAAATTTAATATTTTGAACGTTAATGTTTTATGAAAATTCTCCAGATTTTCGTGAATGGAGTTTGAAACCTTAAACATTTGGACAAATGGATAAAACGTCAAATTGACCCTAAAAACTGAAGAAGACTCTTCGCGCGATTGTTAGTAGGATTTATGTGTCTATCTCTAAGCGTGAACGTTCGCATCTTTACGCAAACATTCATTTCCGATATCCAAATTTTTGACTCTATAAAAGAGTCTTGCTAGTATGGTTGATGACATGATTTTCAAGTGTTGTTCTTGATTAATATCTTATCCGATTAAAGTATTTTGGTATACTCCAAAACAACTTTAATCTGAAAGCACTTTTGTAATTTGTTAAACTATAAAGTCGCAATTCTTGTTCTTTGTTTGTAATTCTTCAACGTTGTTTTGCATCGTTCATCTTCATTCATATAATATTGTAATAGCCACTAACCTTGAGTGAGACATATCTCAATTGGGACACTTACAATGCTCTGTTTAGAAAATTAACATAGTTCTTACCCATTCCTAACCACCCAGTAAACCCCGACCACATCATAATCCCAACTCATTCCTCACTCACGTCAATTACACTCGAAAGTTTATTTGACTTTTGAGTCAAAATATTTACTCCCAAATCACATAGGTGACGACATAAGTTAGCGACTTAGCGTTGAAACTTGGTGGATGATTTATCGAGAGTTGGGAGTGTAGGAACTATCAAGTTTCTAAGCAGAATACCATAGAGGGACAATATCTTCTGTGGCCACTCAAAGTGAGTTGTCATAGAACTTGTGTGATATCTTTTATATGCCAAGGAGATATATGGTACGTTCATCTTCTTCCTGAGTGCTGAGAACTTTGCCTACAACTTAATTTGAAAACAACTCAACATTGTGGGTCCCAGCATGTGTGTGAGTGTGTCTATATATAAAAACACGGGATGTTATACCACTTGAAAGGGGTGTTGAGAGTCTATGTGTGTTAGGTTTCAAATTAACAATCTGGGGGGACTGTGGTGGGGCGGGATGAAATTGATGGGTCGGGGGGTTTAGGGGGTGAGTTAGGGGGAGGGGTTAGAACCATCGATTTTAAGAACGGAGCACCAAAGGTGCCTCAGTTTGACTTGTGTCATAACGTTACACCACTTGAAATGGTGTAACAATATTTTTTTTAAATCCCAGAAACAAACACCAAAATCGGTGTAACAATATACACACACACACACACACACATACATACATACATACATATATATCTATATATGTATGTGTGTGTGTGTGTGTGTGTGTGTGTGTGTATATATATATATATATATATATATATATATATATATATATATATATATATATATATATATATATATATATATATATATATATATATATATATATATATATAGACACACACATACATACATACATACATACACACACACATACATACATACATACATACATACATACATATATATATACACACACCTAAAAAATTCCTATATATAAGTGCCTTGTTTCTTGTTACTTGATGTAGAAGTTTACACAACCATTGTTCAATCAAAACAATGAATTCCTCCGTTTTCTCTTCATTTGTGTAAACTCCAACATGGTATCAAATCTAAGTTTGGTTTGAGTTCAATTAATCCTGGTATTCACCAGACTAGATATAAGAGATTGAAATGTTAAGCTAGACCCATTCATTCATCCAAATAGTAACTAGTGAGGCTAGTTACTACTTGAGAGGGGTGTTGACTGTTGAGAGTTTCCGTGTGTTAGGTTCCATCAATCCACAGTGTGAAAATCAATTAAATGTTACTCACATCCTACTATATATAAAAAGAAAATAAAATAGTATATGTTGTTTCCCGCCCATTTTATCCAACATCAGTCCAAAATTATAGGTCAATCAAGCTCCTCAATTATCAAATCTTCTCTATAGTGAATTGAATAGGCCAGTGGATAGCTTTGGACACGTGAAGATGTTTCAGACTATTTAGAGTGCATCTTCTCTGATGATGTATCTAGGTCCATCTATCTATCTATCTCTATACATCAAGAAGAGGAAAATGGGAAAAACCTCTGAGACCCATCATTTCTCTCAAAGAGACGATGTGTCTGACTTTTGTCATTCTGATCTCTAAAATCTTGATTTTCACTATGCAATATTGAATGTTTTCTTAATCCATTTTTGGCAGAGGACTGTATTGTGGTGAGGATTATTGTTTTCCGTTCCTGCCCAGTGGTGTGAGGGGTATAACCCTTTAATTTATCACTTTTAATTTCCACAATAAGAAAATTATATAACTTTCATGAGAAATAATTCTGATTGATTCTAAAATGCAATCAATTATGTGCAGGCGGTATATATGATGGGGCTTAGTTATATACGGCGTAACTTTCATGAAAAATAACTCTCATAAGTCATACCAGTCAATTTGTTTCTGCAATGAAATTTTAATTTGGTCAAATAGTGGACAACTTTTTTAATTTGCATTTGTGGTGAATATTTTTTGGCATTGTTCCTTTTTGTTTTACACAAAGATACACTGAATGAAAACAATGTGCTTGGTGAGATGTTATTCCTCCACTCGCTACGACCGTCTTGGATGGATAAACTTTCATATATCAACAAATATGATTACGTTTTCTTCATTTCAAAATTTGCTTTAATTGTAGTTTTCCAGTTATACTCCCTCTATCCGTGACAACTTTTCTCTTTTACTTTTTTATCCGTCCAAAAAATATTTCTCATTTCTTTTAAAAAGTTGTTTTTATCCATATTGTTTCTTAACTTAAATATCACATCACATTTATTTACTATTAATCTACCTATCAAATCATATTTTTACCCATCACATCAAAAGACATTTTTGGAAACTTAACACCAAAACACACTCCTTTTAATGGAGGTATTTCCTCCGTTCTTGAAAATAATTCCAATTTTGACCATGTCTCTCTTTTTTATGTAGCACCATGTCTCTCTTTTTTATGTTGGTTGTTTTCCTCAATATTATAAAGATATGTACGTTTGCGGACACGTGCCATACATTCACAATTGGATCTCTTTAGTTGCCTATAACGATTCATTCATAATTTGTTAAACATCAGAGCGTAGCTGTTGTTATCAAAGAGAAAGTTACATTTTGAACTATAGGTATTTAGTTTTATATCTAAGAAAAATGTCTATATTTAAAGAGAAAGTTACATTTTGAACTATAGGTACATTTCTTTTTTTAAAAAGAGTTATGTTTAAGTGATGTTCTCTTCATCTGATCTGAATATTTCTGATCTAATTGAAATAAGTTTTAATTTGATTTAAATGTAGTTATATTAAAAACAATTTCTTATATGATCTGGTCTGATCTAATTCCAAAAAGAAAAATAAATAAATAATAAAAATAAGTTAAAGAAAACATGACCTTAGTATCCTAATTTTAGAGTACTACATGTGTATTGTGCAATCCTCCCTACTATATACTTCAGGAATTGCATTAGACCCTACAATAATACTATTCTTATTGTTACAAATGTAACTCACACTTGGTAATATGCATCATATTTGGTTGAAAAATTTATGGTTAATTTATATCAACGGATTAGGTGCCAAAGGAGAGTAATGAAATAAATAGTATAGTTGAAAGGAATTATTGGTGTTTACAAAAATGAGAAGGTGACAATTTTTGTTTTGTTTTAGTAGTGAGTAGAAGAAGAGAATTGAAACTTGTGGAAAAAAGCACACTTACACAAAATATTGTTTTGGTATTGTTTACTTCTTTTAGTTAATTTGTGGGTAATCCAAAATAATTTCTCATTTGCGGAGTATTATTAGTTTTCGTTGGTTTGTTTTGTAAAAAACACAAACTTTGTTTGAGTTATGATATCAGTCGTCACTACCATTATTATATTAGGGTCTTAATCGGTATTACTTTTTATAATTAAACAATCATTACTCCTACACAATGTAATTTATCAAAGCTTTATTTTAGAATCACAAATAAAAATTCTTCCCGTGCATTGCACGGGTTATAATCTAGTATAAAGAAAGGTGAAACAATACCCATTAATTTAAGGTTTTAGATAGAAAGAAGGTTTGGACTTTATAGAAGTAAGTGGTCAAATTTTACCCAACATTCTGTCTAGTTTACTCGGCCTACCGAAATTCCAATAAATCTAATTACATTAGATGTGTTTATAATTCAATATTTTTATATGTCATGTGAACATAATTACAAAAATAATTTCGGTTAATTAATTTCAAAGCAAAATCAGTTAAGGTAGAGTTAGGATGTAAAATCGAGATATTTCTCAAAATATTACGGATCGGAGTAGTTTGTAAAAGTGAGGTTGAGATTATTATTATTATATAATCGACCAATTAATGTTCACTGGTTTAGTTATTTTTTTTGGAATGCTATTGACTCTATTACAATGTAGTACCTGTTTATACTATTCTCAAGCTAATGACGCACAAAGAGCCAATGCTCCTACTGTCTTCGCTGGGGCTCGAACCTGGGTGAACTTCCCCATGAATCCTGAGGAGTGAGCTTGCTACCACTCAAGCCAGAAAGAAGTTCACTGGTTTAGTTATTAAACGGTCTCAAACCACTAAATTTCTACACTCCTTCCATATTACAAAACATTACTCATTTTCATGCATTTTTAGTCAAACAGTTACACGCTTGACCATTAATTAAATACGAAGTATAATTTAAATAAAGAAATATTATAAAAATTTGATATATTAAAACTAAATCCTAAGATAAATCCAACTATATTAAATTTATATTAAAATTCAATATATTTTTTTCACAATTTATAGTCAAAACGTGTAACTATTTGACCAACTATTATTTAAAATGAATAATGTTTTGTGAGATAGAGGGAATATTAAATAAAAAAGTGCATAAGCATTTCAATTTCGAGTGCTTCTTTGGTACATCTTGAGTGCATATCAATTTTGTAGACCTTATCACACAATTTGTTTTTATTTAAAAAAATAAATGCATATTCAAGTAGTAAAGAAAGACTCCAAGTAGTAAAGAAATACTAATTGTTTCTATAAGCAGAGAGATCATAGTTCTTATATATTGGGCACTTTATTATTTCTTTTTTCGATTTGGGAGAAACCTCCCAATAGATTCATTTAAAAAAGAATTAATGCTCATTTTCATCTCTTTTTGATCCCAACAAGTGTATTTAGGATTCAATTAGAGCATCTCCAACCTTATTCACTATATTAGCTTGCTATTTTTATATTTTAACAAGTGAATAGTGATATAGCAAGTGATATTTTGTTCCACTCTCCAATCATGACTTGCTAATCCATTCTACAACTCTTGGATTCCTATAATTTGGAGAGCTTGTTATATTTAGCAAGCCAAAATCATTTTTTGACAAGTTTGCTAAAATTTAACACACCCATTGGAGAAGAGAAAAATGAGTTGATTTTCTATATTATATCTTTTAGCAAGCCAAAGTAGGATGATTGGAGATGCTCTTAGTCCATATAAGTTTAGTTAAGTCAAATTAACTCCTTTTTAACTAGAAAATGTAAATGATGTTAGTGCTTCAAATGAAATTTCATTACTTGAAATTTGAAGTATTACTTTAATTGATGGAAGAGTAATGATCCTGGATATTAATTTTTGTGTTAAGACGTTCTAACTTAGAATTTGAGGAGATGAATTTCGTTTCAACAAAATTTACAGAGAACTAATTGACTTGAGTGCAGGACTAAAATGAGTACTCCCTCTGTATGGAAATATTCTTCTTATTTGACTTTTCACAGTCTCCAATGTTGCACTTTGACCATCAATATCTATATTTATACATGGATATATTTTATAAAAAAATGATATTTCAAAAATATATTTCACTAGAAATATATTCATATTAAAGTTATATCATAATATAATATATTTTTTTCACAAATTTAAATCAAACTTTACAAACTTTAATAAAAAAATTAAATGTGAATAACATTTTCAGACCGAGAGAGTATTAAGTACCCAATCAATATAAAAATAAAAAATCGAATACAATAAAGAATTTTGGAATACCAATATTAATCACCACCACTACAAAAAGTATTGAGTATTGATGCTGAAACTAAAGGGTCGTTGACTTTTTTTTTTCCTAAGTTAGGGAAATGCTCATTGAAATTAAGAGGAACGACTTTTAAACTTTATTACGGAATGTAAACTTTTAAGAGAACAATTTTCAATTATTTCAAATTAGAAGTCCTTCGTTTGATAGTAAATTGTACAAAGACATCAATACCGAGTATAATGCAATTATTTTTATAATAAAAAAAAGATGAGCCCCATCCCCGAATGCGCTTTAAAACCCGGCCAGATGATCACTGGGAAGAGATAAATAAAATTTTAATCTCAAATTAGTGACAAAGAGTAGAGTCTGTGCCTAGTCTTTGCAGAGACTTTGTACTTAGCAATTAGCATAGTTGCCTCTCAATACATTTACCAAAAATCAAATTCAAGTCTACGCCTTAGACATCCCATGTTTTTTTGTCAATTGCGCCCACCAATTAATTATTTTTAAAATAGGAAATGAATGGGCGGCCCAATAATAACATTAAATTGGGTGCCGCGTTAGTAGTTAAGTATACCATGCTCCTCAATAGACTTTTGTTTCCCCAATAATTCGACGATCAACATAAATGCCCCACCTACCCGTGTATGTATAATACTCCATTCCGCCAAAAATTTTCTTTTCATTTGATTTTTCTTGGTCAAAGTTTATAAATTTTGACTATGATATATGGAAAAAATACATTGTATCACGATATAACTTTAATATGAATATATTCTTTTTGATATATAGTTTTCAAATATCAAATTTTTACAAAATATATTTATGTATAAATAAAGATATTAGTGGTCAAAGTGCAATCTAGGAGATCGTAAAAAGTCAAATGAGAAGAAAATTTTCGGACGGAGGGAGTAGTACGTACTACTACCTCCGTCCCATTTTATAACGTCTGTTTCGGTTTACGATGTTTGACTGAAATTATTTTTAAATCATTTTATATGACAAATGATATAGAATTGAAAAATAAAAATTACATATTAAAAAACTACATCAAAAGATCTACAAAACTAGTAGTGACAATAATATTTTATTTTATCAAATTGCTAACGAAAATAGAGAAAGAAAGTGAATAAAGTTTGACCCTGTGAATAGTAAACATGCATTATAATTTGGGATGGAGGGAGTATCATTAAGTAATAATGTTGAATTAAATTAATTTCTCAACTGTAATCTTCTCTTTTGCTATGAGGATTATTTGCTCATCTTTATTACTGCCCAAACAAAATGCTAGCTAGCTGTTGACTGGCAGCCAATATATCAAATCAAATACAAGAAAAATAATGTTACTCTTGTTGGGTTTTTGGAAGCTTGGGCTTGACTTTTGGTCCGACCCATTTTACGAAACCCTAGATGCACTCTTCCTATATATATTGCATACTTGTACTTGTAATCTGGACCTCAAGTGAAATAAGAAAATCCTCCTGTTGCAGCCGTGGATTAGAGAAACCGAACCACGTTAAATTCTTGTGTGTCATTTGTGTTCCGTTTCTCTCATTTCTCGCAAATTATTTGTGTGTGTTGTGTGTTTAATCATCAACAACTCTCGTCCTTAAATAGTCTTTGTGGTTTTGTATTTATATTAAGTTCAAGAAGAATAAATGCAAACCATTGAATTTCTCCTTTAAAATGAAAATAAGAAAGTTAGAAACATTTTTAGAAGAGAAAAATAGAAAGATAAAAAAAGGGACATCGAAAGTAATAATTATGTACATTGGAAATACAATTTCATTTACTCCATCCGTCCCAAATTATTTGCCACATTTGTTTTTTCAACAGTCGCGGGAACTTTTGTTTATTTCTACGTTTTTATTGGTTATTTGATAAAATAAAATATTCTTGACACCTCTTATTTCGAAAAACTTTTCATGTAGTTTTTTGATATGTAATTTTTATTTTTTATTTCTTTACCAATATGTAAATAAAATGAATTGAAAAAACTTAATATTTTACCTCAATAAAAGAAGTGTGACAAATAATTTGGGACGGGGGAATATTGGCTATTACTATTTACTACGGGGTATATCATGAGAGTTATTTATAAAGTGAAATTTGCACTAAATAGAACTAAAACATAATGACTTTTTTAATGTAGGATATAAATTTTTTTATTCCTTAAATATGACTTAATAATGACCTTGCGGGAGGAATAATGTCCAGTAATGATAAACATTTACTTGAATAATGACTAAGTAGATAATGACCAAAAGTCCTACATTGAGAAATAAGATATATAGTTCTATATTGGAAAAGTCATTATGTTTTAGTCCTATTTAGAAAAATTACTCATTTATAAATAAGGATAAGTGACGAGCAGGCCTATGAATGCCAGGGCCGACTCAGGTCATGGGCAGAGTGGTCATCCCTCCAAACTCATTTTCTGAGAAGATCCAAATTACACACACTCATTTTCTGAGCTTTGATACCACTTGGTTGGCCCCCACTGCAAATAAATGGAAGGAAAATAAAAGAGAACACACAAATTTTTAACGTGGTCCGGCACCTCAAGACCTACTCCACGACCTCCTCTGGGATAAAATCTCACTAGTAATTTTTGCACGGAAAAATTACAAACCCTCTCTAATATTTGACACTCACAATCTAAAATCTAATACACAATTATATAGATTGAAGGATTGTGTTGTGTGATGGAAGCCTATATCTCCTCTTTATTTATAGGCTCCAATCCCTCCTCAATTTTCCTATCCCACCGATGTGGGACTTTGAAGTAACACTCAACATATATATATATATATATATATATATATATATATATATATATATATATATATATATATATATATATATATATATATATATATATATATATATATATATATATATATATATATATATATATATATATATGTTATTATGTTAATTGTTGTCTTCCTCCATACATTTTCAAAGTGTTGTCACAACTTTTGTAAAAGGAATTTATATAAGTTTTATCAATATTCATATAATTAATTAAATTGATAATTGATTTAACCAAATATTGTACTCCCTCCGTCCACAAATAAACTTTATGTTGCGCGTTACGATGTTTGACTAAAGTTATTTTCAAATCATTTTTTATGAAAAATAGTGTAGAATTGAAAAATAAAAATTACATATTAAAAATCTATATCAAAAGATCTACAAAACTAGAGGTGATGTGATTATATTATTTTATCAAATGGGTGACGAAAATAGGCCAACAAAGTGAATAAGGTTTGACCCTATGAATAATGAACGTAAAGTTTATTTGTGGACGGATGGAGTATATGTTTTTTGAAACGGAGGAACTAAGAGTCTGTTCTTTAGAGCTTAAACTCTTAACTTCCAGTTCCTTCCAGTTATTTCCAGTTCTTTAAATTTTTTCCAGTTTCTTTCAGTTTTTTCCAGTTTCTTCTCATTTATTCCAAGTATATTATTTTTTCTTCAAATTCTTTCAACTTTCTGACAAATCACTCTAAAAAAATATATTATTATTACAATTTTTTTAATTACAACTTTTACGTTCATAACTATAGTTTATAAATTATTTCATTTTTCATCTCACTATTTTTATGATTCACATTCATTCTTCGAGTTTTTTCAACTTTTTAATATGAATAATACCATTTTTTGTATATTAATCTACATGAAAAATTAGGAAACTATTTAAAAGATTATGGATAAATAGTTATATAGAATATTTTTTAATCTAAATTTATATAAGGTAAATTACATTTAAGGGTCTAAAAGAATAATATTATGAAAACCAAGAGAAAACTACATTTTGAAAAAGAAAAAATGACCCAAGAAGTGTAATATTTATGCTAATTTTATATTCTAATTATTTTTTTAAACTAGCTTTTTATATATGAAAAATAATATTCGTAATATTTTTTATCTTATAGACAATCATAGATAACATGATAACACCACCACTACTACCACCACCACCAACAACAACAAGAATAATAATAATAATTTATAATAACAAGAATCAGAATGAGAATAATATAAAACCAAACATAAACTTTTTAAAAAAGTTTTAAAAGATTTTTCAATTTTTTCTAGTTTTTTCAGTTTCTTTTAATTTTTTTTCAGTTTTTCCAATTTCTTCCTGATTTTCATCATCTCCGATGGAGCCAAAATTTCACCATTTTTTGGCTTTGGGTGTGATGAAATAAATCAAAATGGATCTCTAAACTGTATGTGCTTCTTTAATTAATGAAGTAGCAGTTAGTCAATCAATGAGCCAGGGGTCTCTTTGGATACAGTCTCTCTACTTTCGAGTAGGGACAAGGTCTTTTTTTCCGATCCTAAAGAACATGCCCCAAGAAGTAGAGCTGGCAAATCGGTCGGTCAGGTCAGGTTCGAGTTCGGTCACTTCAAGTTCGGGTTATTTCGGGTTCGGGTTCGGGTTCGGGTTGAGAACTGTATGTTCATGACCCAATGTCATCGGGTTCGGGTCGAGTCAATGGATTATGACTTTAGTTTTTTGTATTTTTATATTCACATTACACTTACATTTTCTATGAAATCAATTTGAAATATAAAAAAAATGTATTAAATCTATAAAATTATTTTATTTTAAATTTTGAAGTAATTTTAGATATACAAATCAATATAATAAATTTAAAAATGCTTAGGTTTTGGAGAAAAGTAAGATAATTATGCAATATCATTAAAATTTTATCTGAAAATATAAATTTATACACTAAAAACGAGTAGTAAAGTGTATGATTTTGAAAAATTCTTACTTTAGCAGGTCAGGTTCGGGTTCGATCGGGTTTGACCCATTTTTAGTGGGTCATTTCGGGTTCGGTCATCAAAACCCAGTGTTTTCAGGTCGGTTTCAGGTAAAAAACAGTTCAGATCATTTTTTGCCAGGTCTACTAAGAAGTAAGTATGTGCTCCGTATGACATTATATTGTGAACACGTAACCGTTTAGTTTAATAGATTTGCTAGCGGTACCTCAGGTGATGTATCACATCTGTATACTATCCTTCTCAGTGACACACACATATTCATTGTCTATATTTCACACAAATGGCGTGTCTCTACGAGAAGAGTGATGTATAGTTGAATTACACTATTTGGGGTGACTCTAGGTTTATTTTAATTTAAATAATCATAAATATGGAGGATGAGTTTTTGCAAGCTAGGTAGGCATAATGACATGTAGGACCCGAAGACTAGAAAATATAACACCATGCATGGGAGTTTACATCAAATTAATTTGGAAAATACTACTCCCTTCGTCCTAAAACTTTCTTCCCATAGCACTATTCCAACTTCACGGGAATTTTTGTGTTTTTTCATGGCCTATATGATAAAATAAAATATTCTTGTCACCACTTGTTTTGTTGAACTTTTGATGTAGTTTTTAAATATGTATGTTTTAATTTTTATTTCTATACCAATATTTAAATAAAATAGATTGAAAAAACTTGGGATTTTTCTTCGTTTTGCGAACCGAGAAGAAAATTTTAAGAGGGATGGAGTAATATGTATCTCACTTGTACGACAAACTTCTCAAACACATGTAGATAGCAGTTGTCTGTGTAAAATACATATAGTTGATGTCTGTGGGACTGTGCATGTCTGTGAAAACTTAAGATACTCCCTAACACACCTCAATTATTATACTCTGTATTAGAAAAAGTTTACATCAAATTATTATATTAGAAAAATGCATACTTGAGATACATAGGATGTGTTTGGAGCATTTAGTGTTCACGTTTTGAAAAACTTATCGATTTAGTGATAAGGTTGAGATGTAATTTCAACATTTTCAAAATTAATCCATACTTTTAACTTTTTTTAAATGCTAAGGTTAATAATAATAATAAAGAAATCAAACAAAGCTGCACATTTTTTTTATGTATGCCAAATACTCCGAACTGTCCAAATGTTTACTCTGTGTTTGGTTTGATGAAAATTAGGTAAAGATTAGAAAAAGAAAGATTATTTTTTTTCCTGCCATTCTTTTTCTTTTGCATGTAAAGAAAATGATTTTGATCCAAACCTAAGGGGCTGTTTGACAACTTCTGAATGAGTAAGTGCTGAATCAGTAAGAGGTCTGAACCATTAAGTACTGAACCAGTAAGAGGTCTGAACCATTAAGAGCTAGTATATTGCTTAATTATTCAGAGACAAATGTCTGATCAATTCAGATAAGTGGTATTGACCATTCAGACTCTATATAATACTTAATCATTCAGAGGCAAATCTCTTAATCATTCAGACTTCTGAACCATTAAGAGACTGAAACAAACAATCTGAATCATTAAGTGCTGAACCATTCAGATATCTGAACCATTAATAGGCTGAAACAAACAGCCCCTAAATGATAGAAATTTAAGGAGCAAAAACCGCATCTCGCCCCACAATAAGAGCCAAACCACACATTCTTATTAAACAGAGTGGCCAGAAAATACAGTCATTTTTTAATTACCCCTTCTTCTGAATTAATTATTTCTCCATTATCATTATCAATTAATTAATTGATTAATTAATTAACCATCATTACTGCGCTGCCATGGATCTCCGGCTGTCAATGATTGTGGTCCTGACAATATCATCGGCGGCGATGATTCCAGCCGCGGAATCGTCGGCGGTGCCGGTGGACCGCCACGCGGCGCTACTGACCCGCCGTGCGAGAGCGAGATGCGGCGGCGGAGGAGGAGATCTGGTCGGAGACTGCGGCGGGGAGGGGGAGGAGATGTCGATGGAATCGGAGATGAGCCGGCGGGTTCTGGCCCAGACGCGGTACATAAGCTACGCCGCCTTGGCCGCCGACACCATCCCGTGCCGGAGACGCGGCAACTCGTACTACAACTGCCTCTCGCACCAGCAGGCCAACCCCTACCGCCGCGGCTGCTCCGCCATCACCCATTGCGCCAGAGGCTGAAGAAGACTTTTATATATCGTCGCCATCAATTCAATTCAATAAGCTCTTTCAATTTGGCCAAGTAATTTTCTTCGGGTTTCACATGTCACGTTTTTAAATAAAATGTACGCAATTGGGCGAAATCTGATTGAAATTTGTGTCCACTTGAAAATTTAAGGGACATGTTTATATATAGGCATATGAACATTTTATAAAGTGTTACGAATGAACATTTATTTCATTTATTATAAATTTTGGTGATGTGAGAAGGTTCATCTCTATTTAGGTTAAGCTTATTTTGAGTTTCTTTAATTGTTTTTGCTCTTTAGATTTGAATGTTATACATTTAGCCTATGTTTGTTAGAGTGGAAGTGGGAGGAAAGGGAATAAAAAGAAAAAAATTAGAAGGAAAATTATTCTCATCATGGATGGTTCGGAAGGTGTGTAAAGTGGTCAATTACACAAAGCCTCTGAAATTTTAGGTTCACTTATTTTTAAATTTGGCATTAATTTTAAAACATAGATATTCTAAAACAATAAAATAGGATCAAAAATAAAAATTTTGAATTAGACAAATTTTATTTTTTCATTTTTCGAGCTACCCTTATTCTCGGTAATTAATTAATTATAGTCGCGTTAAAACCCACATGCATTAACACCAAATATTTCACAAATAGTAATTACCTGTGGTGAATTATCACTGCATGTATGCAAAAAATTTCAAACTTTTAGTGCCAAATCTAGCAAATTTCTAGCATTTTTGGATTTATTATTGTTTCTCGGGAAAAAAAGAATTGAATAACATTGACCAAGCCCGCCAATGTTCCTTCCTTCCAACAATGGGCGCAATTCCGCAAAAATTGGACTTTTGGAGTATTTATTATGGGATTTGCTATGTAACTAAGTGTGCACAACCTTTTCACAGACACACGACTCACTGTTTGTTGTGTTTGTGAAGAAAATGTACACTTGAAGTACACCACCTTAGAACATCCCTAGATTTTCCATTTATTATACATCAAATTACATTTTCCCGTGATGGTTCAATGATACTCCATTTTCTGTAAACCTTAGTTTCAAATTCCAATTCACTATTTATACCAACAAATTATATTTTTTTTATTTACTTATATATGTAAATTATTTGTTCTAAAAAAGTGGCTATGTCACCTGTTTAAAAGAAGCACACACATCACTTGATGGAAATTAGAACAAATCAAGACCAATGTGCTCCTTCCATCCCACTAATTTTGTCTATTATTTCTATTTAACAAGTGAAGTTTTTTTTTAGAATTTTCAAAAATGAAATTGGAAAGATTTAAAATATTCTCATCAACCTCACTACAAATATAAATACTCAAACTAAGGATTTTGTCAAGCACGTTAATATCAGTAATCACTTGCTTTGTGTGGAAAATTATCCATCAAATCCTTGGTTAAGAATTTGAATAAAATTTGATCAAAATTACTCCCTCCGTCCCGGAAAACCTTTTTCATTTCTTTTTTCATCCGTCCCAAAAAACACTTCTTATTTCTATTAAAGAGTCACTTTTACCCCTTACTTTTTCATACCCTACCTATCACATCATACCTTTTTACTAATAATCTACCTATTAAATCCTACTTTTACCCATCACATCAAAGGGCATTTTTGAAAATTCAATACCAAAATACACTCCTTTAAATCTCTTCAAAAAACAAAACATCCCATGTTTTATAGGACGGAGGGAGTATATGACTCCATCTCACTAAGGTACACCTACATTTGTATATGCGAGAGACAGAAGGGTGAACTATTTTTGCATGTGCACTGCACATAATACAGGCTCCTAAGTCATTTGGGCAATGGAATTTTATCTCTTGTCGGTTTCTTCGCCGTTCCTGAAACAACCAAAATGTTGGAACAGGAAACCATTGTCTTGGAAGAAACAGACATTGAGAATCTCAACAGAAAGTTTTGTGAGCTGTGATTGTTGATTACTTACTGGCCTGGACAAATGCAGCAGTAGCACAGTAATGGAGAGAAGAGAACTATGGGGGGCTGGAGCTCTGTGGTGGTAGCTCAGAGCTCAGCATATGATGGAGTAATGCATCCACTCGCTGGCTTCGTGTTTTTGCACTGCATTTAACAACATGACATTCAACAATAATAATAATAATAATAATACGAGTAATAATAATAATAACCACTCATTTATTAGAAACCATTATTATAGCCGGCATAAAATAAATGCTTTCTCAAATGGGCATTTGGAGAAGCAAAAAGTATATGTTTTGGCCAATTTTGGTACATTGTAGTGTTTCTGTCCAATTGCATTTCAAGTAAGATTATTTGTGGTGTGAACGCTTGGAGATTTGGGTGTAGGGTAGTAGGTGAGATGAGAGAGACATACCCAATAGTGCGTGGCCGGTGCTTTCCTGGTTCGTCCTGGAATTCGATGAGCATGATGAGCAACAAATGCAAGGTGAAGAGAATTAATGGAATGCAAGTCATGATAATCTTCTTATCATACTCTAACGCACGAGAAATAAATGAATGAAGCAAAGCTAAGGGGTTGTTAACAACCTTTGCAGCATCTGCCTCCTCAGACATTGCTGAAGTCTCCAGCTCCATCTCCGCTTGGAAAACCTCCAACACAAATGCGACAATCTGAAAACAAGCAACACAGTTCCTTTTGAATCATCTGATTTTTCTTACTGGAATAGATTTTTTCTGTCAGGTGTAATCTAGTAAGATCGTCCTGCAACTTTCATGGATGATGAGGAGTTACCAAATTTAGTAGCCATAGTACAGATATAACATAGAAGCTGATAAAGTAGGCGCAGCTCCACCAACTCCCTGTCAAATCCTTGTAACTCTGTGGAAGTAAAACTTGTATTAAAATCATTGATGATATCCAAAATATTTAAAAACACAACCGGAATTTGTGTGAACATCATAATTAATGTACCATTAAAAAGTAGGAGTTTGAAAGGAAGATTGGTTGCACGCACACACGCGCACACACACAGAGAGAGAGAGAGAGAGAGAACAGATTTTGGTTCAAATACAAACTTTTCTTCCCATGAAAACTAAGAAATATTTTAAACCCACGGTTTCCCCTAATAAGAACGAATAAGATCGACTCGACTGAGATGTCAACCGGCAACCGTATCTACACTGCTTTTTCTGCAATAACCATGCAAGTTTTGGGCAAGCCAAGTGTGTGGACATCTCAAACGAATCATGCAAAATTTTGGTTTAAAAAATGCAGATTGAATTTACATGGCAAATTTTGCATTGCAAAACTTGGAGCTATACACTGCAAAATATTGCATTGATAGGGCACATTGGTCGATTGTGCTATTCAATTGCTTCACACATGGTTTGGGCCATGGTTGTTAAGTCGACAAGCCGAGTCGGTGAAGAGGAGACTAGCGGACTAGTCGGCAAATCACAATTAGTATTGAAATTTTCAACATTATATAAATCTTCATTGACCCAAGATAACTACATATAATTATATCACAATATATCATTACCAAAACAAAATTATGTTTAAAGGTAGCACATAAAGTTACATAATGAAGGGTACATAAGAAACAAATATCCTTCAATCTTCAAAAACAACACATCACCAAAGATAATAAGCACAAAAAGAAGTCAAAGAACATATTAAAATATTTAATTCCATGTTTTGAGTTATCAAATATCATCATCCAATGTTATGCCACCATGACAATTTTCATCCATTGTGGAAGATGGCGATGAAAGAGACCTCGGGATTTGAGAAGGGTTAAAGTCAACTGCGATTGTGCTTTGGACCGATGGAGGCGATGTTTTATGGAGTATTTGGGTCGGGTTGGGTCAAATTGGGTAGGTTTCCATCCGCGACAAGTCGTCGCTTGAGCGTGACTAGTCGTCGCTTTGATCGCCCGGACAACTAGTCCACCCAAGTCGCTAGTCGAGATGCAAGTCGCCAGCCAGAAAACGACTTGATAACAATGATTTGGGCGACCTCTGCGGTTTTGGGTGTATGTGATGTTACTAGGTACTCACGCAGAGGCACTCTATGTTTGGTGCACCAACACAAAATGCCACAAAATTTGTAAGATGAACATTTCATATTAGTTAAGTTTCACTAAAAGAGTAGTTTTTACTAGAACCCAACACTACATGTGTGCGTGTGTATGCCCGCACACCGTTGATACCTGCATCCAAAAGTGCCAATTTCCCATCACCAATAAGTTGAAAAGAGTCACCATTCCATTTGGGTAATCATTGAAGTTAAAAAGCAAATAGCTTTCTGTGTCAAGTAAAACAAAAAAGATCTTGACTCTTGAGCATGAATGAACAAAAAAGCAAGCAGTGTGTGCAGAAATATAGTCAACACAAACAGTATGAAATAGAACATCATTTATAACTAAAGACTTTATGATTGACTGACAAAAAGGATACTCATTATCAGCAAGATCAGTTTCATTCAATTTGGGATTCCCAGAATTCACACTTCCTCCAAAGATCTGCACAGAAGCTAATATATAAGAACATATCTTGTTTCAACAGAAGAATATGTTGGAATCTTTTTAAGAGTTATCAGTTATAGTCCATGGGGCTTGAAAGAAATATACCTGTGAACCAAGCGAGCAATAAATGCATAAAATACAGAATACTGTCCCCAAGTACGGCATAATACTTGGTATGAGAGTCAAAAATGTTGCAATGAAGGCACGATAACTCCGAACTAGCAACAAGAGCCTTATCAATCGTAGCATTCTTGCAATAAGAAGATACCGTATCCTGTGTACAACATAGGAAGACAACCGCCTCAGTTGTTATTTTCTGAAATTACAAGAGCATTTGATGATACATGACTGATATATAAACTCTATATGATCTTTATAACCACAGGGAATATGATACAACAACATTACCCCAGTGCATCAAATGCTCCCGCCCGTTGCGGGGTAAGGGGGTGGGATGTATGCAGTCCGACAAGTTTAAAACATAGAGCAGCAGTTTCTGGATGACCAATGATGAGCGTCGAAAATTGCATTGACTAACTGCTACTTCACTATTGAAAAAGAAGCGCATGCAGTTTAAAGAGCCATTTTGCTTTATTCCATCATGCCCAAAGCAAAAAAATAGTGAATCTTTGGCTCCATCGGAGATGATGAAAATACCATAGGGAATATGATAATGCAAAGTTAAAATGTCATCCCAATGCTTCTAAATTGCATATGAAAAATATCAACAAAGTGGTAACCTCAATGAAGAATGAATATTTTCAATTGATTAATTGTGTAGGAGTACAACCATATTTATATACAAGATGGGACTCCTAATCATGGTAGGAGTATAATTAAGGAAACCTATACAAAAGGTAACTACCAATAATACAATGATATAATAATAAATACATTAAATATATTTAACATAAATATATATTAAATATATTTAACATGCTCCCGGCTACGTCGGCTGCGGTGGGGGACGAATTCCCAGGCTTGTGCGAAAATCCAGGAAGAGAACCGAGGGAAGTCCTTTAGTGAATATGTCAGCATACTGGGAGGAGGAGGGAACATGAAGAACTCGAATATGTCCCAATGTGACCTTGTCGCGAACAAAGTGAATATCAACCTCGACATGTTTAGTGCGCTGGTGCTGGACTGGATTGGTGGATAAATAAACGGCACTAACATTGTCGCAGAATATGAGGGTGGCTCGCTGCAGGGGATGTCTGAGCTCAAGGAGAAGGTTCCGAATCCAACTGGCCTCGGCAACGGCATTGGCGACGGCGCGGTACTCGGCCTCGGCGCTGGATCGAGAGGTGGTGGCTTGCCGCTTGGAGGACCAGGAGACAAGATTATCACCAAGGAAAACATAGTAGCCAGAAGTAGAGCGTCTAGTGTCTGGGCAGCCTGCCCAATCTGCATCAGAGTATGCCTGTAGAATGTTTGTGCGTGAAGGAGTGAGGGAGATGCCCAATGTAGTGGTGCCACGAAGATATCGGAGAACCCGCTTCATAGCTGTCATATGCGCCTCTCGTGGAGCATGGAGATGGAGGCAGAGCTGCTGAACTGCATATGTGATGTCTGGCCTAGTAAAGGTGAGATACTGCAAGGCACCAACAACAGAGCGATAGAGGGAGGGGTCGGATGCATCTGGTCCAGCAGTAGAGGAGAGTTTTGACTTAGTATCAACAGGGGTGGAGATGGGGCGGCAGGTGACCATCCCAGCGCGCTCAAGAATGTCATGAATAAATTGTGTCTGATGAAGAAAGAGCCCACGGGAAGTGCGATGTACATTTATGCCCAAGAAAAAATGCAGATCGCCCATATCAGTCATAGCGAACTCTCCCTTGAGACGCTGAAGGAGATGATCAGAGGATGCTGTGAGAACGATGTCATCTACATAGAGAAGTAAATATGCCGTGCCTGTCCCATGAGTGAAGACAAAGAGAGACGTGTCCGATTTGCAACTGCGAAACCCAAGGGTCTGAATGAAGCTGGCAAAGCGGTGGTACCACGATCTGGGAGCCTGTTTGAGACCATATAGTGCCTTCTTGAGTTTGCAGACATAGCGAGGCTTGGCCGGGTCCTGAAAACCGGAGGGCTAAGTGGCATAAACTGTCTCCTGTAGGTACCCGTGAAGAAATGCATTCTTGACGTCCAGCTGGTGAGTGGGCCACCCCTGAGAAAGAGCAATACTCAACACAATCCGTACCGTGGCCAGTTTTATCACCGGGCTGAAAGTCTCATCGTAGTCCACACCGAATCTCTGGTTGAAACCGCGAACAACCCATCGAGCTTTGTACCTGGATAACTCACCTGTAGGGCCAAGTTTATGTCGGAAAAGCCATTTACCGGTTATAATATTTTGGTGGGGAGAGGGGGGTACTAGTTCCCATGTGTCATTCTTGATCAAAGCATTAAATTCATCAACCATAGCAGCATGCCAGTTTGGATCTTTAAGAGCACTACGGTAGGTGGGGGGTAAGGGGGAGATGGGAACGGTGGTGTTAAGGTTGAGTATTTGCTTTGGGCGGGTGATACCAGCCTTGGAACGGGTGAGCATGGGGTGTTGATTAAGGGTGGTTGGGTGGTTTGGGGCTGTGGGTGAGTCGGGTGGGGATTGGGTGGGGGAGGTAGTGGGCCGGGCCGAAGGAGGAGAGAGGGATTGGGCTGGGCGGCTGACAAAGGAGGCGGGGAAAGTGGGTTGTGGGCTGAAGTGAGGTGACAGACTGGGAGGGGGGGAATGGGCCGAAGGGCAGGGCTGGGAGTGGGCCGACGGGGTGGGGGGTTTTTGGCCGATTGGGCTGACGGGGTTATGGGGCTGGGTTGGGTGGGTGGCAGCGGGTTGGGGGGTGTGGTGTGGGTTGGGTGGGTCGTCCTCCGTGGTGTCCAGAAAATTGAGATTATTAGGATTGGAAGATTGGGAAAATGGAAAGGAGGACTCATCAAACACGACATGTCGGGAAACAATGATTTTGTTAGTTTGGAGGTCAAGACAGCGATATCCGCGTTGATTAGAGGGATAGCCTAGGAAAATGCACCGAGCAGAGCGTGGGGCGAGTTTGTGTGGGGCGGTGGCAGTGGTGTTTGGATAGCAAAGGCACCCAAACACACAGAGGTGGGAGTAAGTGGGTGGAGTTTTGTATAGAAGGGCGTGTGGGGTTTGGTTGTGAAGTGTGGTGGTTGGAAGAAGGTTGAAAAGGTGAGCAGCCATGTGTAGGGCCTCAACCAAATATTCAGGTGGTAGGTGGGCTTGAAAAAGAAGAGTGCGAACGGTATTGTTTATGGTGCGAATGGTGCGCTCTGCCCGGCCATTTTGCTGGCTGGTGTGGGGACACGAGAAACGGAATAAAATCCCTAAAGAGGCAAAAATATTTTGGAGTGGGGAGTTGCGATATTCTGTACCATTATCACATTGAACAGATTTAATGGTGGTGTTAAAATGGTTTTGAACATACTTAGTGAAAAAATTGAGATGATTAAAGGCATCAGATTTTTGTTTTAGAGGAAAAACCCATAGATAATGCGAGTAATCATCCAATAATAACATGTAATGTTTAAAACCTGTAACACTAGGTATAGGAGATTGCCACAAATCTGTATGTAATAATTCAAATGGAAAAGTAGAGACACGACAAGACTGATAAAATGGGAGACGAACATGTTTTCCCAACTGACACGCATGACATAAACTGAGACTAGAATTTTTAAATAAATGAGAAAGACTCGAGACGCCACGGAGAACGGCTAGACTTGGGTGACCCAGGCGCCGGTGCCATGTTTGGATGTCAACTGACGCGCTGAGTGCTTGGGCTTGTGCGGTGGGGCGCAGGGGGTAGAGAGGGCCAGCATTATTGGATCGATGTATCACGGTTCCCGTCCGAAGATCCTTCACAGAAAAGCCATGAGCATCAAATTCAATAGAGCAGTTATTGTCACGGGTAGATTGTCGGACAGAAATAAGATTATGGATAATATGAGGGGATATGAGGACATTTTTAAGGGATAAAGGGGGGTTGGTGGGGAAAAAATGGTTACCAACAGCCGTAGTGCTAACTTTAGATCCATTACCTACAGTGATGTGAAGAGGTGAATTTAATGATTGAGAATAGACATGAGAAATAGTACCTGGGTCGGAGGCGATGTGGTGAGAGGCCCCGGTGTCCATTAGCCAAGTGGGTTCCCGCAGGCTCATAGTGTCAAAGTTGTGGGCAAGGGCTGTGGGGGTGGGGGTGGGTGCCTGCGGGTAGGTGAGGGGGGCAGGGTGGGGTACCGGGGTAGGGGGGGCTGTCGGGTAGGGGTAGTATGGGGCTAGTGGGGGGGAGATTTGAGTGGGGTTGGGGTGAGTTGGTGTGGGAGTAGTGGGCAAAAGCATTGGGGTAGGGGTAGGGGGGTGGGCGAGGGCCGAGAAGACCCGGGGTAGGGTTAGGGTAGGTGAGTTCCAGGATCCGTAGCCGTCCGAGTGTCGCTGCCCGCCAGAGTTCCGGCCTCTTCCTCTTCCACGGCCTTGACCACCACGACCGCCACCTCGGCCAGGGTAGCCACGGCCAGCTGCCGGATCTGCCACGCCGGTTCGGCCATGCGGCTGCTGCCGGTTCGTTGCCGGCTGCCCGCTGGTTTGTCCGGCCAGAAGGGCTGTCCCGGTCTCGATGGAGTGCAGTCGTTGACGTTCTAGGAGCAGCAGCGCCGACCGGACTTGGAGAAAGTTGGGTTGGGGCTGTTGAAATTGCATCCAGGATGTTTGTGCTTGGAGATCGTCCGGTAGACCTCGCAATAGTTGGAGCACGAGCTGCGATTCGGAGACCGGGGCATCGACATCATCTAGCCAATCAGCTATGTTGCGTAGGGTTTGACAATAAGTAGCCATGGGCATGGATCCCTTGACCGTGGTGCGGAATTGATGTTTCAATTGCATCGCCCGAGCAGGTTTATTGTCATGGAAGAGATCATGAATAACCTGCCAAAGCTCGGAGGCCATAGAAGTAGAGGAGATGACCAAGTCGGAGACCTCATCGGTCACCGTGGAGAGAATCCAACCTTGAAGCAAGGCATCCAGTTGAAACCACTCGTCGTCGTCGGCGGATGAGGGGGTCCTGGATCCGGAGAGAAAGCCATGAAGATTGAATCTTCGAACAAGAAGCAAGAAGAGACGGCACCATTTTTTGTAGTTTGGTTGAGAAAAGCTCAATTGTATGGGAACATGGAGCTTGACGTTGGATATTGCCGTAAATGCCAAGTGGGGAGAATTGGAGGAGGATGATGAAGAAGAGGATTTGTCCGTTGTTTTGTCGGAGTTATCCATGGGAGGAGGAGAGATCAATGGTTGAATGGTGAAGAGGTGGCCTGCGGCACCCTTACTGCCGAGAGAGGCAGTGACGAGAAAGAGAGAGAGAGAGCCGAGAGCAGGAGAGGAAAAATTAGGTTTTTGGAATAGGCCCCGATACCATGAAGAATGAATATTTTCAATTGATTAATTGTGTAGGAGTACAACCATATTTATATACAAGATGGGACTCCTAATCATGGTAGGAGTATAATTAAGGAAACCTATACAAAAGGTAACTACCAACAATACAATGATATAATAATAAATACATTAAATATACTTAACATAAATATATATTAAATATATTTAACACTCAACTATTAAAGTAAGTGACTCTTCCTATTAATACCTTCGTCCCAAATTAGAAGTCTACTTTCACAGGACACGGAGTTTAAAAAAATGTTGAAAAGTGAAAAGAGTGCGGTTGGAATTTATTTGAACGAGAAGTAATAATAATAATAATAATAATAATAATAATAATAATAGTCATCTACTCTTACCAAAAACGAAAATGAACTTTTATTTTGGGCCGGATAAAAAAGGAATGTTGAATGTCTATTCTGGGACGGAGGGAGTATCATTTACGACATGCCATATTGAAAAGGTTATCATTGCAACTCCAAGAACAAAACAAAAAAACAAAGAGGTTGAAATATACCTACCATTCCCCATTTGAGAGAAAGGTTAGCCCATTTGGAGCAGCAAAAGTGGTGGTTTCTCCTATAACTGCATAAAGCAACCATCCACTTCATAAGTTAATTGGCAATTGTTAAGAAAAATTTGATGGTTGCAATTACTTAAGACACGATTGAAGGGAGGAAATAATGTGCTTGCCCAAAGTCGTAAACCTACCTATCACCCAAGTGATAATAAAATCAAAGCAGTTTTGGCCATTCCTCCAATAGTTCTTAAATCCATACGTGTAGATTTTTAATGCCATCTCAATCACATAAAGCCACCCTGTTGCACAAAATATAGTATAGCATCAATTGCCTGAGAAAGTCTAGCGGGACTCTGGCACAAGCTATCGCTATTCCTTTTAGAGTTCCAACTATTGGGGGAAAAATACTCCGGAGTATCACATATTCTTATTTCAAGACGATATCAAAATTATGTACTAAAAAGTGTGATGAGTCTAATAGATAAGTAAAGAGTCAAGACCCCTTAAATTGTGCACTGCAACACCTGTGCATAGTGAGATAGTCATAAAAATGAAATCAAGGCCTCACCAAACACAAATTCTATCTTCTGCCAAAATGTTTGAGCCAAACTATCCTCTATGTCAAGCTGAAATGTATAGGATTAGATTATCAGCACCAGTCGTGATCAAGCCCAATCACATAGCCAAGAAATATGTAAGACAATACTCTGTAACCAACTACACAATGTAGCTAGCTTGCTAGCTTTGGGACTGCTGAACTCAAGGTTTACTACAGATCTTACATTTCTGATACAAAAGCTTGTTGATTGAAAAGCTTTTATGATGGTGATTGGATAAGTCAGAGGATGGGGGACAAAGTGACAAACGGCAAAGAGATTCCATGACAAAAGTAAAGCTACTATAAAGCAACTACATATTCACATTAAAAACCTAGAGGATTGTGGACTGATAAATGAACGTATTTGCAAAGTCATGTCTAAGCCTATGCTTAAGAAGACAAGTGGATAGCTGACGCTGATAGGTCAGGTTATGACCGGATAAGTTAATTATAACTGTAGGTCTAAAACCAGAAACTGTAAGAATGACTATGTCCAAAATCACCCAGTTTCAATTATAGAACAATCATACAAAGATATAAATGCTTTGAGAAATTTCAGGCATCAACTGTAGATGGGTTGTTGGAGCATACCGTGGTCTCAATTACAACAGCAACAAAATTGATGACGAGAATCAACACTATTACGTATTCAAACTTTGCACTTCTTACAAAGTCCCTTAACTTCTCTGATGTTGGTGAATGGTAGATATTTGAAAACCTTTCAAAACATGGTGGCTGCAGCAAAAAGAGAAAGGTGACAATTTAGAGAGAAGAGAAATACTTGTCAATGTAATGACATAAAAAAGGATGTTATAGAATAAGAAAATCCAACTCACAGAATCCCCCTTCTGAAATTTTAGAGCAATAGCTTTAGTTAGATCAGCAAATTCATTCAGATCAATCTGAAAACAAACATTATGAATTGTCAGATTCAAACACCACTGAAACAAAAAACAGTGGTATATGTCATAAAGCTAGTCATACTTTTCAATGCATTCAGTGTAATACTTCGATTTTCAAAGTCTTGTTCATAGAACTTAAGTACTTTATCCTTACTGAGAAATATGCCAGAATTGGAAAGAATATGGAATTTATACACAGAAGAGACGCCAATGGATCCAAAATATGTGCCTCAAATATGTTGGAACACATACAACCACACTACTAGAATATAATGGCAATAAAAACACCATCACCACTAAAGAAAACCAACAACAAAATAACAACATTATTACCCCAGCGCATCAAAGGTTCCCGCCCATTGCGAGGTGGGGGGGTCGGATGTACACAGTGTGACCCTTGACTCCCTGAGTTTAAAACACAAAGTGGCTGTTTCCGGATGGCCTATGAACATCAACAATGATATAATAAATAAAAATTGGTGTACCTTGAAGTCACGGCTATCGTCCAGCTCATCAAATATTAACTCAAAATCCTCTCTTGATATTTTTGGCAGAGTCCTGAAGTAGAATAGACAATATGCAACTAAAACTATGGTGCTTGAAGGACTAAAATAAACACTTAACTAGGCAACACAATCTATCATCGGAAATAGATATGTGCAAGTAGAGTCATATGATCTAAGCAAGTGTAATAATAAATTATGGAACTTTTATATGAAAAAATGAATGAAAAGAGATACTCAATTTAGATAACCCATACTCCCTCTCATCCCAAAAAGAGTCATGTTTCAAAAAAAATAACCAAAAAAACCATATTTTATCAAACAAAATTAATTATATGATGTATTTAATTAAACTAATAAAGTGTTTTAAGCATATAAATGTGATTTCATGATTTTCAATTGTCGTACATATGCCAAAATTGAAAAGTTGTACCCTGACAAAATATGACTCTTTTTTTGGGACAGTTGATGGGCTTCATTTCAAAGTCAAAGTCATTTGACAAGAATGAATTGTAAGTGTTATTTCTGCAATGCTGGCCACTGGCCACACAGGTTCATTGATTTTATTGTTGGGGTAAGGATCCATAGAAGCATGAGCGCACCTGTAATTATTCAGTTCCTCAAAAAGAAGGATACATTGATCTTTGTTGAGAAATCCAGAGTTCTATTGGTGCAAAAAAGCAGCATTAGTACTATAGATGTATACGAAAATGCTCGCGAAAAGAGTTGCATATAATTTTTAAACAAGACGGACACATAATACAATGTACTTAGTGATTTTATCACAATTAATTTATGCAAATTTTCCTAAATTGGTAATATGTATACCCTTGGGCCAGGAGTGGCCGAGTGGGGAAGAGGTTGAATTAGATAAGTTTGTGCTTCTATGAGAAGAACAAAAAATAAGCATCATTAAGCATATCAGACCGCCATCATCATCATCATTATCCACACAACAATCCAAAATAGTTGAGGTAGGTGGAATTGAATCTATAGTAGTGACAGCATCTCCAACAGATCTTTCATCTTCCATATTATGGCTAAATAGATGTAACTGTTCCTATTTTTCACCCTCCAACAGGTAAGATAAATTTTAGATTACAAACTATTTTAGACTTTACAAAATCTAAACATAGACTACAACTGTAGATAGTCTAAACGTACAAATAGAATTTTTATAACTTTCTCTTTCTAATAAAGTGAAATATGAAGGTTACTGTTGGAGTGAGGATAAAATTAAGTTAGATAGTGCCAAGGTTTTAGGTTGGATGCCCTTCTTATCACAACCCATATTCGAAATGGCATAATGCGTATATGTGGCATTTTCTATTTCAAGGTGCATTGTGTAAGCCTCATTTTTTAAGCATTAAAGTGTCCATAAGAATTTATCAAAAAGGAGTAAATTACATAAATGGTCTCTTATAACAGGGTGTTTTCCATATATAGTCCTCAATTCTAAAAAATTACATTCATAGTCCTCGATATTTGAGAATTATTCCATAATCAATCCTTTGACCCAAATATTGTTTTCTACATATAGTACTCAAAGGACTGATTAAGGAATAGTTCTCAAATATTGAGGACCACGAATGTAGTTTTGTATAATTGGGGACTATAAATAGAAAATATCATGTTATAAAGGACCGTTTATGTAATTGACTCAAAAAGAAGATAGAACATTATTTATAACATGATTAAAACATAAACATTTAAAAAGCATAGTCAAAGTAAAATGTCTCAAACGCTACAAAGTTTAGCATGAAACACTAGTACAAAATATCGGCCGAAATGGAAGACCTTAAATTAAGGAATGCAAAAACACATTCATCGGTTTTAAGCAATCTATCGAGAAACCTTAAAACATACTCCCTCTGTTCGGGAAGGATCTTCCCAAATGCCTTTTTTTGTCCAGGAAAGATCTTTCCATTACTTTTTTTTAACATTTGAAATACCAAAACTACCAACCCTTTCTTTATTTATTACACCTCACCCAATACTCCACCCACTTTCATTAAGGGCAATTTGGTAAACTTTCATATTTTTCAACTCCTTAAAAAAAGTGAAAAGTCCACTACGGAAGTTCTTTCCCGGACGGAGGGAGTAAAATACACATAAGTTTTAACAACAAAATAGTAACAAAAAAAACCCCATGCATACAACAAAGAAAAAAAGTAGATAACTAACAAAAATATTGTCATATCCGTTGCATAATTCATATTGCAACACCAACATGAAAATCATGTAACATAACCTACAAAGCATATCAGATGGCAAGAAATTAAAATAAACATACAAAAATCAATAGACACTTACATATTTGTCAATCAAGCTAAAGGCTTTCTTCAATATTCTTAACCTCAGTTGATCCTTCTTTGCAACTTGTTTTACAAGCTAAAACAAATGAATATTTACCCGTTACATCAAAGAGACAGAGCTAAGCTTTATAGTTAGATGTTGTAAGAAACTAAGAGTCCGTTTGGTGAGTTTTGGAGGTATGATATGATGTGAGTTTTGAAATTTGAAAGAAATGATATGGGTTTTGAAATCTGAAATGAAGTTATTTGGAGATATTTAAAATCATAGTTTAATTAATGATGGGTGGGGTGGCCGACAACGTGGATGGTTGGCGGTGACAATAGTAGCTTGTGGCGGAAAATGGTCAATAGTTGGAGGAGATATCAAACCCCTATATTGATATCTCCCAAATTCGGGAAATATCAAAACCCTCATTTAAAGGATCTGTGATACATAGGGATACCAAATTCGATCTCTTTTGGCTTCACCAAACACCAAAAAAGTACTCCCTCCGTCCGTGTAAGATGTTCCCAATTTGACTTTTCGCGGTTTTTTAGGAGTGTTAAAAAGACTCTTGACTTTCCTAATATACCCCTACTTGCACTGCCTCTGAGCAGTTACCACCGCACATAGCCTCCCCCACCACCGACGCTGCTACTACCACTGCCACCCCACTTTCACCGCCACCGCCACCACCCTAGTCCTCACAATCATCGTCAACCCCACCACCGCCTCCGGTCTCAACATCTCCGGGCTCATGGTCTAGATCTAGAACATAGATGGAGGAAAAAGAAGGGGGAGAGAGAAGAGAAGAAATATAGATCTAGACTCACCATCGCTACCGCCGCCTTCATCCCCACCATCGTCGCCGCCATCTTCATTCTCCCATCGCCACCGCCGTCCTCAGCCCTGCAATCGCCGCCACTGCCCTTACCCCACCATCACAGATTCACAGATCTAGATGGCGAAGAAGAAGAAGAATACGGAGGAGAAGAAGACGAAAGAGAAGAAAGGAGAAGAAGAAAAACAAAGAAAAGAAGAAAAGAAGAAGAAGAAAGGGAAAAGGGAAGAAGAAATCTGGCAGCAGAGAAGAATAGGGGGGGAAAAAGAAACGAAGAAAGAAAAAGATAGTAAGAAAGTGGCGGACGAGAGATGGAGAAAAAAAGAAAGAGAAATAGAAGAGGGGTATTTAGGGTATTTTGTGTGTTAAAATAGATAACGAGAAGATTTATGGCGGACAAATAAAAAGGGGTAATGGGAAGATCTATGAGGGACAGAGGGAGTATACCAGAACCCATATCACTTTTGTTCACCAAACACACCCTTACAATGATTTATCAGTATATAAATGGTTGAAGACTAAGAATAAGATATTGGAAATTATACCTCACTCTTGAAAGAATCATACACAACAGCAAGGATCAAGTTTGTGACAAAGTACACGCCCAATGGCACATAGAGAACAAAAAACAGGCAATACCATCGAGAATCCCTAAATTAGACAAAACATAAGTGACTGATTGGTGATTGACTAAGCTTTAAAACAAGCAACAGTGATGAATTACTGGGTATAAATCTGCAAAATAAGGAACTTGCTTGTATGCTGCAATCCACGCATCTGGGTTGTTAGAAGTGGTAAATAAAACAAACATTTGATACAAAGTTGTGCCATATGAAGTAAATATGGTCTTCCCCTGCAGGGTGTCCTCAAAGATGACATATCCTAACCAGCTAGAGAATAGAAGAAATAGAAGTGACAGAACCTGCATAGTATAGGGAATAGAGCTTTAAGAGAGTGTGAATGGGAAGAAAAACAGTTTTTTTAGGGAAAAAAATTATAAGACGCAACTTGTTATGAATTGTATCAAATGTTTATTGCTGCAGACAAACCATAACATTGAGATAGGTACGAGACATTCCAGCAAGGATGTAGATGCAGTCTCTTAACTCCCTAGGTAAAAAAAAAAAGCAACACACTGGTTAGCCAATATGGATATCTTTTATCTTTTCACCATAAAAGTCCAGAACAGGCCATTCACTGACATATTCAACAAAAAAAAACGAAGGAGCCAACAAAAATTACTATAAAATTAAACCAAACTATACGAATTATGGGGTATCAAAGGATAGAGAGAGTATGCAAATCATGCTGAACCCAATTTTGAAGTGTTCCACTGTTTTGTAAATCCAAAAAAGGGTATCTAGTGTTCGATGATGAAAATATTTTGCACTACCTACTGAAGCCATAGTTATAATAATAATAATAATAATAATAATAATAATAATAATAATAATAATAATAACACAAAAACTGTACTAGTCCACATTTGGCAGTAAGTAATCAACATCAAAATATTACGGATAGTACCTGATATTTAAAATGAAAAAGGCAACACGGAGATATGGTGCAGCTCTGAATGGAAGATAATATATTCTGGCTAAAGCCAAAACATATGCCAACTGATCCAGAATCAAAGCTAACAGCATTGTAACCTAGAATTCAAGGAGAAAATAGCTTTAGAAATAAAAATATCATTGCAACCATAGAATAAGCACCAAAAGAAAAAAGATTTAAATGAGTAACTGATAGTAATCCTAGTTAGCACTTAGCACGGAATATTTTATTAATTCTTAATTGTTGGGATATTTTAGTATGTTAGGAGTTTAATGTATTGTTGTCGTGTGTATGATAAGGTTAGCATGTTATCATCCCTGGTTTGCAAGGATTTTCTGCTTTTCTATTTTCCGGTTGTAACCAGAGACTATAGATAGTCTTATGTATCTCCAGTACTTTTCATCATTAAAATTGAATAAATTATTACTTTCAATTGGAATTTTACTTGGTTGGCTATCGAAAGTTATTGAGTGATATCCTTGCTCTTAATAGGTTTTATCCTATTTTTCATATTCAATTCCTCCTTGGTTCCAAAGTCCTAACAGTATTACAAGATGATGCAGCCCCTGAGTGAAGAGTCAGAACCATATAGAGGCATTATGACACAAAAATGAAGAAGACGACGTGATTTCAAAGAGTAGAGCTAACCACCTTCAGCCTATTGATGACATTTTTCCAGTAGATCTGAATGCCTTCATATGATATTGGATACAAAATATGGGCCATGAGAATTACAAGGGTAACAACCTGGAAAGATTAAAGAGAGACAGAGTGAGAAAGCTCACATATAACTTGCTATGAAATTCTTAGACAAATCCCATCATCCAAGTAACCAGCTCATATTTCTTATGCATGTTACTCCATAATAATGGTGAACCTAATCCAAACCTTTGAATACATTTATTATTATTGTTAATCAGACCTCATAAACCAGAGCTTCAGTGGCTGTCAAGTACGGAAGCTGCCCTAGAAAGTAGTATTCTCTATCACTACAAGAATGCAACGACGGCTTGGAACACCATAGTGGCCTCTGCAATTCAGCCAATAGCAGACCATATAACTAGAGAAACAACAACCACATAAGCCAACAACAATCAAATTGTGAAACATTCGCACCTCAAGGAAGTTGAGGACGACAAGAGCAAAATAATTCACAGACCACAGTAAATCAAATTTAGTAAAAATGAAGTATGAGTTTGCAACAGATGAGAAGTTGGATTGATCAAGGATTTCCTCCGGTATACCCACTCCATCTTCGGCCTGTAAAATAGAAGGGTTAGGATCATTCAATTGGGCTATGAGACATTTGGATCAAACCTCACTAAAATGAGGAATAAATACAATTTCCCAAGTTCAATGCTCATCCATTTCCAGGTAATATTTTTAAAATTCAAAAAAAAAAGTTTCGAAGAAATGGTGGGGATGATGAATCCGCCGCGTACGAGATCGACGAGAGCAGCGGCCTTCTGGTAAGAAGAGCCGTAGACGATAGCATCAGAGCGACGGTGGAACGCGCCTCTCCTGTTGAACCTGGAATCGCCTCCGCCGCCCTCTCCGCTCAGCAGAGCCGCCTCCATCTTCTTCCTCTCTTGCCAAGTCTGAAACGGACATGTAGACTTCAGTTATACAGAGGAGTACTGCTAGAAGAAACTCTGCTCAGTCGTGTCAAGAATAGACGTGGGACATGTCGGATATGTTGACAAAAATTCTTTTTCTCCCTGATTTTGAATTTGGCTCTATTTTGACACCAAACTCGAGCATTTTTTATTTCTAAAAACTAGTGTAAAAAAGGAGTAAATTTTCAAGGAAGATGGACCAAAATAGGAGTAAAACAAATATCATATTCAAAAATAGGATTTGAAACTTAAACTCCACTAAATAGAAGTAAATGTAGGTGCATATCCTTTGGTACTGTGTAGTACTAACCCCATCCACGGCAATGGGGACAGTGCACCTCAAAAGCCGCTTCCTCTTTTTCACCCTCACCCACAAGTCCCTTCAGATTCAAACCCTGCAATTTCTCCAGTCCCGTCTACATGTCCCTGCACGATGTGACCTCCCATCCTAGTGCTCGGCGTCAAAGCCCTCTCCAAATTGACTTGAGATCCGCGTTCCAGCTCTCCAAGGGAGGTCTTCCGCAGGGTCTTCGGAGCCACGCCGGCCAAGAATCCGGACGATCCAGTGTCGAATTCTTGACGATGAGACATGTGCCATTGACCGCAATGTTGTCCCCGAGGCAGACGCCTTCGAGGATTGTTTTTGTTTTTGCGCCGATCTTCAAGGTGAAACTATCTGGATACGTTTTGCAGCGGTGGATTATCAAATCCATTTTAATTTGATCTTACTGAATGAGCCACATTACCACAAATATATTAATCCTTCCAGTAAATTTTATTTATAACACCTAAATTCATTTAAATGACATGTTTTTCACCTTTAATATATAAGCACACATTCTCAATACAGTGTCAAAAGGACCATACTAAATGCCACATGTAATCATATAATGGCAATCATGCCAATGTATAATGTCATACATGCGAATGTATAATGCTAAACAAATTAAATAGATAATGTCAACCTTGACATTGTATAATGTCATTCTTGACAATGTATAATGAAAGATATGTCGATATATAATGTTAAAAAGGAGTACATGTCAAGGAATTCTACTATTTGCCAACACCATAATCATTCAGTTTCAATACTAATTTAAAAAAATACCTAAAAAGTAAATTTCACAATTGAAAAGGAATATCACCTCTTATTTCAAATTGAACATAAAATCAAATTCAAACTTATCCATGTGGTTGAAAGAATTGGTACCAATTTAGTTGTTGATTGCCATGCATGGATTCTTGATCGCAAGGAAAGGTGACATTGAATGGATTCTTGATCGCAAGGAGAGTTGTTTTTGCGGCCAGGGCTAATCAAAACATATATGGAATATTTAATTAATTACTCCTATTTAGAGAAATTTAAGTTTGAACTTCTGTTTCGAGGATATGATCAATATGTGATGTCATAGTTTGCTGCTGCCATCTCTATTTGTCGGTATTTATTTAATATATACCGATTTCCTTTTTGTAATCACTTAATTCCTTAAATAACTTTCTTTTGATTCCCTTTTTAAGAATACGGTACTTATGCATTCCAAAAAATGAAACTATCTAATTATTTTATTGTATACATGTGTTTCCTTTTAAAGCCTTTTTATGTGATATATTTAATACGTATGAATTATCTTACAATATTGTATAAATGTGTTTCAGAATAATTAATACTTTTTTTCGTTACAAATTATTAATTATTTTCATTTTTTTCGTTACAAATTATTAATTATTTTTTACCAAGGCATCTAACACGTTGAATCTAAATTATTAATAATTTCCGTTTTATACTGTTTATTTATTAAATATACCCGGATTCTTTTTTTAAATGTAACCAATCATTTCCGTGGGAATAAATTAATTTTTTCGTTACAAATTATTAATTAGTAATTTAGATATAAAATTGTGTAATTATTTTAATATCGTATATAAACGTGATTCCTTCTAAAGCCTTTTTTGCGGTACTTATTTAGTACTTATTTCCTTTTTTTCTCCTTTTCATGCGCTGTAAATATGGGTCGTAGATGCATAGATTGGCAAATATCAATGGCTCATAAGGCTTGGCAAATGGGCGGAAAAAAGCATGGGGCATAATTCCCCTGCTTTTAAGAATAGGTTGATTTCTAATTCAAAAAAAAATGATCGAAGCATAAACAAATGAAAAAAACATTAAGCACTAGAAGTTGACTAAGAACTGGAAATAAAACACACCAGTACATGCTAAGAGAGAGGAAATGGTGGTTGTGGTCGTGGTAAGAGAGGGAGCGGAAGAAAGAGCCGAGATTGATCAGTCCAAAGAGGCAGGTTAATAAAGGGATTAAGGAACTCCTATTTTGGGTATATAACTTATGGACTCCTATATTAGGTATAAGCCTAATGTTTTACTCCTATTTAGGAGATTTTCTTCAATTTTCAAAAGAAACTTTATACTCCCTCCGTGTTGCACAAAACAAAGAAAAATCTCAAGTTTTTTTAATCAATTTTATTTAAATATTGGTATAGAAATAAAAAATAAAACATACATATTTAAAAACTACATCAAAAATTCAAAAAAACAAGTGGTGACAAGAATATTTCATTTTATCATATAGACCATGAAAAAACACAAATAAATATCAATTCCCGTGAAGTTGGAATAGTGCTCTGGGAAGAAAGTTTTAGGACGGAGGGAGTAATTAGGTAGTTTTTCAAATCAACCCCCAAAGATGAATTAGTTACAGAGTAATATTCATTAATTGAGAATAGTATTTAGATAAATTCATTGATTAACAGTCCATCAAAATTAGGGGTGAACAAGGACTGAACCGATCCCGATATTTCCTGAAAAAACCGAGAATACCAAACCAAAAAATACTGAACCGATAAAGTACCAAAAAGAAACCGAACCGAACGCTCGGTCCGGTATTTGGGAACGATACAAGGTTACTTCCAATACCGAAATTCCCAAACCGAACATATATACTAATATATTACGGATTATAAAATAATAATATTTTTATATTTCTTCATTAACTAAAAAAATTATATAGACAATTTAGTTTATTTTCATTATGTTTAAGTTGCACTTTATTAAGAGTTTTTTATTTTTTGTAGATGAGTATAAGAATATTAACAAATATTTGAAATAATATTTTGTTATCACTCGTTCTCTTTAGTTTGTAAATATAAACTAACTTTCATAAGCATTTCTTGCAGTTTATTTTTTCATTCTTAAATTTTTTATCTTTCTTTGGTTAAATGTACATTCAATTTTTCAAACATAAAAAGTTCTTTTACACTTTATGATGTAAACTAGGTACGTATATATTCATCTCGATTCGTACCGAAACCGATACCGAACCGATGCATCGGGATCGAGATCGGTACAACGTAAAATCTCATACCAAACCGAAATATTTGGTACAGTATCGGTACGAGCTAAATACCGTATCATACCGTACCACACTCACCCCTAATCAAAATGACATTAAAATGATACGAAGTACGGATTATGTATTTTGGTAATCTTTGTCGCCGAACACATACTTCATCCGTCCTAAAACTTTCTTCTCAGTTTGACTTTTCTCCATTTTTAATTTTTGGCTTTGACTTCAAATTTTACCCTCCTTAAAAAAGATTTTTTGAATTTTTTTTTTGCAATCATTCAAAATATAGAGTTAGAAGATAATTGGTGTAAATACATGAGGGTATTAATGTCATTTGTCATCTTTTTTTCTAATGGGAAAGTAGTTTTAGGACGGAGAAAAAGGGGAAGTGGGAAGAAGGTTTTAGGACGGAGGGAGTAGTAATTTCACAAAATAAGTCTTTGATTAGTATTTTTCAAATTGGTCCATTTTTTAAATAAAAACTCATTAGATATGAAAAATATTTTTTAAATTATCTAGTATGAAAATATAATAAATAAAACTAGAAATATACTCACAAATTTATAATTTTGAAATTAACATTTCTGATTTTTTAAAAATAGTTGTAATTTGTAAAGTTTTTCATGTAAATAAATTTTTTTGTATTTATTTGCACCCTCGGTCCTTCTTCATTTATGAATTTTGACCGAAGTTTTTATCAAACTAATATAATGGAAAATTGGTGTAAATATAAATAATATACATTAAAAACATACACTAGAAATTATACCAAAAAAGTGATGACATAATTACTTTATGAAATGAAGAAAGTGTTTTGGGGCGGAAGGATTATTATGAAGTGTGATTCAGTTTGTTGACCTACAAAAAAATTTAGTGTAAAAAATAAACTCAAACTAGGAAATTCCAAACAAGATTCTCTAAAATAGGGAAATAATATTTGCACTCTATTTTTTTATCGGCACTACAAATTACATTATTCACTCTCACATTAATAATTGTTTTAGACTGCCAATAACAAAAAGTAAAGTGCAAATATATAATTAAACATAAGGTGGACAGTTTCTACCCTTTATTCTCCTCTTCTCATAGACATTAAATATTACCTTGTCTTGTAAATTATGCAACGCCTACAGGTCTTAAGGGATTTACATATTTGGCTTGTTGTGGGAAAATATTAAAAGGATATGAAGGATTGTTGATTGACAAAAAGAATTGCTAGTTATGGTGCCTAATATTTATGTGTAAACTTCTAAGGAGAACTTCCTTAATAATACTTCCTCCGTCTCAAATTATAATGTTTGTTTACTATTCACAAGGTCAAACTTTATTTACTTTCTTTCTCTATTTTCGTTAGCAATTTAATAAAATAAAATATTATTGTCACTACTAGTTTTGTAGATCTTTTGATCTAGAATTTTAACTCTATACCAATTGTCATATAAAATGATTCGAAAGTAATTCCAGTCAAACATCGTAAATTGAAACAGACATTATAAAATGGAACAGAGGGAGTATGACTAAATGAGGATAAAAATACCAAGAAATTTTCTAAGAATTAAGTAGAAGTCCACAATTTTATTGTCAATCACCACCACTCATTTCTCGACGCCACATTATCATCTCCCACGGTCGCCCACCTTCATTGGCCAACGTGACGTAGGCAATTGACTGATGGTCCACCGGCAGTCTTCATTATATCAAAATGATTTTTTCAATTTTCTCATTTTCTTTTTTAGAATTAATTATATGGTTGAAAATATTTTCTCCTTTTTAAACAAACTCTAACCACTCTTGTTTTTACTACTTCACATCTTTTTAACATTTCTTTAATCTTCATGAAATCAAAGTAAACAAATTAATTCGAGACAATAGTGCTCCCTAGTTGGTAGGTGTTGAGATATCAAGAGGTGAGGTGAAAGTTGGGTCATAAATGTACTCCTAAAGTCACTGTAAATATATACCAAGTAAATAATCATGAGCAATGCTAGGTTCACAAACAGAATATTCACAAACTTCACAAACTTACTATTTATAGTTTGAAATTTCATTTTAAAATAACTTTAGACTATTTATTTTTTCATTGAAGTTCACAAATAGAAAGTTTGTGATGTTTGTGATCATTGTGTTTGTGAACCAAGCATTTCCCAATAATCATTACAATAAAAGAGCCCAAATAAATGAACTTCCAAAAAAAATTAATCACGACCAAAACTCACACCAGGATTCTCCCCAAGAAATTACCCACCAAGATTACTAGCATTACCAAAACAAGAATGAAGAATAATTACAATGCTCGGGCACGTGAAGGGTGCCCGAGCAAAATATGTAGGGAACACCCCTCGTCTCACATTACATAAACAAAATCAGACTGATTAAAGATAAATTGAAGCAGCATTTCTAAGCGTCTCCTCTATGGTAAAATCATCTACAAATGGAAAATGGTGAAATCTAAACTCTTTGTTCACTACTTACTGCATCCACTTCTTTATCCCACCAACAAAAAAGAATCTGTAACCCATAGAGGATTCTTACCATCAACATGTCATATAATAATAACAATTGTAATAATAATAATTAGAATGATGATAATAATAATAATAATAAATATAAAATGAAAAGCACTGCAAGTTGCCAGAGAATTGTTTCATTGATGGATATTTTTACACTAACACAACTAATGACACCAAGGTTGACATCACAAGTCTCTCAAACACAATAATGCACAAACAATCTTTGTCTCTCACAGACTCACACACATAATGAGGTAAGTCTATTGATTGTAATAATTGTGAGCGCCTACATTTTAGACTTTTACAGGCCCAAGATCCCTTTTATACCATATCAGTTTGGGAAGAGTTAATTTGGTTGGAACGGTTAAGATAATGAAATGAGTCTCCCACTGCGCTGAATTTTCTGGGAGGGTAACACATTTCAACCATATAGTATATTTTTTTTTTGAGAAAATTCAGCAACATAATTAAGTCAAATGGTATTTACTCTCCTTATTTGGCTAATTATGGCTACCAAACGGATTGTAATACATCCTATAAGTCCCAGAATTAAACCAAACCGAAACAAATAAGCCCCCTCCAACTACTGGATATTCTAGTAGGGTACCCAAAAATAAACCAAGCCAAACCAAAACAAACAAAGAGGCATAGTGTGAATGTGTGATTGCAAAAGCTAATAATAATAAATAAAAGGTTGTTAATATCACACCTTAATTATCAGAACATGCATTGGAGAGCACAAGTCTACGGAGCAATCCTTCATTCAGAGATTTAGCAGTGTATCTATCGGGTATAGAGATAAAAGGAACAATGGTCAGAGATGAATAAGCCCAGTAACCAAGGAGAGCAAGGACTATATTTTAATATTTAGATGAAACATAAATGATGAATATTTGAAGTATAAAAACGGCGTCAAAGGATAAGAAAAGTTGTGCAGCAAAGTATATGAACATAGTAATACCTACCAGCTTTGCACAACAATAACATGAATAAAGGTACTATTTAAATGGGGTATATATTGGACATAAAATTTAGTAATCCAAAGCTTGAGTTTTGGAATCCAAAGTGAACTTTAAGCCTCTAACTTTATAAGCAACAATATCGATCACATATATGTGATGGATTTGATAAGCAGCTTTCAAATTTCTAAACGGAGAACTTAAATACTCCGTATTTATTTAAAGAAATTAAAGATTGAGGAAGATTATCTGTTGTTAGATGTTTGAATGCTGGATCATAGTCACATAAATCGCGGTACGTTTCGGTACGGGTACGCGGTACGGGTACGAAATTCGCTAGAGGTAACGAATTCGGTACGAAGGGGGGTAGGTTCATTTCGGTACGAAGTGGTACGAAGCGGTACGGTGTACCATGTATTCGGTTCGGCGTACCAAAAGTCAAAACATAAGTAAACAAAAATAGATATGAGCATAAGTGCATAACATTACAAAATCCAATTGAAAAACAAGACATTATGGGCTTTATTTTTTTTTGCCAAAAGCCATTTAAAAAAGAGAGAAAAAATTACTGGATATTGAGGACTTTAGGTTGGGTTGTGGTGAATATATATATATATATATATATATATATATATATATATATATATATATATATATATATATATATATATATATATATATATATATATATATATATATATATATATATATGAGGATACTGCCTAGGAAAACACGAAACTCTTACGGAGAGAAGTCACAGAACAATCGAGAAACAATCGAGACTTTGGGGAAGTGCAATCAAGACTGGGAACGACTCACACGACACTTTGGGGAAGTGCAATCGCGAATTAAATTTACCGAGAGAACAATCGCAGATTGGAAGAGGGAAGGTCGCGGAAGAAACGAAATTGCGATTTGGATCGCTAGACCGCCGGCGATTGGCACTCCACATTCTCCGACTTGGTGCGACGTTCGAGGGCATCTGGATCGCCGTACCTTCGCGAATTGGAGCGCCGTACCATGGCGATTTGGATTGCCGTACCGGTGGCGATCGGGTCGCTGGCGAATTGCGATTGGGTACAATTCGTACCAATTCGGAAATCGAGGCTGGGGGTACGAATTCTGTAACTATGTGCCGGATAATACTCAGGAAATGACAAAAATGCTAAGGAAAAATTTTCAGTTTTACCATAGAAAGTATAATAGAAAATGAAGTGCAAATATTTAAAAATGTGTTACTAATATTTATATTTATCCATTTTATCCAATATGAATAAGGAAAATAAAATGAATTTGAACAAATATACTCTGTATCTTAATAATATTTTTAGTCTGAATGTATCTTTCATTTTTCTTTCAACTTTGATCTCTATTAACCTTCATAATTTATTTCCCTAGTACTTTCCAGATTCCTTAAGAAATTCCACATTGATATAAAAAGCTTGCACTAAACAACAGTGTGTGATGTTGACAACGTTTACAAAAAACAGTAAACTTAATACTGTATTAATTAACTGCAAAAGGTTCACAGCATACCTGTCTGGATCAGACGTCACGCTTTGGTTTCACCCCAGTCACAATCTGGAAAATCCGCAGGCCTCTGCTAAAAGCATCATTGAATAGGATCCTTGTCTGCATGGGTTGGAATCCAGGCAGCCATGACAAGAGCGCCACAGGTATCAACACAATCACTCCAATCATGATTTCATACAATCTTGCCACTGCAACAACTGTCCCCCACATAAAAGTGTTTTGCAGTAGGGGGCGTAGCACTTGTGCGAAAGAGAGTAGACCCCACCCAGTGGGAACAAAAGCGAGAAGACTAGTGAATATATCCACAAATTTGAAATCCGTGAACTGGAGCAAGGCAACTACTAATATTATGATAAGAATGATAACGAGGAACTGAACCAGACGGTAGTATATGTGTTCTCTTGCAGCATACTTGTCACGGGCAGAAGCTATAATGGAGTAAATCCCAATGGCCACTACCACATAAATCCACGAAAGCAAGTAAACCGCAATGCTTTTGCTTCCGGAAGCAATTCCTAACTGGTACACAATTCCATACTGGAAAAAGAAAAAGCGGAGGTCTAGAATCATTTCCAGTATCTTCCCCCACAGACCTGTCGTTCTTAAATGATCCTGCTCTTCATCCCACCATTTTTCCCAACACTGTTCAGTTTTTGCAAAAACACCACCTCGGTACCATACCCAGTTCATAAACTCGTCAAAATCATACACCGTTTTCAACCAATCAAAACCAGAAGGATTGAACACGAAAGGACCCAAGATCCACGAGACCACCAGGAACCAACTTGATATTGTCAAAGCTATGTATGTAAAGGTTTTGGTTGCTACAGGGCTGTATGAAGCATATACTGTAAGTATGAGCCCAAGTTCAATTGCCTTGGTGAAGTGGCTACGAGCATAAAGTCTGTAATTTTCAGCAAAACTCTTGTGTTGTACCACAAATCCACGCCCAGTTGCTCGATACTTCGCACCACCGTGAAGAAGAGTTCGGCCAAAATAGTGGGCCCGTGTTCCCATTGAGAAAGTGTAAAACACAGAAGACAACTGGAGTTGCATTGTTATGAATTCCCAGATAGAAGTGAGAAAACCGTGCTCAAGAGAATTCTCCACAATCATTGGTAAAGCAGTGAACAAACCCAACTGAATGATGAACTGCTGGTTCAGAATCGTACCGAGCGCTCTGTTGTTATTTGTGTCACTTGAAGTGGCAGAACCCTCAAGCCCACTGAGTGCCAGGTAAAGTCTTCCCCATAAGAATGCATAAACTGTAAGAACAATCATCATTGTGTTGAAGAAAAACCCGACGGTTGTGTAAAAAAACGAAAGCATTCTGAAGAAGTCAAGCCTATGGCCCAACCTATAAACATCCCTGCTTAGAACTTGCTCACCGTTACCACTGGCAACCTTGGCCTCAAACATGGCTATTTGATTCAATCCCACATCCCTTCCCTTGCCAACTTGGATGTATTCATGGTGGGTGACATCACCACCGCGCAGTGTGCAGTTAAATCCAGCAAATATATCTTCACTAATATTGATCACTTTAGATGCTTTGCTAATCCCTCCGCGAGTTAAAAACCAGAACCTGTCAAACACATCGGGGTGCCCGTAATGCATCCGGATTTTTAGAGGGTTTGCCAAGACACGTTGACCCAGAGTGACAAAACTCATTTCCTGAGCCGACATAAACCAAGCAAGGGATGAAACCGAACCGGTAAAGATATGCTCCCTGACTCCCAAAATTTTTGGCTTTCGAATGCCATAATAGTGCTTGAATTCCTCCAAAAGATTCCTCATTTTCAGTGCCTCCTCAAAGTAATTGTCTTGGTTCATATCAATTGTTTGGACTGCATCACCCCGGGTAAAGATAAGAGCATGGTTCTGATTTTCGGGTTTTCCCTCCCCCAATTTCAATGGACCAGGGAGCTTTACTCGATAGATCTCCACTTCCTTCTTTAGCATTTGGTCATACTTCACCAGCACAGAGTAATACTCTGTGATCTCATCTCTTCCTTTCACAACCTCATCAACATAAGCAACACGAAGAGCTTCATTGTTTTCCATCAGCTTCAAGATATCATCAGCACGGGGATCCCTTTTGGCCTTTTGAGTACCGTAAATCTGACACGCAACCACATACGTGAATTTCATCAAAGCAGTCCCATACTCATGACCTTTAAACATCATACTCGCTGAACTATCTGCTGATTCTGCTCTGCTCAAGCTTCTAGAAGAAGGTGCCCTTTCTGAGATTGAACCAGGCCTCATAGAAGTAAGCTCATGTGATCCTTCCCTGATATCCACTTCAGATGCTGAATCCAAAAAGGCAAGCATCTTAAGAGCTCTGTAATAGTACATCATTCCCCTAACCGTCCTGGAAAGTGTCTGACCCCTGTACGATGCCCAAAGCCTAAGATCCTTAAGCCTGTGCTTATCTGACCACAACTCTTTTCTCTCATCAACCATCCCTTCTCGCCGCATTCTTTCCAAGAAATTTTCCCACTCGTCAGCATAAACAGTCTGCAAGTAATAGAGAGTGGAAATACCATCTTCATTCTCAGTACGGAGCTGTTCCTTACTGTACAACACTTCTTCATTGTAGTATGGGGTCAAAACACTAAAAGCTCTCATTTTCTCAACGTGAGGTGCATGTGGCATGTTCATGAAAAGAGAGTTGCTAAAGAAGGCAAGCCGACGCCTTGCCTCGAGATTTCTTGGAATGTTGCTCATAGAGTCACGAGATGTGAGAATGGTTCGCAAGCGCCGAGCCTGACGGTAAAAGGTATCACGGTCAGGATCGGGAAACACTAACACATTCTCAAAAAGCAGTTTATTCACATCAGCACGAAGTGCCAGACCTTCCTCTCTTAGCTGATCTCCAGTCATCTTCTCCTTGAGAAAATCTCGAGTGGCAATCTCATACATGGCCTGGAGAACATTGACCACCTTGTCAACATCCCGTTTAGGGTTGAGAATCAAATCGAGAAGAGCATTCAGTTTGTCACATATTTGGGGAAGTGCAGTTAGGTTGTAGTGTTTGGTGAACTTCTCCAGCTTAACCCATTCGTCGATCTGTTGAAAGAAAGTTGTAAGGATGGAATGTTCTTCGCTGTGTAACTCAACAATCTCCAACAACAAGTGTCTGGTACATTCATACACTTCAATAACTGCACACCGCCTATATTCACTCTTGCTGATCTTAGACCAAAGCCACCTGTCAGGAGCATCCACCAACTCCTTTGCCTGGCTGAGAGCAAGCAAAAGCTCATTGCAAAGCAGTAAACATGGCCAACGAATCACTCTCACAATCCACGTGTTCTGGGGCAACTCCAGCAACTCAACTTCTCGATCACTGATGATATCTTCTTCCCTAAACGTTAAGATTATCTCATTCCATATCAATGCAAACTTGTTAGCCTCTGCCTGATTAGACTCAAGCTTTCTGAATGGCCGACCAAATCCATATCTGAGTTTCAATCGGTGAATGGCATCCTTGAACTTGCTCTTAAATGTTCCATGGGTACTTAGTAACTGCTCCTCTGGCATCAGATTAAACTGAATGGCACTCGCAAAGAACTGAAACCTCAACCTCAGTTGCTGCATGTTCCTAATCTCGCCCAAGTGGTCAAATAATCCCACCACTGCACCGGTAAAGGAAGAGTAGATGGCGTACCAAATCTGTATATCCATAAGGTAGATCAGAACAACAGGAAGCCAAATCAATCCAATGGCAAACCTGTTACTGTTACCATAAAACTGATGCCATTCATACTCCACATTCCTAAGACGTAAAAGTGTCTTTGTTGGAGATATCATGGGTTTGATCTGTAAAAAGTAGCTGAAGGAGAACTTAGAAACAAGCACAAAAACCCAGAAGAGGGTGTACTTTATGTTATCCACAAGCCCTTCCCTAAGTCCTCGACCCACAAACGCCCGGCTCTGGAACCACCATAACATCAAGTTAAATATCTTCCAGTTGGTGTTTTCTAAGAAATTCCGAACCCAGGGAAGAATAAAGAAGATCAAAGCCAAAATCTCCGGGGCAACAAAAACCAAACAGACCTCAAGGAAATTCAACAACCTCCTGTTGGCCTCTCCCGACCACCTCCGGTCATTGTTTCTTTGGGTCCAGATGTTTCCATAGAATACACCGAAAACCACAATCCATCCAGCTGAAACCATAACCTTCAGAACCATTCTCACTCCATGCAATGGAGTTTCCCTTGAAACCAGTCTGTATTGCATCCCGATATCAAGCAATGACTGAAAGAACCTCAACGCGCTCCATGTGAAGAACACGGTCAAAACCTTCACTTGCAACTCCCTGCGCTTCAAAGCTTGCCAGGGATACTCGTCTCCCTCCCAAGCCACAATGATTGCGGCCTGGAGGAAGAGAACAAGCATGATCCAGAGCTTATCAAAGCTCCTATATAAGTTCCAAAAGGACCTTTGCTCCACAAACCCGGTCTTCCCTACCTTCTTCCCCTTGTTTGTAGTCACAAAAAATGTACTGCCAATATCAATTGGCCACTTCAACTTCTCAAAGCACCTCTTAGTCCAGAAATACTCGTTTATATCATCATAGTTCCTCCAAGCAGAGTGTGGGGCAGTGCCGTTTCTGTTTTTTTCAGCCTCTGCTCGTATTGTATCATAAATGGGCGTGACGACCCTATTCAGAAAGGCATTTTCACCCGAAATAGAGGGCAAAACCGGCCTGCCTGTGTCTTCGTCTATGTAATCCTCCAAAATTTTGTTCAATTCCATGGCCATGTTATGAAAAATATAGCTAATACACTCAGGGACAAAGCGGAGATTAGCAGACTCACCCCAGATAAGGAGGTAAAGGGAAACATAGAGAAGCTCTCGGCGGTTGTCAGAGGAGGAGGAGGAGGTGTGGCGCTCCACAAGCCAGACATTAGATTTGAGGCCGAGGAAGGAACACCATGATGAGTAGCTCTTCAGGAGCTGGCGGCGGAAGCGGCGCAGAACCCCCTGGTCTAGACAATCGATGTTGTCAGGAGGAGGGGTCAGCCGCATCTGGGCGTTGGCGAGGTGCAGAACAAGGTGCTCCCTCTGATTATGGACACTGGAAGCCTGGAAGCCGAAGAAGAGGGCGAGCCAGTCGAGCAGATCATAGTGTGGCTGCCACGGAAGGAACGGCGGCTTCCGTAGGTCTCCGACCGAACGGAGAGCAGCAGCCGCGGCACGCACCTCCGGGAAACGGAGAGAAGGGTGGTCAGCCAGTAGGTTATGGATCGGGATGATGTTGTAAGGTTGCTCATTAGATTGGGCGCGCTGGTGTCTGGCCGGGCCTTGCTGAGGCGGCGGCGGAGGGCGCTGCCGGGAAGTCATTGTCACATTTGCAGAGAGAGAGATCTCGGAATGGTGGCTTAGGGTGGTGGTCTTGCAGTGGTTTTGTTTTGTTTGGGGCGGATAAGCGGCCGAAGACCGGAGGGGGTGGTGGCGGATTGGGCCGAAAGCGCGTGAGGTGTGATTTTGAAATTGGCAAAAGTGTTGGGGACTAAGCTGCAAAGACAAAGTGCATTATTAACGGTCAAACAAGCTCCAAGCTCAAAATTCACAAAAGGTGGTATATTATAATTTATAAGTAATAAAAAAGAGTTTCACTAGTTAATGTGTCATAAGTGAGTAGAGTGACAGTTTTTGTTAATTTTTATATTTTTTTATGTATTTTAGTTGTTAAAAAATTATTTTAATTATTTTTTCAAATGAATACTTCAACTTTTTCTTTTTAAAAAAAATTCTTCTATACAATGAAAAAACAAAATAGAAGTAGAAATAGAAAATTAAAAAAGAAAAACTGAGAGAAAATTAGTACATATATGCCACACAAAGAGGGATGGGAAGCCTAAAATTTCCTTACAAATAGTGGAAAAATATATGATATAGCAAGACATGGCAAAACTTTGTGTTGCCACTCATAGTGCTCTTAGAAGATTCACAATGGGTGCCTTTTAACCACCTCTCAATTCTTTCTACATCATTATTATCATCTTTTCTTGCATTAGACTAAAACATATGCAATGCTACCTTCTTTTGTCTCACCTCTTTATTTATTTTACATTAATCATCATTTTTAAATAAAAACATAAATAAATTTAATAAAAAATATCTAATAATAAAATGAATAAATAATATTAAAATATAAAAACAATTATAACAATTTTAAAAAATAAAAATAATTAAATTTATTTTACATTACTCTTCAATTTTAATTAAAAACTTATAAAATAAATGTAATTACAATAAAAATGCTAACTGTGTGTCTCTTTCTTTAAACTAAAAAATACATATAATTAAAATACATCTGCAATTCCATATCGATTTTTGTTTAAATTAAAGTCAACTGCTCCCAATACGTTGCAATTAGCATATTCACGAGCTCGTTATTCATTAGTGGGAGATTCATTTTTCAAGAGTGAAACCAGAGAGATGAGGATAAATTAGATAAGTGAAATGAGAGGATAGCAATTGAACGATAGGGACCAGATGATAGCGACAAGGTGAAAGGGACTAGATTAAGAAGATCAGGTGACGTCTACTAAGCGACAAACATCAGTTACAGGAGTTGACTTAAGTGTATTGTTGAAATAGGCCAAGGTCTTCTCGTTTTAAAGGATCCAATTTCAAGCTAATAGTACTCCTACTTTACACACACACTCTCTCTCTCTCTCCCCCGATGGTTTAGTCATCAAGGTACTTTTGGTTAAATGCCTCAAAATACATAGTGAATTTTTTTATGTGCTTATAAGTTGACTTATAAGTCAGAAAAAATAAATAGATAGCTTACTCATTTTTAAGTCAGTTTTTTCATTTATTTATTTAAACTAAATTACTTACAAAACTATCTCTACCCTATTATAAATATCTTTAAATGACTTATATATCATTTAAGTCATTATATTAATAAAAAATAATTTTTAACTTATAAATAACTTATAAATCAAAATTATTTATAAGTAATAAGTTAAGCACCATAACAACGAAAAACCCATATAATAATGGATTAACATGGGTCTTATAAATTTGTTCTAAGGAGGGGATAGAACGCCGGTGCTAATGTGCTACGGAGTATTAGACCCCTATTTACAGGTTGGCAGGCATTTTGACGTCTTCGTAGGTTTGACTTTTGAGTTTAGACCCCTTCTATCATTGGTTTCAAGGAAAGAAATGTGAAAGAGAAAATGTAAGTTCATTGATCCTTGGATCGAATCCTGATAGTGTGAGTATGAGAGTTCTATTCTTTGTAATAGTTCATTGTATGCATCGGGCACTAGACAATTTTTTTAAGGATCAAATTGAGATTATACCGTAATTTACATCACTCACAGTCCTGTCGGGTCGGGGTGTGGAGTGCTCGGGGTGGGCCTTCCACTTTTTTCAAAGAAAGGAAAAGAGAAAGAGTGACGACACTTTAAAAAAAGGAGAGCTTTCGTACACTTTCGAACAGTTACACACTAAGACAAGAAATATTAGACATGTGTATACTTTTGATTTTGGTTTGAAAATATGCTTCCGTTGTCCCAAATAAATAAAACATTTTTTCCATGTCTCAAAATAAAGAATGAAACTTGTAACTCACAAGTTTTTCATCTTCTTCTACACAAATTTTAATTATATACAAAACATTTTTTTATTTTTCAACATTTTTTTAAAATTACGTAGAGTTAACATACATAATTTATTCGAGAATGGAGGGAATATCTGCGTGACGACAATGAGTTTTCAATCACCCATCACATTCATGTCAAAAACACAGATTAAAGTGCAGAGATTCAACATCCATTGAAGGTAAACAAAATTTACAACACCAAAGTGCAGAGATGAAAAATGAAGAGCACAAACGTCGTTAAAAACTGTAAATACTCTATGATCCGTATTACTCCGCACTAGATTAGAATTATGGAGTGGATTTAGTGAATTTTATAGGGATAAGATTAAACATGTCATTTTTATTTTTGGTCAAAAAGTCAATATTAAACTGGGGCGAAGTTAGTGTTTAACCGGGTGCGGATATCAGTACCCATTTTATTTTTATGTATTTTTATGTATTGCTTTTGAGGCACACCGTCCTCATGTGACAAAGTAAGAATAAACTATAAAGTCCCTAAATGGTTTTCCAAAAAAAAAAGTCCATAAATGGAATATAAATCAAACAAGTAGGTGTATGCATTATAGCAGGAAAAAAGGGAATAGCATTTTCATATATTACAACTAAAGTGCAAAAGCTGGGGAAGAGATGACAAGGCAAATAGTAATGTGCATCTCTAGATCATTTTACGTCACATTCAAGTTTTAATCACATCCTAACATTCATATAGTTCACCATTGAAAGAACAGTAGAGGCACGGGTCTACTCACCATAGTTTATGAGAGCCTCCTCCAGAGGACGGCCCATTTAGTTGATCAAGCACAACATTGAAATCCACAGCTTGGCCACTCCCCTCGAGCCTCTGGATCGCGTTAATGACTTGATCGGCCATATAACCCATGCTCACCACTTTCTCGACCAACTCCTTGTGAAGAAAGTTGTGCGTCATTTGTCGTGGGTGACGAACCATCACATTCGCGTTACCAGATGGTAGTTGTGGAGGAAGATAGCTGCCTTGTTGGAAGGCATGATGGGATTGTTGGGGTGGACGATGTCCCCTTCCTTCTCCTTCACCACCACCTTCGTACATGACATGAGAAATTCCATACCCCTCCCCGGGACCACCAAATGCAGGCTCGAGATGTTGGTTAGCAGGAGCATGCAACTGCTGACCTGGTCTACTACCATATAGCATTCCCTCGGGATGGTTATGGGATGTTTGGGGACTTCCAGAGAAGGGAATATTATAAGGGACAATCTCAGGGGAAGGAGTTGGTTGACTGGGTGGATACGGAATATGTTTCTGATGTGGCAACAACTGCTGCTGATATGGAGGTGCTGATTGAGCATGTGAGGTCTGATTCGATTGGGTTTGTAGAGAAGGGTGAGGTGGCATGATAGTGTGTTTCTGAGAATGAGAGTCGGTCGTTGGCATGTATTGACCTTGAGCCAGTTGAAGGAGCTGTTGATTAGGAGGGGAAGGTGGGGTAAGATAGTATCCTTGTGAATGTGGAGAAATGGCTTGGGGTGAAATGCGGGGTGGGATGTGTTGGATTTGTGTTATTGGTACTTGATATTGGTGTGGAGGTGCGAGTAAAAGTTGTTCCCCGTTGAAATCAAGAGAATTGTTATTGTTCTGCTTGGCATCACAAGAAGAATGTTGACGAGGTGTTCTTTCTTCATGTTGCTGAGAACTGCTTTTGGTAACTGTAGCTGATTCTTTCCGTGCAAACTGAAGCTTTGCCTGCTCGTCTTGAGATTCTACAAGTTCTTGCTTTTCTATCAGAATCTCTACAGATCTGTGAACCTGCAAGCAAAGAAAAACAAGCCAATTATTAATAAAGTTTTGTGCAACTATTCACTTATTGTGTTCCGAACTACTTAGAATGTGCATTGGTGGGCTTGGGAGTCATTTAGCAACCCTTTGTAATTATCTTCTCGCTCTCCAAACTATTTCAACTAGTATTTTTTCATCAAAGGACTACTACTAGTAATTTATTTGATTGGGTTTTCAGATGTTTTACATCAAGTCATATCTCTAATAAAAAGGGCACAACCCAGACCCAAATTGCATGTCCAAAAGAAAATAAGACCGCTTAGATTTTTTAAGCAAAAACAACGGATGAGCAATCTTCCTAGATTAAGAAAAAACTAACAGTCAAACACAAAATACCCTCAAACAACCAAACTTAATCTAGTTATACATTTCTAAAAGGAACTTGCTAACTATCTGAAACTCCACACAAGAACTAGCTTTTGGAACTCAATTTTTCCTGCAATGCTCAGAATCAGTTATTTTTACGACTCATTACACATACAATGAGATAAAGATGAAAAAAAGGAGGAAATTTCAAATAAAGCCATTCCTCTTGTGATGAATATTGACTCATTAATTATACTCCGTATTATTTTATCTATACTAAGAGTCTAAGAGACAATATTTATATAAGAAATAATGGCACATACATTTCATGTTTAAGCAATAAAATAATTGATTTGATGTGAAAAACGCCTCTCTCTTGCCATGGCGAGACGAAGGGGAAGACCAAAGAAGAAATCTACGCCTAACACTGGGAATGAGATACAAACACCAGGATCATACACATCGATCCCATCTACTAGTGGAAAAGAGACCCCAGAATTTGATGCTGGTGGAAAAATAGATGAGATCCCTAAAACGGATGAACCTGTAGATCTGATTGTCACCCCGGTTACTGATCGAAAATCATATGCTGAAGTGGTGGGAAATCAGGAAGACGAGTTGGAACTCAAATATATCCCGGCTACAGAGGTAAATGGAAATCTAGTAGCTAAACTTACAAAAGAGGATATTACTGCTTCATCTTCATACTGGGATGCCATGTTGATATGTTGTATATTGGGGGCAAATCCACCGTTGGAAGTGGTGAAGGGTTTTGTGAATAGGATCTGGAATTCATATCCCATAGAAGAGGTATCTTTTTTAAAGGAGAGTCAGTTCATCATTAGGCTCAAAAATGTTGAGGATAGGGATGAAATTATCAAAAGGAAGTACTATTATTTTGATAATAAACCAGTTCTAGTTCAGAAGTGGAGGCCTGGGATGAAGGTGGAACTGGATCATCTGGAAGACATCCCTATTTGGATCCAATTACCAGATCTGGACATGAAATATTGGAGTTTAACTGGACTCAGCAAGATTGGGAGCCTTATAGGTAGGCCAATTAAGCGAGACAGACCCACTGCCAGGAAAACCAAGTACTCATATGCTAGAATACAAGTGGAGGTCAAAGTGCAACATGAATTCCCAGAGAAGGTCACCTTCATAGATGATGAGGAAAGGGTAATGACTCAGCAGATAGTCTATGAATGGTGTCCCTGCATTTGTTCATGTGGAAGACTGGGCCACACACAGGAGAACTGTAGAAAGAAGAATGATAAGCTTAATACTGTTAGGAGGAAGCTGATCTGGAGACCAAAAAATAAGGATACTGGGGAAGTATACAGTGGGAAGGATGAAGCACCTAACAATGAGATAGAACATGGAAATGATATAGAAGGAGGAGCTAATGAAACAGAGGAGGATTTTATAGCTGTTACAAAAGAAAGCTGGGAAGCAGAAGATGATTGAAAGAACAGAGGAATCAGATGTTGCAAAATTAATGAAATTATGTGAGAAGGCCCCATATAGTGGGCACTACCCCTTCTTATCATGATTGGTTGCTGGAACATTAGGGGGCTGAACAGCCCCCTAAAACAAGAGGAAGTAAGGCGAGCAGTGAGGAAATATGAGGTTGGTTGGATGGGGCTTCTTGAAACTAAAATCAAGGAGAATAAATTCTTGGAGATAGAAAATAAATTATTCCAAGGATGGGGTTCCTTTATTAACTCAGAGGCTCACCCATTGGGCAGGATCTGGGTAATATGGGATAAAAACAAGTATGATGTGATAATACTGGAGTGGAGTGATCAGCTGATACATTGCCAAGGAAGACTTATTGGTGAAAATAATATATTTTACCTAACTTTTATATATGGGCATAATACTGCTCAAGAAAGGAAAAATCTTTGGCATCAGTTGGAAAGAATTGCTGGTAATACTAAGAAGAGCTGGGGAATTATTGGGGATTTCAATGTTGTTCTTTGTGAGAAGGATAGGATTGGAGGGAATAATGTAACCGAGGAGGAAACAAAAGATTTTAGAGAGTGTATAATGGCCTGTGGAATGGAAGAGATTCCTTGGGAAGGCAGCTACTATACATGGAGTAATAAACAAGGGATCGGGAAGAGAATTTTCTCAAAGCTGGACAGAGCTATGGCAAATATGGATTGGATAATCCAACATGGAAACAAAGTCCAGGTAATAGAAGAAGGCATTTCAGATCATTGCCTCCTCCTTCTAAAGGCTCATAACACTGAAAGAAGAAATATTGGTTTTAAATATTGTGATATGTGGGAACTAGACAACCAGTTCTCAAATATACTCAGGATGATATGGGAAAGGGATAATCCAGGAAGATATATGTTTCAAGTAATTACCAAGCTGAAGGAACTGAAACAACCCCTCAAGCAACTTAACAGAAGATTTCATCACATTCACCAGCAATGTGATGACATTAGAGAGGAATTGTGTGAAGTTCAGAGGAAGTTAAAGAAGGATATTACTAACCCTGACTTAATTGCTAGAGAGAAAGAATGCTTGAAGGATTTGATTTTTAAAAATAAGGCAGCTAATCTTCTTAAAGCCCAACAGTCTAAACAGCAATGGATAGTGGATGGGGACCAAAGCTCCAGATTGTTCTTTGCTTGGATTAAGAAGAGAACAATTCATAACCAAATAAACAGTATCTTAAATGATAGAGGAGTCAAAGTTGAAGGAAGAAATAAAGTGGCAGAAGTTATGGTTGGGTACTATCAGAAACTGCTGGGAGAAAGGGTATGGTCTGACCCTATACAAGATGAAATCATAAACAGTGGCCCTTGCCTGAAGATGGATCAACAGATACAATTGGTAGAAGAAGTTACCCAAGAACAGATTAAAGAAGCAATGTTTTCAATCCCTAACACCAAAAGTCCAGGTCCTGATGGTTATAACAGTGGATTTTTCAAAAGGAATTGGTGTGTAGTTGGAGAGCTAGTGGTGAAAGCAGTTAAAGAATTCTTCAATAAAGGGGAATTCCCTAAACAGCTTAATGCCACTAACATAGTGCTTATCCCTAAAGTGGATGATCCAGAGTCTCCTAATGAGTTCAGGCCTATCTCTTGCTGTAATGTTCTTTATAAGGTTATATCTAAGATATTATGTTCAATATGTTGCAAACTGAAGAAAGTGCTGCCAAGCATAGTGAATCTTAACCAGGGTGCCTTTGTAGAGGGTAGACTGCTGGTCCATAATGTTCTTATTTGTCAGGAATTAGCCAAGGGCTATAACAGAAAGGGTGTTTCACCAAGATGCTTGATGAAGATAGACCTTAGGAAGGCCTATGATTCAATTAGTTGGAGGGCAGTTAAAAGCATTATGGAGGCTCTGAAATTTCCAAATCAATACATTGACTGGGTATACTACTGTATTTCCAACACAAGTTATTCTTTGTGTTAGAATATAAATAACTGTTCCTGGGCCACAACCACAAGCTTGAGCTCATGGTTGAGTTGGTTCTTTGACATGGTATCAGAGCCTCGTTGACTAAGAGGTCACGGGTTCGGAACTCAGCGCCACCCAGTTTAAAAAAAATTAAGGTTTCACGTGCAAGGCTCGAAAAAGACTACGCCTGCACGTGAGGGGGCGTGTTAGAATATAAATAACTGTTCCTGGGCCACAACCACAAGCTTGAGCTTATGGTTGAGTTGGTTCTTTGACACTTTGATACTGAATGGTGAGAGCTTTGGTTACTTTAAGGGAGGAAAAGGAATTAGACAGGGAGATCCTTTGTCTCCTCTACTTTTTACTCTGATCATGGAGTACCTCACTAGAACTTTTAGATACTACGCCAATGAAGGGAGCTTCAAATATCACCCTATGTGCAGGGGACTTAACCTGATCAATCTGGCGTTTGCAGATGATCTGATTGTGGCTTGTAAAGCTGAAATGGGTTCTATAAAAACTGTCCTCAAATGCCTTGATCATTTTAAAAGGGTTACTGGGCTGGAGGTTAACTACTCTAAGTCTCAAATTGTAATAGGGGGGGTCAGTGAACAACTTGCTGAGGAAATGAGAAGAGAAACTAAAATGAGTAGGGGTGTGCTGCCATTTAAATACCTTGGTGGCCCCATCACTGCCAGCAGAATTTCAAACAGGGAGTGTGAGGCCCTGGTGCACAAGCTAACAAATAAAATTACAGTTTGGGCAACTAAACACCTTTCATATGCAGGAAGATGTAAGTTAATAAACTCTGTCCTTTTTGGTATTATATCATTCTGGTGCAAACTCTTCGTTATTCCTGGGAAAGTAATGCACCAAATACAAAGTATTTGTAGAAATTTCTTGTGGGGATCTAAGGCTGAGTATAGTAAGGTGCCTGCTGTGGGGTGGGATGATGTCTGCAGACCAAAAAAGGAAGGGGGGCTGGGTATTAAAAACCTGGCTCTTTGGAATTATGCTTGTAATCACAGCCTGTTATGGGACATTGCTAACAAAAAAGATGTGTTGTGGGTTAAATGGATTCACAACAAGTATCTCAAGGGGAGTAGTATATGGGATATCCAACCAAAATCTGGTATGTGCTATTACTTGAGGAAGCTCCTACATAATAGGAAGTTATTTGCAAATATGGGCATGAAGGGTGAGTATGAAACCCAGTTGGGGTACAAATGGCTCATGGGTGAGGCCAATGCATATCCTGAATTCTCTATTGTGTGGAATAGGTTAACTATTCCCAAACACCAAGTGTTAATGTGGCTTGGATGGAAGAATAGAATCAGCACCAAGGTGAGACTACAAAAATTCCTGAATATTGACACTGGTTGTGTGTTGTGTAGCAATGGAGTGGAGGATAAGGAGCACCTGTTTTATGGCTGTGCATATACTCTGGGTATCAAGGAAGAAATAGAGAAGTGGATTGGAGTCCAATGGAAGGCCAAGAACGATGCGGACTTGAAGAGAGCAAGTGAGAGTGTTAAAGGAAGAAGGAAGAGACAGATAATGATTGCTGGTTTTGCTGCTGTTTGCTATGCCGTGTGGAAGGCTCGTAATTTCAAGATTAAGCAGGAGAATGGATAGAATGGATAAAATTTCAAATGAGGTCTTTTATTAATTATCGTCTAAAAAATGTTGTTTTGAGATAGACTTTTGGTTTGTTGGTTGTATTCGTACTTTGAGGTGGTAATAAAGTTGTGCTTTTGTTCAAAAAAAAAATAATGGCACATACAAAAGAATACAACTTGCCTCATGGAGATGCTTCTCGAAAGATTTGAGTTTGGAATCTGCATCTTCATGATCATGAACCAAATCAGAATGAATTTCTGTGACAGATTTCTCAAGATTGTAGCAATATAATTCCAATTGAGATAGACGTGAACTAATTCCCTCAAGGAACCTCATCAGATTGTCTGTGTGCTTCTTCACACTCATCTCAACAGCATCAATAGCATCTTGACTCAATGAACCCTGGGGTGGGTGGTAAGCTAGTGTTGGCAGCATAGACGATCTTGTCATTTTGTTTTTGTGGAACTCCTGCTCAATAGAAATGTCAAAGAAAAATTTAGAAGTTTTTTTTTAGAGAAATTTAAAAGATTTTGGTAGCCGGGATTTCTGTCATTAACCCTAAAAAATCCTTAACAATGGAGTAAAAATTATAAAAGAAAAATCAATGTTACACATCTAATATCCTTTACTCAGTGTTTCTAGTGTCTAGATGATAAATAAAACTCATTAGGATAGTTTCTATGATACACGTATCATATGCTCTCACTGTCCCTCAGACAAGTTCAGTGTTTCACTTTGCGGTGCTTTAGGCTGGATAAATGTGTTGACTTGTTTAAATTGTTCCTCACTTCCTCTAATAAAAGGTTCAAAGAGGGTAGGCCATTAAAGGTGGGTGAGTTATAAAATGGAGGTCAGGTATTAAATGGGGGAAATGTGGGATTGTGGGAATATATGGAAAACTGGGGTGAGGGTATTTTGGACTTATGCTAGCAATGTCCGTGCTCAATCACAAAGTGACTACATCAATTTCAAAAAGAAAGCATCAAGGATGATTCTCATTGTTCATTTTATGAGATTACTTAGGACAACATGGCCAGAATATCAAGAAACTATAAAGTGACGATGGTAGGTTGGATTCCAATTGGATATTTGCTAGGAGAGACAAAGAAGTTTAAGTGGACAATCCCATTTGCATTCTAATCATTTTGCATTGTAGTTTTTTCTTGTCATGTTCATTTTAGGTTTCACCAACACTGCATTTTGTAGAGCATACATAAGGCCAACCAACATTTTCCTCCTTTTAACCCATTATGTTCCTCTTATTGATACCCAAAAAGATACAACGCAGCTCCCTTTGTAGTGCAAAACCGTTCACCCATGGTCCTTTTGACTCACCATATCCCTAAACTTGGTCAACACCAAATTCCCCTCTGTCTTTACTAAATATACCCGTTAAAATCTAAATTGAAAGGCGTTTGTCTCCTATTCCCTCTCTATCTCTCCCAATATTGTCTTCTCACTATTCTTTTAAGAAAATCATTATGTGATTTATATTGTCCCTGTCCTCTAAATAATATATTAATATTCAACCACAAAGTTTTCACTTTCTTGGTTCATGTACCTGGTAGAAATGCCACATAAATTGGAAATGGAGGGAGAATTTGGAAGCAAATTCAACACATTCTGCATTGGCTCAAGAAAACAACTTAAAGATGCCAATGCTAATTCTCAGGTTTAAGTGTTTAGCAATGTTGATGTTTTGTTTATGAAAAAAGAAAATCCATGTTGCATTGCAATAGAACTAGTTATGAACACACGGCTAAAAACGGAATTCTGCACGCGCTTTCTTTTCTAACCAAACGTATATACTCGCTGAAATTTAGTTGTGATTTTCTCAATCAATCACTCTGGCTGTGAGAGGCAAACATATCATGAAACTACTTCATCCGCTTTCTTTTGCCCTAAAACCAACAAATGCATCCTAAAGTAAAGCACTAGTAGTAACCAACAGCTCACAAAATGCAAAACTTCCAGCCAAATCCAGCAGATAACTTCAAACTTTAGCAACTAATTCAATTATTCATTTAACCATATCATTAAAACGAAACCTTAAAGATACACTACGATTCAAATAAACTAGATAGCTGATGCGAAGAAGGTCACCTTCTCGGAATTGGAACCAATTGCTGGATCAGAGTGGCTCCTTGTAGAGCGCTCCCGATTGGCGTAGTCTTCGTCGGAGCAAAGGATATCGCCGGAAGCGAAATCAAAACCCTTGGAGACAGAAGTCGTAGCCAGACCCGCCGATCCAGTTTCCATTGAGTATTCTTCCGGGATTGCGTCCAGGAGTTTTGCTTTGTGAGATTGAAACCGGAGCAGAAGCGAGTGTACGCTAATGGATTTATTCAAAGTCTTTCTTGCTTCAGACTAATTTAACTCCCAATTGTCAATTGAGCAAAATGTTTTTAAAACTTTTTAAAATTTTGTTTTGGGAATTGAGTTTGTTGCATAGATAGACTTTGTGGTTTGATAAATGTGTATCCTCATCTTTTTATTTCCTTTTCAAAGAGACGTAGTTCTCAAACAATATGTTAGGTTAAATATATGAATGGTGCTAGAAAAATGTTATTGATATGTTTAGTTAAAAAATTACTCGTAAATAAAATGTGCTTGTTGCATGTATTGTTTAGCTACATAGTTTTACCGGGGGGTGAACGAGATATTTGTGTAAAACTTTGATACCAAATGAGGAAGGGTGTAAATTTTGAATGCAAATGAAGTACACATATTTATTGTCAAATTTATGCCCAACTTTGCTAACACACATGTCAACACTAAAAAATGAACATTTTATCCAAGAGAACTAAAAAAATGAAAAATTTACCCCCTCCGTCCTAAAACTTTCTTCCCATAGTATTATTCCAATTTCACGAGAATTTATATTTGTTTGTGTTTTTTCATGGCTTATATGATAAAATAAAATATTCTTGTCACCACTTGTTTTGTAGAACTTTTGATGTAATTTTTAAATATGTTTTTTTATTTTTTATTTCTCATTTGAAAAAAATAAAGGGGTCATTTTAATACTCCGTACATTTTGACAAAAGATTTCTTTAGATATTTTAATACCTCCTTCACATATTAACCCACACATATTAGTTCACCAAATTTAAGATACATATTGGAAAATAACATTGCATTTTTTGAAGAATATTATACCCTATATTCTAATAGGAAAGTACTCCCTATAGTCTACTCCATGAAAAAAGTAAAAAATGAAAGTGATTAATTCTATTGATTATTCTTACCTTAGAAAAAAATAGATATAAAAAATAATGAAAATGAAAAAAATAACTAAAACCATATAAAATTAATCAAATAAATAATATAATCAATAGAAATTAAACAGAAACTGGTAAGAAATAAAATAAATATATACAGAGTGGTGGGTTTTAACATTTTACACACTATACGAAGTCTTAATGTACTACTTATTTTTAAAAGAACAAGCCGTCCGGTAAAGTTGGAATTATTGTAGATAATTTTTTCTCAAATATAAGAAGTGATATGTTAATACTTTGTATAATGCGTAAAATATTAAACCCACCCGTATATTTTTATTTTACTCTTACCAATTTCAAGTTAGTTTCAAATTACCTGATTTATTTTATTATTTTTGTATCATTTTAATTACATTTCTCATTTTTTCATTTTTTATATCTATTATTTTTATTTTTTAAACTAAGACTAATCTTTAAAAAAGGAAAAAGAAATGATGATGGAGGTAGAAAGTAATTTAAAAAATTTAAATGAAAAATTTAAAAAAATAAAAAAAATGAAAATTCATCAAAAATAATCCCAACTTTCATTTTGTTGCCTAAAACAGGCATTTCCATTAACCCTCCATTAGAAACTTAACGGTGACCTAAAACTAACAAATTTCAGTAAAGTTGGGATTATTATGCATCACAGTGAAAGGTGAGAATATTTTTAAAAGACCGGGTAAAGTTGGGATTATTTTGGGTAATTTTTCATATTTCTAATTAACCAATTCTTAAACTATAATTAGTTTAAGATACAACACAAGAATGGATGACCTATTTTACCAGTTTAATAGGCCACACTCAAATAACCGAATAGCACACTACTCACTGTCGGGTGGTGGTATCCCAAACAAGTTATCCTCTAGTTTGGTTTGTACATCTCGTACGTACGTTTTTACCCAAACCACCATACTTCATGCCTGCAAGGTCTAAATTAGTTAACTCACATGAGATTTATCTTAGAGCTCTTCTAGATAGCGTTAATATTTATAATCATCAGTTTAATCAAGATATTTGTGTTTTAATCATGATTCCATCATCATAATCAATAATCAAGAACAATCATCATTTGAGAATGTGACTAATCTAGTCTTAGGAACTAATTCACTCTCAATCTTTCTTGTCTCAATCTTTTTGTTCTTCCATACTGTAAGTGTAACACCCTAATCCGTCCAGGTCTGCAGCCCCTTTCGGACTAAAGTATTAACTTGGTAATCGTAAAAATTTAAAACATTTCAAACACTTTTATTTATCATAATAATATTTTTCATAATATAAACAGTACGGAGTTTTCAATATTGCGGAAGCTTAACAAATCATAATTACAAACATAATTTATTTATGTTCTTTAATTCAAAACATCACATCCATTCCGACAGGCTCGCCTCCGTCCGCCTCTAGGATCACGTTACATCATTCTTTCTAATAACCTGCGTGTAGCAAATAAAACATACTACACGCTCAGCGTTGAAGCTAAGTAAGCATATCTAATGCATCGAACATCCATATAAACTGAATCTAAATTTATAATCAAATCATTTGATATCATGCACATAATATTCAGTTCAGATAATCAATAATTATTAAAAATTATTCATTATTCAACATTTATATTCACATTCAATGTTCATCAGTCATTCATAATAATTGCAATATTCAATTCAATATTCACCATTCAATATTTATTCATATTCAATATTCAACAATATCCTTAAACTATTCTTAGTCTAAGGCCAATCACTTTAATATTTGTCAACCCCTACACGAATTCTAGTTTAAATAATTAAACTATATTCCAGTATAAAATATTCCTAAATAATCCTTAAGCTAGGCCTAGTTTAAGATAAAAGGGTTTTGAAAATCTTAAACTTACCTTCACTTAAGGCCAACCAAAAACCGACAGCGTAGTGTTCACTGTTGGGTGGGTGGTACCCCCAAACGAGTAGGTACTCAAGTTTGGTTCTTGGATCCCGTACGTACGTTTTAACCCTAGCCACCGGGGTTCATACCCGCAAGGCCTAACTTAAATAGGTATATCTTAGAGGTCTTCTAGATACCTTTCAAATCAACATTAATATGGGTATATCTTAGAGGTCTTCTAGATACCCTTAACAATATACTATTTTCACAATCATCAATATATTCATTATGATTTAATCATTCACAATTATCATTTTTTAATCAGAATATTTATTAAGATTTAATCATCATAATTATCAATCAATAATCATTACCATAATCATCATATCAATCAACATAATATTCAATAACAATTAGCGGCCTAGCTTCGGGTGTTAACACCCTAACTTACCGTCATGCATCACAAAACATTTTATTTGTTAAAAAATATTACTTTTAATGTGAAAAATCATTTTTATAATGATCATAATCAATTGGTATCAGAAATAGAATTTTTGTAACGCCCCGAAATTTGGCCCAAAAGAATTAATTAAATTGTTAGAGCAATTGATTACGAATTGGGCCTAAAAAGGGGTTAAAATTATAATTTGGATTCTAAGCCCAACTTTTATGTCATCTCGTAGGAAATATTTTTGTGATCGCGTCGGTTCAGACGGCTCGCGAATCGGAGTTATGGAGCTCATGTTATGACCATTTAATCAGGTATTTTGGGCCCGGAGCCCAAACCACTAGTATTGGAATTAATAAAGAAAACCTAAACCTATTATGAACCACACAATCGTTATCTTCTTCTTCTTCATTTCGGTCATCCTCCCCTGCTGTTCGACCTCCGCCTCCTCGCCGCACCAGCCAATTGCTGCCTTTCCTTCGCCGGAAGTCCATCGCCCACTGGCAGGGTCAGTGCCGCCAACGATGGTCTCCAATCGCCGCTGCTTCTCCTTCGCCAGTAGCCGCCGCTCCTCGCCGTCGTCGCCCTTAGCTCAGGTCAGTCTCTTCTTCATCTTCCTCGCAATTTCCTCTGCAATTGGACCTCTGGAGCAGCGCCACGCCGGGTCGCCACCTTCGCCGGCGGTCGCTGCGACTCACCGGACTGATTCATTGCCGGTTCACCGTTGTTGCAGCTAGGGATTTCGCCGGACATAGGCTATCACCGGAGCTGCTCCTCTGTTCGTGATTTCTGGGAGCTGCTGCCGCCTCGCCACTGTCGTCGGCGTCCATCACCGTCGCCGCATCCAGCCGCTGCCCCGGATTGATATCGCCGGCAGATTAACCTCCACGCCAGATTGATTGGTCGATTTCGTATTTTGACTCAATTTGACCCGTTCGTTTGATTTCGTTGATTTGTTTTCCGTTCGAGCTATCGATTCGATTTCGGCGTAATCCAGGTCCGTACTATGAAGTTAATAGCATTTAGAATAGATTTAATGGTTTGGATCGTTATATGTGTTTATGCTATAATTTGGCTAAATTGGTTAATTGAATTAAATTGATTATTTGAATTGAATTGTGGAGGATTGTGAATTGACTGAACATGTTTGACTTTGACTTGGGTTAGGTCCTGTTTGACTTGGGTGTTGACTGGATATTCTGTTGACGTAGGTTTGACCTAATGGTTAAATCCAAGACTTTATTGAATTAATTAAGTTAATTAATTAATTCTAATCAGTAGTTAGGATCAATTGGTTTATTATGTCGAACATAGAAACTGGCCATTGCTCGGGCGGCTGCAGGGCCTGGTCAGTGAGGTTAAAACGTGCGCATGAGGGTCTGTGATCTTGGGTTTGAGGCTATCGCTCGAGGGATCCTACCTCCACCGAATTGAGGCTATCTTCGGTATTACAGATTGAGGCTATCTCCGTCATAGGCAATAAATGTTAAGTGGTTTGACTTTTGTGAAAGTCTAAATTGGTTTGACCGGTGGTCAAAGAGTTAATGAGAAACCCTTAACACCTAAATCGTTTGAAAAGAAAGAAAATAAGTTGATTGTTGGTCAACCGTCTAAAGAACCGAATGTAAAGTTGAATTGATTTTTATTAAAAGGATAAACATATGCGCGATCTTAATCATTGAATTATTATGTTTATTCTTGTGCTACAATGGAGTGCCACTCAGCGTCAATGCTGAGCGGATAGCGTTATTTTCCTTTTTGATGTCCTTAGGTGATCAGACAGTTGAACCTAGAGCCGATCCCAGAGGGCATTGAGGAGGAGATGTACGATGGCGTGGCTGTCTCTTTAATCTGTTGTTATGCTTTATTTAATTAACTTTAATGCTTATTACGTTTTCGGGCAAGATCCCAAGTTGTTTGACTTTAAAAAAGGCTTCCGCATTATTTTAAATTACTCTGATGGATTTTTATATGTATTGAAAGAACGTTTGTTTAAAATTGTTTTGAAAATGTTGTATATTCGGATACCAATCCAGTGGCACACCGGTCCGCGGTCTCACGGGTTTGGGTTACGCGGGTTGGGGTGTTACAATTTTAGAGCTCAAAAATAACATTTTAAACAAATTTTCGGATTAGAAATTTGGGGGATCGATCCAGCACTTTGGATCGATCCATACTATGAAAAATCACTCCCAGGGGATCGATCCAAGCCCCTGGATCGATCCAGACAGTGATTTTTTAGCCACTGTTCATCTTCTTCTTTGTTCGGGTCCAATTTCGGAAATACGGTTTTTAGTTATCGAACTTCAACGAAACTATATGGAGATGTTCTGCAAGGTTCATAGATCATTTTGGCATCATTAATTCATACTTTTAACATCAATTTCATGGTTTATGATTCTTGGTTCTTCAAACATGTCAAACACAAAACTCAACCAAACGACCGTTTATGAACGTAGAAACGATCTATACGAACATTCTAGTCATTAGATATATCTACGGGCTTACCTCGAAGGTAAATGAAGGTTTTGAATATTTTCCGGCGAAACTTCCGGCGACGATAGCTCTCAACTCCGGCGACCTCACACCAATACGACAGCACCACCACGTTCTCTTCACTCTCAACAACAGAATAGAATGAAACTTTGTAAGAAATAGTGAAGAATGGAGGGAGTTATGGTAGTCTTTTATAGGAGAAGGAAGAGGAAGAAGACACGGTGATGACTCCATTCTCCTGTTTTGGCGTCTCAGTGGAGCGGACGGCCTATCTCTACAATTCCAAACGCAAGTCCCTGATTGGGACTAATTTGGTCACAGTCGGGGAACACTTTTTGGTCCAACTTTCTCTGAATTGAAATCCGTTTGCACCGTTCTGATCGTACATTTAAACTCTATCCAACGATATAATTTTTATATTTATTTGTAATACTTTTTCCGACATCATATTTTTGGGTGGTTAACTTTTGACAGAGTCAAAATTGATTTAATTGACCTTTACTCAAAAAGGTTCTTACATTTCATGCATATTATTTATTCTCATGATCTATTTCAATAAATCATTTCAAAGTTTACATCATAAACAATTTCTTCATTTATTCTTAATTTGGGCCTGGACATAGGTTCCCAATCAAGATTACACAATTAGTCAACATTTTGGATTTATCTCTATGAGATTTATCCAGATTTTTTATATTAGATGTCAAAACAAATTTCGTATCGGCCCAAAGCCCAACAACAATTTATTTTAATCAAAACAATTTGATTAATTGAATACTTATTCATTAATAATTCTAGGGTATATTTTGGGGCGTTACAGTAAGAGCATTGGAAATGGTCGTGAATCCCCAAGGCTTCAAACTGGGGCGTCAAACTTTCTCTTTCTGCTATATCAGCTTTAACTTACACCAAATTTTTACTGGAAATGGGTTTGAAGCCCTTGGGTTCAAACTGGGACTTCAAACCTCTATTTTTTACATATTCAAATACACATCTTCTAAAATTAAATTAACAAAATATCGTTATTTAATTGTATTTAAACGACAATAGCTCATTAAATAAAAAAATTATATTCAATAAAAATTACATTAATATCTCATTTTTTTGAATATTTTGTAGAAATAATTAAAAGAAATATAATATATTTTAGAGGAATTACGAAGATAACGAGAATAAATTGTGAGTATTTGTTGTGTTAAAAATAAGTGTATTTATAATATTGAAAATAATTTATTTTTAAATTAATGCCCAACAATCCAAACTTCAAACAATGGCCGTTCGGGGAGGGAGAACCATTGGGAGTGGGAGAAGCATTGCGTCATAGTTTAACGCAAACCTTTTAACGCCCGGATAACGGTAAAGGGAGGGCGGTGTTTAACGCCCCTCGTGCGTTAAAACACACTTAATGCCCAAGGGCGTTAGCAACATTTCCGGTGGCCTAACTGTGAGGGAAACTAGATATTGATGCGCCTGAATTAAGCTATTTGTATACTAAAAATAACTCTGTTCTTGTATGATGATTTACACTGACACAAAATAATAATACTCCGTATGTTTTTTTATTAAATTGATATTTTATGTTGGGGATTCTTGGTCTTGGGGTAGGTTGTAATGCATTTGTCTCTTGCATCGCTGCACGCCCGGTAAGAAAACAAAACAGAAAATGGCATCCATCTCCTCGTGGGCTCCCATCTCCAAACCCTACAGCTCGATCAAAAATCTGAAAACTCCTGCACCAGTCAGCCCCCGTTTCCACCAATGGACGCCATCGCTTTTCTTCAACAGCCCCACTTCCGCCCTCTCCCTCAAGCCTCATTCCCTCCGATCCACGAAGCCCCGATCCAGAACCACCACAATCACCTCCCTCTTCACCGGCATAGTCGAAGAGATCGGCGAAGTCCGGCACATCGGCCGCGCAGATCCGGATAGTTTCACCTTGAAGATCGGCGCGAGAACCGTCCTCGAAGGCGTCCGCCTCGGGGACAGCATCGCGGTCAACGGCACCTGTCTCACCGTCACGGAATTCGACACTGGATTGTCCGGATTCTCGGCCGGAGTGGCTCCGGAGACCCTGCGGAAGACCTCCCTAGGAGAGCTTGAACGCGGATCTCAAGTCAATTTGGAGAGGGCTTTGACGCCGAGCACTAGGATGGGAGGTCACTTCGTGCAGGGACATGTAGACGGGACTGGAGAAATCGTAGGGTTCGAATCTGAAGGGGACTCACTGTGGGTGAGGGTGAAGACAACGAAGGAGCTTCTGAGGTACATTGTCCCCAAAGGGTTCATTGCCGTGGATGGGGTTAGCTTGACGGTGGTAGAGGTTTTTGACGCCGAGGAGTGCTTCAACTTCATGCTCGTGGCTTACACGCAGAAGAATATTGTGATTCCATCAAAGAAAATCGGGCAGAAGGTGAATCTGGAGGTGGATATACTTGGGAAGTATGTACAAAGGTTGCTCAACACTGGGTTTGTAGATTCCATTAAATCTCCTGCTTCACAGCTTCATCCATAAGGTACTTTCTTCTGCTGAGTTATTACAGCTATAATTTAATGTTGACCTTGATTCTAACCAACGGGGGTAAACTATATTAGGAGAATAATGAATTCATCCAAGCATGTTTGTCATGAAGCTAAATTATGTGAATTGAGCAATATCCTTCATCTTGAATTTGTTTCTTTTTTCCTGGTATTTTCAATTTATTCAAGTGGGATCTTTAGCATTGAAGTATTGATACTCATTGGTGGAGATTGTGATAATGGGTCTTTTTCCAGTGGAAGCAAACAGAGTTGTTGATACAGCTTCGGATAAAAAATGGATTAAAGTGACTAAATTAACATGACACATTAAACTCCGGTTGCTTTGTTTGATAGTGAATGTAGTAGTGTATAAGGGAAAACGACCTCTATATTCTGTTTTTAAACAGAAGTAAGGTTGCGTTCATCTCGATGAATAAAATTGGAGCAAGGAATACTTGTCTCTTTTGTTTATTTTTGTTATGAAGATAACGGAATCTTTTTTGCAGTAGAAGAAGAAAGCTCGTGACTGGTAAGATCCCCCTCTCACATTGGCCTTGCAAGAGGATGTGGATACGACTAGCACTTGATGTTTGATGTTTTGAACTACTCAGAAGAAGCTATAGATGTTTTGTCCATGGCCATTAGACTAGCTCTGTTACTTGATACATTTACTTTATGCACGCCACGCACCAGAATGCCCAGATGTGAACAAAGTGAGTTTTGGGAGTCTACTTTTGGATTCTAATAGAAGCTTTCAATCTTTGGCCCCCTTTGTTGTCCGCATGATACTGGGTTAGCTGAGGTGATAGCGGTTCGGGAAGCTTTTTCTCTTGGCTCAAGACAAGAGATGTTAGAGACGTGATTCCAAGTGGTGAAGAGTTAAGTCAGAGGTACTTGAGTCGGGCTTGTTGAAGATGGTGCTGGCATTATGGCTTCCTTTGATTGTTGCGCTTTGTCTTTCGTGCTTAAATTCTTTGCTACATATTCGTTTTTGTACTAACTTCGCATTTCGTATATTTTTGAGTTGTGTTTTCATCCACACGAGATGCTCAACATCTCTGAGATGCACTTCGGGTTCTTGTCTGTTCCAAAATGCATTGCATCTACTTTCCAAGTGCATATGCGAGAGCAACTACTTTTAACATCACCCTTACCGAATATTTGTAGTGTTTGTGAGAAAAAGATGGTGTCAAAAGTGGTGTACAAATAGTATTTTTCTAAATACTCCACCCATCTTGCTGGATTCTTTACACTCGCCATTTTTTATCGTCTCGTTAAATTCTTACACTACCAAATTTAGAGTTATTAAAGTTTTAAAATTTCCATTTTGTACTCCATGTCATCTCAAATATCGTACATCAAGTTACACATTTCGCCCGTTATATTTTAATAATTGTACTAACAGGGACAAATATGGTGAATAAACAAGATTCGTATACTCCCGATTTGCTTGAAACTTCGTTTTTTGTCAAGGGGGAGAAATCAACTTATCTTCAGTATATGATTTTCTTTGAATGAATGTAACTTGAGTTCCTTTGTCCACATTATCCAACAAACAGCACTACATATTCCAGCTTTTTAAATATAACTTTTTGAGCAGAAGGTAAATAAGAGAACATATATACTACATTAAAGAATACTGGGAGAAATCGAAGATGAATTTGATGCAAAATACTAAAATCGGCAAGGTTTCGTTGACACTGGCCGAAGACCGACCTCTTCCTCTGGAGAGCAGATCCTCTGCAAGACTTGCAAGGGAGAACGATTAGTGAGAGGGCAGGAAACGGTGAAGTTGGATGTTATGCCCAGGTAACTCGTGACTTAACTTGCAATGATATTTTTTTTATCGATCAACTAACATGGAGAAGATGTCACCAAAATGGTCAATTCGAGAAGGCATTGAAGGGTGCAATGTCGGTGCTTTCCTCCTCCCAAGCATGAGCTTTTGAGACTTTTGGTAACCAACACCAGCTTTAACAATACCGCCATAGCACCATGCACTCGCCAAGCTTCACAAAATGCCGGTTTTGAAAATCAGTGGCACGTCAAACTTCCCCCCACTAAATTTATTTCTATGAAGTTTTTGACAAAATAGATACAGCGATACATCAAAGGTCTTTCGATCAACAAGTTTCAACAATACCTGAAGTTCATGGGATAAAAACATGCTTTACAGGTAACTTGAGGTCAACTGAACCTTCATCTTCTTCATATTCCATTCATCTATTGTCCTGGAGTGCTGCAAGATTAAAAAAAAGCATCAGTATGAATGAATCTCAATGATAGATACAACACTGATTTAGAAGAAAATTATATGCAATATTTTAGCTCTACCTTCTTGAGGAGGGTTTTCAGGAAAAGCAGGCTGCACTCCTGTAGCTAACCACTGAGATATTAGCGCAGTATCTAATGGAACTTTCGGCAAAGGATCTTCAACCACATAAAATACAAACATGCATATATGCATTTAGCGATACTGTGAAAAATCCGCCGAATGGTTGGTCACAGGAAAAGGGGCATTGAACAGAATGTAGAACAAATCCTTATGCCTTGCAGCTTTCTTGAATTGCAAATGATCTCCAGATGCAAATCTGTGATGCCAAACTATTTTCAAGCAATGCATCAATCCCAGCACAGAGACTTCCTTAATCTCATACTGAATATTGAGCAATTTTTACTACTAGGCTCTTAGAGGGCAGTGCAGTTAAGCATCTTACACAATTTCAGAACAAATAGTTCTATGAATTCTGTTGCTGTAGTTGGTTAGTAGCCCATTTTTCCAACTTGACATTATTATGCTCTTTGCAAAAATGGAGAACTCTCTCTAACATCTTTGGAGTGGGAGAAAAAGGCAACTCCTTGATGAAACCATCAAGTTCATTGAAGGCTTTATGCCGACCAAACAGCTCAATCATGGATTCATAATGCTCCAACGTAGGGGTAATGCTATATTGATCATTCATTAAATCGAAGTACTGCCTACCTACATGTACACAACCCTCACGAATGCACACAAGAAATATAGCTTGGAATGATATAGAGTCTGGTTTAATTCCCTTGTCCTTCATTAATTCAAACATTTCAAACACACAATCACTCTTATTATGATAACATCCCAGCAGCAAAGAGTTCCACAGAACCAAATCTTTTTGTGGTGTTTCAAGAAAAACATCTAGAGCATAATCGAGGCATCGACATTTGGAGTACAAGTTAACCAAAGCTCCACTGATCACAGTATCCATCTCATAACCATTTCTAATGATAAATCCATGGATTTCTTTGCCTGATTTAAGAGCATAAGTATTTGCACAAGAATCCAAGAGTGTTCCAAAAGTATATTTACTGAGTATCGTCCCACCGAGCATGTTTGATAAACTAGTCAGTGTTGTTTCACCCATCCCGTGGGAATTATAACAAGTTAATAAAGTATTCCAAGATACGGTATCCCTCCGTTGACCCATTTCATGAAACCATGTTATAGCCCTCCTCAAGTTTCCACATTTCCCATACATGTCAAGAAGCGCATTCGCAACATGCAAATTGGAGTGGAATCCATTTCTGTACATGAATCCATGAACCTGTTTCCCCAATCCAACATCAGAAAGGGAAGCAGAAACATTGAGGACCAATCCAAGAGTAATGTCATCAATGTCACAGGTCTGTTTGGACATGAGAAAGATAAGATGCAAAGCTTCATCCCATTCCCCACTGTGCACATAGCCTGCAAGCATTGCATTCCATGAGACCACATTGTGTTCTGGCATCTTGTTGAAGAGTTCCCGTGCCTCCCTTGTTCTCCCAATCATCGCATACCCTGACATTAGTGTTGTCCAATGAATCAAATCTTTTGAACACAGCAGATCAAAAATCCTCTGAGCACTTACCATATCCCCACATTTCCTATACAAATCAATAAGAGAACTAGCAACCACCTTATCCATCTCAACATTAACCTTGATAGAAAACCCATGAATTTGAAGCCCTTCATTGAACCCACCAATGGTCAAGCATGCAAGAAGAGCATTGGATACAGTAAATGTCAGAGGAGCCACACTTTTCCTCACCAACTCTGCAAACATAAACAAAGCATCCTTTCCCGCACCAAAGTCAATGTACCTTCTAATTATCACATTCCATGAAATATTATTTGGGTTCTCAATTTCATCAAACATCCTTCTAGCATCAGTCATCTCTTTGCATTTCCCATACGCATCCACAAGTGAAGTTTCAAGAATTACATTCCCAGAGAAGCCAAACTTCACGAGCAGAGCATGGGCTCGTCTCAAAACCCATACATTCAAGAGAGAAGCACAGGATGCAAGAGCACTTGCGAATGTGATCTTAGTCGCACAAACCCCAGACAGACGCATGTGGAAAAACATTTCCAACGCACTCTCAGCATGCCCATTTTGTGAATACGCAGTAATCATTGCATTCCAGGACCCTCCATCTCGCTGGGGCATTTCATCGAACAACTGCTGGGCATCCCTTAGGCGGTTGCATTTTCCATAAGCCTCAATAGCTCGGTTGAGCAGGAAAACCGGCGGGTCTGGGGAGAAGGTGACCAAGTGGGATTCCACTTTCCGAACCTCGACAATGGCTTTTTTTGAGGCACATATTCTGAAGAGATCGGAGTAGAGGGAGAAAGGGAAAGGGAATGGGGCGGCAAAGAGGACTGAGACGGCCTTTGCAAGGCTGCCAGAGTGGAGGTGGTTGGTGATAGCGGTGGTCAACGCTTTAGCTTCGGCGTGTAGCGGCGGTTCAAGGCGATTAGTGGCGGCGACCTTGACGTTGACAAGACGGTTCAGGATCGAGGCCTTCTTTGCGCCCATCTAAATCAGCAACCCACAAAATTGGAGGAATATTTAAATCAGGGACACGGGGAATATTTAAATTAGAGGAATTTTTAAATTTTTTCGTTTAAAAATTTTTAAATGAATTTTTAAAAATTGGTTAACCATTGATTTCTTTTTTTAATTTTAATTTTTTTCCATCTCTTGCATTTGTGTGCTGGAGACAGAGGAGAAAGTACAAATGGGATGCAATATTTGGTGTATCCCTTGCATTTTTGTTTAAATTATGATTAAATAGAATTGACATACGGAGTAATTTTTTTTACAAGACAAGAAGAGTAGAATATATCTTATTTTATCAAATAATCGATGAAAACATACAAACAAACAAAATATATCAATATATCGTAATACTAAACAAGTAAATCATTTTAGGACGGTGGGAGTACAAGTTACTACTTGTATAAAACTAAAAAAAATATTTTACATGTTTAAAACTAAATAAAAAGCTTTATAAAATAAGCATGATCAATACTATTTTATTTTATTGAATGAAAACAGATACGTATCAAAAGTTTCAAATAGTAAAGAAGATAATTTAGGAATGAAAGGAGTATTTTTTTCAAAATTCCACATTTGATATCAATGATTATTGAACTAAGTTTAAAACGACTTCATAATTTTTTTTAAAGTCTCATGTTCGAACCTTTTTGTATCAATATGCATAAAGCTCTCATTCATTGATTCACGGTCATTCACCCACTAATGTCAAGTGCATTAATCAGGACTTATAATTTGACTTAAAATTAATAACACACTTACATAACAATAAATCTTTAATAATCGAGAAAAAAATTAATATTTGAATCTAGATAGAAATTGAGGTGAATCTAGATAAAACTCTTTCACCTTTAGCCATTGGATCATCATTAGGTCATGGGGCAAAAAAATAAAAAATGTTGCTGCCCAGGATCGAACTGGAGACCTTTAGTGTGTAAGACTAACGTGATAACCACTACACCACAGCAACTCCTTTGAGACAAGATTTGTTTTTTGTTTATTAATTGTATTTATTATGGATCACTATTTCAATCATAAAATGAGCAGCTTGACAGTACTCCGTTGTCCGTTCATATGGTTATAAATTTGAACTCCGGGAGAAACGGGTCAGGTGCGGGTACTCTGGAGCCCTAATTGATTTGGGTTTGGATTTGGATCCAGAGGTTAGGGAATTTTGCTTTCATCTTGAAAAAACCGCACCTTTTGGCAGGGAAGAAATGGCTACGGGATTGGCTCGGAGCTGCGTCCAGTCCCTGCTGAAGGTGGTCAACTTGCTCTTAGGGGTGGCTGGGATCGCCATGATCATGTACTCCCTTTGGATGTTCCGAGTCTGGGAAAAGCATATGCCCGGACGGCGGCCCGGACCCTCCCCTCTTCCCTTTTTCCCACCCGAAGATGCCCCTATTCCTTGGTACATGTCCTCGTCTCCTTTTCATGTCCTTTCTTTGTATGTAAAAATATTTCAGATTAAAATGAAAGTTATTTGTCTTTTTTTTCCTTCTCTTCTCTTGATGTGTTTGTGAGGAAATGGCTCCTTTTTGTTTAAATGAGATGTCTTTGCCTGAAAATTGGATGTCTGCTGTGTACCACTCATTTATTCATTTCTTGGGGTATTTGATGTTGGCTTATCTTTCCTTCCTTTCTGGGAACTGAAATTGGATTGTGATTGAAGAAATGGGGAATCTTTATTTCGGTAACAGGAGTGTTTATTTAGAAGAATGTTGTTCAAGGACAATAGCCTCAGGATGGGATTTTTTTTGGGTCTAATCAGTCAAATAGTTTGCTCAAGTGCATTTCTTGCTGAGCTTTCATGTTTGGAAGTTTTAAGTAGCTTGTTACTTCAAGAGATCTTTGTTACGTACTCTGTATATATTGTTGAACATATAGATATTTCAGTACGATTGATGTATTTTGCATCTGTAGTTTATACTCTCAGTTACAAATATTGCTTGCTATTGAAATTTTCATATTTATATATGATGTCCTTTAATAAAAAACTTTTTGTTTTGCATTCAACACCAGGTTCATTTACACCATTCTTGGTCTGGGTATCACTCTGTGTTTCATCACCTGCTCCGGTCATATTGCTGCAGAAACTGTGAATGGCTGCTGTCTGTATATCGTATCCTCTGAAATATGATCTCATTGGAAAGACCCATGCATTTCTTATCTTGTTTGTTGTTCTTGAGACACCAATATAAGTCTACGTATAGCCGGATATCTTTCTTGCTCACTGATTTGAGAAAAACAACTTGAGATTTCCTTAATTGTGGTAGTACATGGTGTTTGTCTTTCTACTTGTAGCGTTGGAAGCTGCTGTGACTGTAGATGTTTTCTTAAACAAAAACTGGGAAGAAGTATAATTTTTACACATTGTATATTGTTGTTCAGTTTGAAACCAGCATTGTGACGGATAGATAGATTCAAAAATCGCAGTTATTTTACCAAGTATTTTCTATTTGCTGAGCAGGACTTTCCGGATGATTCAACTGGGAACTTTGATGTTATCAAAAAGTTCGTTAAAGAACACTTTGACTTGTGCAAATGGATTGGCTTGTCAGTGGTCGCTGTGCAGGTCCCTCTCTCCCTCCCTTCCTCACCCCAAAAAAAGAAGTAATTACAAATAAAAAACCCTCCTTTTCTTAAAGAATGAACATTTCTCCCTCTCAACTTGTATTCTTAAGGAATGTGTGCCTAGGGCACCCCACCTTCTCACTGTTCAGTGTATGTGGATGTCAGTGAGAATGTTGGGGAGAGAATCGGGGTGAATTCGGCATTTCCCACTTTTTTTCGTTAGCATGAATTTCATAATCGCCTACCGGTTGTTTTTTTATTTTGGTTTATCCACATGAAGGCACTGAGCATTATACTGTCAATGATTCTCAAAGCTTTGAGACCACATCGCGAGACATACTATGACAGTGACGATGACTACATTCCCGATAGAGTTCCTTTGTTGAAAAACTACGTCCCTCAAACTTCATATGTTGTTGGCAACCCTGTACATGGACCCAATGCCGATACTTGGAATATCCGGAAATAATGGTTTCTACTTTGCCCTTCTGTTTCATGCCAATGAGCTTAGCCGTTCGGCTGTCTACTTCTCTCTTATCTTGCCCATCCTTTGGTATTTTCTAGGCAAGCGGACGAGTGGAAAATGTTCTTTACATTACAGAATCTATGGAGGGGCAATTAAGTGAGTGCAGATGATTGAACATGGTGTGATCAGGCATTTGGCTCGCTTTCATTGGGTCGGGGTGTAGGATTGATTTATCTGATAATGTGTGTGTGTGTGTGTCTATATATATATATAGTGTAACACTATGGTAATCTTGACTGCAAACTGCTACTTCTTGATCTGCAAAATTTAGTATGGTGTGAACATTATATTCAATCTTTGTTGTCATTATTCTTGATGGGGTTGCCCTTATGCTTTTATTCTTAGTGCAACACAAGTTTGTGTTTAATACAGTAAATAGTACAACTAATACTGTACTTTTTTTTTCTTCAGAAAACAGGTTTTAGAATAAGTTCTCCCACATAAGGCATGTTTTTTTTAATTTTTTTATACAACGTAGTTTAATTATTCAAATTTCAGATTCTAATCTCTAGTTACTAGGTTCCTGTACCTAGATCTTTGTTTTCTGGGCAAATTTTATGGTAGACTTAAATCTACTATGGACCTACATATAAGGATAATAAGCAATTTCTTATTACCTTGATGAGTATTTATTTTAATTAAAAAATAAAAATAAAATTTTTTATGTGAGGTGTATAAAATGGTATGCACCCAAAATATACTATAGAAGCACTGAAATTGTAATAAGAATAAGTAGCACCCTACCGTCCCTACTACTTGAGTATCAAAAGGGTGATATGGGACCATATTTTTTTAGAAACTAAATCTAAATGCAGATTGGATTAGGTAACATAATGCCTTGAATTCAACTAATTAACTAGACATAAATTTTCATGATATTGAATTTTTTACGGAGTAAAATTTTCTGATAAGAATTAAATATATTAAGATGAATGTACCTAAATAGTATTAAACATAGTTACTATCCCATATAGTACCATATGTTTTCTTTTTCCAATGTTGTATCACTGGTCATTGTCCGTTGGTCATTGCTCGCTGGTTATTGTTCAAGTAAATGTCCACCGCCACTGGATATTGTTCAAACTAAATGTCCACCATCACTAGACATTATTCCCGCACTAGACATTATTCAAGTACTATTTAAGAAATAAAAAAGTTTAAGTACTACATTGGGAAATGACATGAGTATGTTTTAGTACTTGTGCAAATTTCACATATATTAATGCTCAAAAAGTCTATTGTCAAATGTTAATCCAAAATTGTTGCAACTTTAATAGAAGAGATAAGTGCAATCTAATACAAGCTCAATGATGATTAAAAAAATCAAAGTAGTTTGTACCCTACCAGAAAATTTCATTTCAACATTTGGTATAAAATTTTGATCATCTATGAATATCATGTCTACATTTGTAAAAAATTCTCACGTGTAGAAAACTCTGGCTGCATATTTTTCTTCTGCGCCAAAAAAATATATCTCTCTGTTCTTGTGGATCATTTATATAGTCTATGAAACTCTCACTCTTTCAATTCAACCCCATCTCTGAGCTCCATTTCCCTCTGCACAAGATGCTCAACATCCCCAGAATGCCCTTCGCGTTCCTCTCCGTTCTGAAACAAGAGCTCAATCTCCTCCAGAGATTTCCCTCTGGTTTCCGGGACGAGTGCATATGTGAAAGCAACCGCGAATGCTGAGATTGCCGAGAAGACGAAGAAGGTCCCGCCCACAGTGATTGCCCTTGAGACAGATAGGAAAGACATGGCCACCACCCCACTGCACACCCTATTGCCCACGGCTCCCATTGCGGAGGCTTGTGCCCTATACTTGAGGGGAAATATTTCTGATGTCAAAACCCAACAAACCGGGCCCAGCCCGATTGAGAAGAACGCGACGTTCCCACAAACCAAGAGTGTCGCAAGCACGATCCCAAGGGACCCGTTCAGAAACGTGAGGGCGAAGCCCAACCCAAAGAGGCAGAATGTCATCCCTATTGTGCTTGCATAGAGAAGTGGCTTTCTCCCAACTTTGTCTATGAGAAATATGGCAATTAATATGAATGCTGTCTTTGTGATCCCCACCGCGACGGTTGCAGCTAGGAGTTTTGTCTCCCCGTCGATCCCCGCTGCTTTTAGGATTTCCGGGCTGTAATAAACCGTCGCATCGATACCTGTTAATGTAAAAAAGAATTAATGTTTGCGTGCAAGATTTGGTTTATGAAACATTTCCCGTGCTTATAACCACAAACTTGAGCTTCTGGTTGAGTTGGTTCTTGACAATACCTGTGATTTGTTGGAAGCACTGGATTCCAAAACCGGTGATGAGCATCCGGGCAAGAGGAGGAGGAGGGTTCAAGAGCTCGCGCCACACTGATTTCTCATCATATTTATCAGCATTTGTGGTTCCACTCCCAGCAGCCAGCTGAATCTCTGCAAGTTTCTCTTCCACTTCTGCGTCATTGTTGTTTGTTTTCACAAGCACAGCCTTGGCTTCTTCCATCCGGTTCTGGACAACCAACCATCTTGGAGACTCTGGGATGACACAGAGAGCAAAGGCTATGAAAACTGAGGGGAGAATTCCCACGGCAAGCATTATGCGCCAGTTTATGTGTGGGGACAGTCCAGAAAACGCGTAGTTTGAGACATAACCAAGAAGGATTCCAAAATTTATGAAGATCTCAGGGAAAGAAGTGAGTGATCCTCTATCGACGGTTGGCGAGATCTCAGCTATATAGACAGGGGCAATCATGACACCGAATCCGATTCCAATCCCAGCAAGGAATCTCCCAATCATGAGCACTTTATATGAAGGAGCAACAGCCATGATTGCTGCGCCGGCTTGGAAGATAATGGAGGCTAAACCCATTGTCCATTTTCTACCAACGGCGTCTGAGGTTCTTCCTCCAATTAAGCTACCCAAGAGTGACACAATGCTCAAAATGCCTACTAGAACTTCTTCTTGCACCTCTGTAATCTTTAGATCTTCTTGAATAAATATGATTGCTCCACTCATGACCCCCACATCTGCAGATCAAAACACACGCTATAGTAACTCTACTTGTTCAAAATGTGTTAACTCTCGCATCGAAGCAAATGTCAAAATGGAAACCAACATATGAAGCCTACGTGTATTCTTTTCTTTGAGGACAAAACCCCAAGTTCTGCTCATATATCCAAGTCTTGCTTAAAGATGTTGTTGACATTATTATTCTTTATTTTCATCTGTCCCGGGTTCAGACATTCACAATTTCCAATAAAAGATTAACCAGAACAATGAGATCAGGCTTTTGGTTGAGACAGATCAAAACCTATAATATCAAGTATCAATGAGGTGATAGAATGGAACTATGGTAAAAATGATAAATTTACCATAACCAAGGAGGACATTGTTGAGGGAAGCAAAGACAGCACAAGCAAAGACATATTTCTTAGTTCTATTCCTCCTCCTCTCAAGCTGATGATGGTGGTGAGAAGGATCATCATCATCATCATCATCATCATCATCATTGCTTCCATCATAATCATCCATCCTCTTATATTTGTTCTTTCTCCCCAATGTATAATCAGAAATCCCCATTTCCACATTCCCATTTTCTTGTTGACCCACCATCTCTTCCCCCCCAAAGACTGCTCCTTTATTGGATTCCCAGCTGTAAAACCTGAAGTTTGAACCAACCCAGAAGCCTTCGAGGGATTAAGATCCTGCCAAAGGTTGGGGATTTGAATTCCCAGATCTGGGCACAAGAAAGATGAACAGAGAGGTGGGGAAAAGGGGGTTCTTTGGGTCCAATCTCTGTATCAATGTCAAATGCGGTGTATGAAATGAAACAAGATTTCACCGAGACATCTTGATACGCGTCAATTGACTTCAACTTTTATTACAAAATAGTTTGCGGATTTAACTCGCATTGGGAATTTGGGATAGAAATGTTTGCTAATTTAACTCACTCGACTTTAATGGTTGAATTTTATTCAATAGATACTCCGAAATTTAATCTGTTTTCTTTAGGAGTAGCAAAACACTAAAACCTCTGTATAAAAGTTGTGTATTTTACTATTTTAAGATAAAATCTTAAATGAATTAACAAAAATTATGCTACAAACTCACCAAAAATACATCATTATATTTTTCATCGATAAATATTGCACGTGTAAAAAGAAATTATTTACAATATCAAATTAGATGAATTTCTAGCATTTTGAATCAATAATAGTACTTGTATATGCGCGCAAGCTTATTTATTTTATTAATTTCTAATACTAAAATGTATATAATGCACTTTAGATGTATATAAACTATAAAGTTGCTAATTTTAAAGAATACTCAGTATTTTACATTAATTTTCTAAAGAAATAAATACGGAATACATCACAAGTTTTGTTTATAAAAAATATACTCTGCCGTATGGGTAAACTTGGGACAGATTAAAAACAAATAGAAAAAAAATGAATTTATGAAGCTTTCAAGCAACAGCTGGATAATAGAATACATGTCTTATACGCAAATTAAGTTTTGAAAACAGTTTAACTAGTACCTTTCCGTAAAAAAAGGTTAAATTACAACCACATCTTTTTGAAACTAGAAAAATTCACACGAATACTACAAGAAATTTTTGATTTTACGTTAATACTTTGGAATTGAATAATTTACACCGCTGCTCAGAGAAATTGTTCAATTTTATATCAATACTCCGACCTGCCAACTACAAAATATGTGACATTTTAAATTGTGACTGTAAATTATTAAGTATAAGTTGGTATCTACGAAAGATAAAAAATAAAAGAAAATAATGTTTTAGACAAAATAAAAAATCTTGAGGTACATATTTCATAATTAAATTTATATTCGTTGGAAATATCTTTAAAATATAAGTTTTTGACTATATCAACCTTAAAATTTTATTTTTTTATCTGAAACACTATTCATAATTTATCCGATTAAAATGTAAGCACTTTATTTTTCATTCTTAACATATTTTTAATTTAAATCGACATGCAGAAGGTAATCATGGCCTTGTTTGGAAAATGACAGTTGACAGTTGGCTGTTAGCTGTTTATGTTGGCAGGTTTGAATGGCTGATTGAATTAGCTGTTTTGACCGGCTGTTTCTGTTAGATGTTAAAAATTAGATGTTTGGCAACTTTAGCTGTTTATAATTAGCTGTTTGTGAGTAAAATTACATGTAAGGACATCCTTTCGTTTATGTTGATTTGTGTATGATTTTAAATTTTTTTAAATTTGATAAAATACACACATTATACAAGAAAATGCTTTACATATATTTTTTTTGTTGGACAAAAAAGGCTACTTCGCTTTTTTTTAATTTAAGAAATGAGAATTTACATTTATATTTTATAAGTAGATTTTTTATTTAAGTATTCTTTTTCTTCATATATTTATTTAGCTAACTTTAAATAAATAATTACTCTATACATACTTTGTACTTAACGTATTCAAAATATTTATATTCAAGTATAAAGTGGTAAAAATAATGTTACTTTGCTCAATAGCCACACACAAATAATGCTTCGTACATCCCTTGCTTAAAAAAAGCAAATACAAACTCCACACCTTTTTTTTCCTTTTCTTTGTACGCATAATTTTTTTTTGTGTCCACCACAAGATCAGATTTGCAACAAGGCATTTTATAAATAAGGACATAAAAGTAATAAAAGCAACTGCCAAACTAAAACGCTAAGGAGGCTAGCGTTTCAAAAATTGGCTTTTGGAGACTCAACAGCCGTCCGTAACCTCCATTTGCAAAACATCAACTTTAGCTGTTAAAATAGTCCAACAGCCGTTGTCGGTCAGAACAACTGATTTTTGGCCAAACTGCCATTTTCCAAACGCAGCCTATAACGCATTCCAAATATTTTCTTTATTTTTGTAATTAATTATCAACTCATATGTCTAATGCACTCTTTTTTATGTAATCTTTAACTTCCATTTTTAGACATAAATGCACATGAACTCCTATGATATCTCAAAAGTAGGGGTGCTTAATCGGATCGATCCGATCCGTAATGTCGGATATCCGAAAATTTCGGATCAAGTAAAACTCATTCCATATCCGATCCAAAAATATTCGGATATCCGAAATTCGGATATCCAAATTTTCGGATCGAATCAATGGAATATCCGAAAAGTTTAACTTTTGAGACAATTTACAAAAAGGTAAAATGTCAAAATCAACCCACAATTGCTACCAAATTCAACATAGATTTGTGCTAAAAAGAAAATTCTACCACTAGGTAATGGCCTAAACAAAGTTTGGCCTAAACAAACAAAAAGAAAAGCACTATTAAAAGTCTCAAACAAAACATTCCAAAATGCTAATGCAAAAAGTCCAAAATGCTAAAGTTCCCATACCAACACAAAATTGCATTAAACATATAGCCATAATAATATATATCAAACTATTCAAGTTCAAGGTCTTCATCTTCCATAACATCCAATGACTCATCAATAATTATTGTTGGTTGCTCCATAATCACATCTTCCATGCCTACGATTAAAATAAAAAGATAACAATTATATCATTATCAAGTAAATAACATTAAAATAAATATATTTAAAAACATTCCAAACCTTGTTCCATAGTCTCCAACTTTAGCAAGCATTCCTCTATCATGAGTGGACTATAAGAAGTTCGAAGCCAATCTTGTGCACAAACAAGTGCCTCCACCATTTTAGGAGTCAAAGAAGTTCGTAAAGAATCAAGAACACGTTCACCCGTACTAAAAGCGGACTCCGAAGCAATAGTTGATACAGGAATTGCAAGAACATCTCGAGCTATGCGTTGAAGAATAGGATATGTCATTCTTTTATCCTTCCACCATTGCAAGATGTCAAAGTGAGGATCCTTAGGCTCTAAATCATCCGCCAAGTACTTCTCCAATTCATTTTTCCTTGCAATAGTGTCTTCCCCACCCCGATCAGTGTCAAATGCGGAATTCATAAGTTCATCAAAATCCATGACTTGACTTCCTTTTCCAACATCAACATTATAAGATCTAGAACAAGAAGTTGAAGAATTTGATTCCTTCTTTGCATTTTGTGGCGAAGGAGTTGAAGAAGCATAGTATTTAAACAATTCATGCAATTCAAGACCTATCGTTGTACTCAATTGAGTACCGTGTGTAACCCAAATGTTTTTTTCACAACCCAATTAACATACTCCATCTTTCGCCTTGGATCAAGCACTAAAGCAAAAAATATCAAAAGATTGAGATTTTCGATGTTTCCCCAATATTTGTCATGCTTCAGTTTCATTTGTTTTGCCATGTTTCTTATGCCTTCATCCTCATGCTCACAATATTGAGAAAGAATCAAACCAACACCAAATGCGTCAATGACAAAAGAATTTGCAGTCACATATCGAGAGCCCGACATCCTTAAAGTGGCATCATAAAAAATTTTCAAGAAAGGCAAAGACAAATTAAGTCTATTCCAATCATGTTCTTCTTGTTTACCACCACTCTTTTTAAGTTCTTTCAGACAAGCATTATCACGAGAGTGCAAGTTGGCAAAAGCCGCTCTAAATTTTAGAGCCGACGAAAGCATCAAGTGAGTTGAGTTCCACCTTGTCTAAACATCCAAGCACACAAGACTCTTAGTTGATAAACCCTCTTCATGTGCACAATCTCTAAATTTTTCAAGTCTAGCGGGAGAAGACCTAACATATCTTACACCACCACACACCTTACCAACAAAGGCATCAACATCTTTTAATCCATCTTTTACTACCAAATTTAATATATGTGCAACACATCTCATATGCAAGTACTTACCATCAAAGAGACTAGTTTGACTTTGATTCATTCTTCTTCTCAAATATTTAATAGCAAGATCATTTGAACTAGCATTATCCACTGTCACAGTTAAAACTTTCTTGATTCCCCATTCCTTCAAACATTTTTTAACTGCCCTACCAATTAGTTCCCCGCTATGGCCAGCAATAGGACAAAAATTAAGTATCCTTTTATGCAACTTCCAATGTTCATCAATGAAATGTGCGGTCAAGCACATATAGCTCAAGTTTTGCCCAGAAGTCCAAGTATCAGTGGTAAGAAAAATTGTAGAAGACATAGTTTTGAAAAACTCCATTAACTTCTTCCTTTCCGCAATAAACAAGTCATAACAATCTCTTCTTATAGTGGAATGAGAAGGAATAACAAATGCTGGATTCATGATTTTACAAAAAGAAAGGAAACCCTCACGCTCAACAAAGATGAAAGGCAACTCGTCAACCACAACCATCCTAGCAAGTGCTCTTCTAGTGGCTTTTTGATCGAATTCCCGCAACGTTGGAATATTAATAACTTCAATTGTACCATCTTCTCTAACAATTGTATGAGGCTGAAATTCTAACATTTTTTGCTTGAAATCCATATTAGCAGCCATTTTTTTACATCTCTCAACATAAATTTTCAAAGGTGTAGTCCCATTTACCCATTTACAACCAATTAAAGTCTTACAATGCTGACACATAGCGACATCAGGATCAGATGTATCATCATAATGTACCCACCATTTAGATTTTTTCTTCCTATTATGACGAGATACAAGAGCATCGATGGGTAACAGAGACTTACTTTTTTGACTTTTTTTCCTCTTTGCACGTGCAGATGCATGCCTCTCAACATCATTCAAGCTCTCGACATCATCATTACTGTTTACATAAATAAAATTAATTAAATGCCAAAATGTTAAAGATGAACAAGGAAAAAAAGAGTTAAAGCCATATCGAATTTGGAAAAAAAAGTTAAAGCCATATCTGTTGAACTCGGGTGCAGAAAGCACAATTCAATTTCGTAATTATCACTCACATAATGCTTATCTAGAAAATGACATACAAAAAGAACATAGTTGGTCACTAACATATGCCATGGAACCAACATGGGAAGATATATTTGAATTAAATTACAGTCAATTCATCAACACGGTTATATTAGAAAATGAGGTTTTCAACACAATCAAAATTAAAGAAAAAATTTACCTTTCAGCTGCATCTGCGTTGCTATCGGAAGCCTGCATCTCTGCTGCGCTATACTCTTATCTGAGATTGGGATGAGGTCGAAGAAGACTGAAGAAGATAGCGTCTTCTATTAGCCTATCATGGATCGCTTCTTCTAATTAACCTTGCAATCTGGCGTCTGCTATTTCACGCAACAAAGATAAGGCGATTGATCTTCTAAGGTGGAAACGGAAGGATGGTATGGGTAAGGGTAGAATTAGGCATAGTGGGATTAGTGGCTTAGGGTTAAAAAAAATTGGATATCCGATTATCCGAAAAATATTAGAATTTGAATCCATATTCGATCCGATATTTTTCGGATATCCGATCCAAATATCCGAAAACAAAAAAAATCGGCTTGGATATCCATTATTTGGAACGGATCACATCGGATCATGGACGGATTTTTCGGGTCGAATAATTTTGAACAACCCTACTCAAAAGTGCATAAATGTATAATACACTTCAATGGTCAAAATAGTGCATCGTACATGGTGAGAAGAGCCTTGCACAAACGTTCCCTCTATCATATTTTCTAGTGACTTTAATGGAGGTTGAGGCTCACTCGACCAAAAATGCAGATGAAACGTATTACTTTCACTCCTTTTAAGTAAAAAATGATTATCAAACCCACTGTTTTACATTTTTTGATGATTAAGGGTGCATTCTCTTCATATTATTTTTTACATAGTATTTATTTTTATTGGGATTAGATCAAGTCTATTCCATTCAGATCTTATCATTATTACTCTTTTTATCATTACGAATAATCAGTGGCGGAGCCAGGGAAGACTTCATGGGGGGGGGGGGGCAAAAATTCATTTAATAAATGAACAAAATACATAATAGTATAATAGTAAGTATCTTGATTGGCAAAGTGCAAGTAAACATACCTTCTATTTGTGTAAAGGAGCGAGAGTTGTTTGAGGTCGTAGAGATTTTTTTTGAGATGCCAACTTTTGAAAGCGCTGCATAATAACTTCATCATCAGTGCTTCTAAAAATTTCTTCCTCAAAGTAGCACAACAGACAATCTGATAAAAGCTCATCTCTCAAACGGTTACGTAAATCAGTCTTGACAATATTCATCGCAGAAAAACTTCTTTCCACTGAAGCTGTCCCAACAGGTAATATCAATGCCAATTCTATAAGCCGATATACCAAAGGAAAATATGTGTGATAATTCATCCTCACCATCTTCTTTGCAAGACTTCCAAGATTGGAGATGTTAGCAAAAGCTTCATTCGATCTCATATCAGAAATGTAATTTTAAAGTTCATGAATAAGCTCAACTCGATCACTAGAACTAAAATCTTCTGAATATAATATAGCAAGTTCCAATAGTCGATCTTGATCAAAACTCGCAAAGCAATTAGAAGGATCAAGACACATTACACATCTTAGTAAATTTGTGTTTGTCTCTTTAAAGTGTCTATCCATTTCCACATCAAGAATATCAATGACCTAAAATCAAATAAAGAATAATTATAATAATAATAACTTATTTAATATATTATGATATTAAAATACTTCCAAAAATGATATCAACATTTAAATTTAATAAGAGTAATATACCTTTGCAAAGATCTCTCCACCAAAATGCACATAACTTGTCATGGGTTCACCACCTTTCATCTTCTTTCTTGATCGCCCACGAAGATAATCTTCCATGTTAGGTACATCAATTGCATGTTCTTCACAAAATTCACTTACTTTCTTCAAAAAGGCATCCCAACCATGATCTCTAAAATCTTGTAAGTTCTTTTTTATTGCACCAATCATATTCAAAGCACAACCAATATTTTGATCTCGTGCTTGTAATATCTTTGATAAGGTGTTGGTCATACCTAGAACTTTCAACATAAACTTTCCAATAAAAACGAACTCAAAAGAATCCATTTTATCAAGAATGCCACAAGCACTGTTTTTAATTTTGGGTGTTTCACCATGCTTGTGTAATGAATTTAGCAATGTACCAATATCATTCCACATATCAAAGAGAAGAACAAGAGTTTTGTAGTGAGAGCCCCAACGTGTATCACCTGACCGAGCTAAAGATGTTGCTTGATTTTGCCCCCTACCCGTTGACAATTCACCTATTTTTATGCGATGCAAAGTTTCCTCCTCGATCCAATTGTATTAACAATCATCAATAGCTTTTCAAAGAAATCAAATACGCTCTCATTGTCTTGTGCAGCCGCAACAATAACTAACTAAAGTTGGTGGGCAAAACAATGAATGTAGTATGCATTCTTGTTTTCATTAAGAATAAGTGTTTTCATCCCATTAAATTGACCGCGCATGTTTGAAGCTCCATCATAACCTTGACCTCTTAGTCTTGAAAGGGACAATCCATGTTTTGCAAAAAATTCATCAATTAATTTTTTAAGAAACTTTACAGAAGTCTCCTCAACATGAATTAATCCAAGAAAACGTTCTATAATCTCCCCTTTATCATTCACAAATCTCAAAATCACTGGCATTTGCTCTTTCACAGAGCAATCTCGAGCTTCATCAATCAAAAGAACAATTTTTCCCCCCTATATCATTCAATATGACATTTCTCGTTTCCATTGCACAAATTTCAATAATATCTCTCTGAATAGTAGGAGAAGTCATTTGATTATTTTTAGGAGCATTTGTTTGCATGACTTTGTCAGCAGTTACATTGGTCTTACAAAACCAAGATATGAGCTCAAGAAAATTACCTCGATGGATTGATTCGGGAGATTCATCATGTCCCCTGAAAGCTAAGCCCTCCCCCAAAAGATATCAAGCCACTTTTACAATAGTTGCTAACCGAGTACGATAATCATCTTCGATGGCATCAGTGTTAGTCGAAAAGACATTATCTATGTTTTCTCTTTGATTAAGATATTGTTGAACTTCAATTCTACAATAAGAATGAGAACTTTTTTTGGTTCCTTCATGATCAACAAATGCTTTTGGACAATCTTTCCAGTTGTTAAACCCAACTTCTGTAAAATCCTTTGACCCATTTTTGTTTGTATTCGCAAACAAATAACAATGCAAACAATATGCTCTATCCTTGGCAACACTATACTCCAACCACTTAAACTTATCAAACCAATAACTTTGAAATCGTCTTTTGTTCTTGCTCGTCATACTTTGTGGAAATTTATCCATCAATGGCTTACAAGGACCTTTTGCTAAGTATCTTCTCCTTATTACATCTCTAATTTCCAATGGAAAACTATTAATTGGTTTTCGTAATCCCGGATCAGCAATAATATCATCATTTGAAACCACACTTTCTTTCTCTATAGAAGAAGAAGCTTCTTTTTCATTGTCTCTATCACTTACAAATTCTAAATTCTTCTTTTGTCTAATAACAAATTTATCCATTTCACGTCTCAAAATTTCCTGATTCAATATTAAAGTAACAAAATAAAATTTTCAATAACTTTAAAACAACAATTTCATATCTTCTTTAATCTCTAGAACTTGAAATTACATTAATATTTATCAAATATTTAAATATTGACAATTAAGCAATATTCAAGAATTTCAAATATTAAGAAACAAATTTCAAAATTAGATAATTAAAATTTAGATATACCTAGACAATGAGAAAAAATTGGAAGTTTGGATGAAGAAGCACAGAAGAATTCAAGAATCCTTCGAAACTTGCCTATTGCTCCGTAATCCGTATCTGTTGTTTGCTTTGATCGAAGATAAGAAGAAGAATCCTTAATGCTTTTGCCGAGCCGTTTCTGCTACTGACTATGCGCCACTCCCTTTTTTTGGACAATTGGGCTGTTGTCTGTTGGGCCGAGTATTTGGCAGGGTAAAATAATTTTTTTAAACCCATCATTGAAACGACGTCGTTTTGCTTCTATTTTTTTCCGGCAACTGCTTCTTCTTCTTATCTTCTTCGATCGGCTGTGAACTCCTGGAGCATACCTGCGTCGCTGCGACAATTAGGGGGGGCAAATCCGGCCTCCCATCGCCGATCGGGTACACTAACACTAGTTCGCCAGAATTTCGCTGGGGGGCACTTGCCCAAGCGTGCCCCCCTTCCTCCGCCCCTGCAAATAATAATGGGTTCTTCATATTCTACTCAAGAAATTAAGAAATGGGCGAAGGGACACTCATAGAGAAAGAGATAGTAGAATCATCTCTATTCTCTATATATGACACATACTCCTTCAAAAGAGTCTAAGGCACGTTTGATACACAGAATTCAAACTATGGAATTAGAAATGAAGATTTTAATTCTAATTATGGTGTTTGGTAACACAAAAAACATGTGGATTTAGAATTGATAGTGCAAAAAATGAATTGGAATTGGTGAACTAATTCTATCGGATTGAATTCCATAAAATTTTAACTCTAATTCAATTCTAATTCATTTTTTGTATACCAAACGGACCCTAAATCAATTCGTATACCAAACGGATCCTAAGAGTGATGGGACGGTGCAATGTTTGTCTTTCTTTGATCTTAAAATGGTAGTATCATTAATACAAAGTTATCCGACCATTAAACAGAAACACTAATTGTAGTTAGTGGGTCTCCTTGAGAATAACATTAGAGATTAGCGTTAGCATGTTGGATAAAATATTAACGGTGCAGATTATTGAGAAAACGATAACGTTAAACAATGTCCGTAGATAATCTTTTATAAACGCTAACGCAAATTTCTAACGTCATTCCGAAACATACCCAGAAGCTCCTATCATTATAGAAATGCTACACTTATAGATGGCACTCGGCAACAGAAAAAAAAAGTTAAAGAAAATAACAAAAACACAATCTAAGGGTGTGGTTTTTGAGGAATATGAAATCTTAAGCATTCATTTTAAACAAATCAAAATAAATTATAAGAAAAAATATTGTTATTTGGAAATATAAAAATCATTCATAACTGGATTTCCTGGAGCCCAAACACTTCCGTTCACCCATTCTTGATTCATTCCTCCCCACATTGATTCATCGGTTGCTGGCTCCACCGGCGAAGGCAGGGGACGCGGCTGTACCACCGCCGGCGGCACCACCATAGCGTTGTTCTCACACAAAGTGGGAACCACGGCGGCGGATGACGACGACGCATCTTTGTTGTCTTCTCCGGCGAGAAAGAGGTGGGGGAAATTGAGGCGGGCGCTCTGGCCTCTCTGCTTATACGCCTCGCGGTCGTAAGCCATGGCGGCCTCCTCGGCGGTGTCGAAGGTGCCGAGCCAGAGGCGAGCCCTGTTCCTCGGGAGGCGAATCTCCGCCACCCATTTCCCCCAGTGCCTCTGCCTCACTCCCCTGTACACTTTCGCCGAAGGCGTCCGAGAAAGATTCCCCTGCCGCAGGTCGCCGGGAAAATAAGGGATCGCCGGCGTTTGGTACGAGAAGCCGCTGGGGTAAGGCGGAATCGACCTCATGTACGCCAACGATCTCATCACCATTTCCGATTGAAACCGCTCTGCTCCTCCCGGAGCGAGAGGAAATGCCGGATTCGAAGCAGTCAACGCCGGAAGATTGACCGCCGTGTTATGAACATAAGATTTGGGGTCGGGATTTTTGAACTTCTTGAGAGGTCTATCGGAAGTGGAATCTGCTGAAATCCATTGCCGCCTGATGTCACCGAGAGGATCGGCGTCTTGTCTGTTGGAATCTGTTTGCTCCGTCACCGCCGCCTTCAGTTTCCGGCGTTCCTCCGGTGATGTCATTTTCGCGTGAAACTCCTGATCAAATCAATGGAAAAACCTGTCAAAAACGGGATTGGGACGTTGAGATCACGGGCTAGTTAAGATCATTAAGAAATAGTGAGATAGATATAGACATGAGTTCATCTTCATTTAAATTGTTTTTATTACTTATTCTTATTAAAATCATATTAAATGATTTCACGCTGAATGAGATTAAAAATAAATTTAAATGTAATTATAGTCAAATCAAATTTTATTTTAATTAGATTAAAACTTATTTGAATTAAATTAAAATTTATTCAAATTAGATCAAAATCAATAAAATAAAGTGAATAGAACAAGTCATGCATAGTGTCTATATATAGAGTCTAGACTCTTGTGTAGAAGTATGACTTACAGAGTAAAAATGCTCGTTGCCCTCTCCGTCTCAAATTCATTTTTACACTTTTCTTTAATTAAGGAATGCTTGAAAAAAATAATTGTTATTTTAAGTTTGGCATATCTTAATAATTCTTTTAAGTTTGGCATATCTTAATAATTTAGACATGCACAAACATGAAATCAGGCCAAATTTAGGTCGAGCTGAGTCAAAATTTTGCTCATATATACACTCGGGCTAAACACTAACATATCCGCCCATAAAAGTTTTCCAAAAAGACAACAACAAGGTTGTCGAGAATGCAACTTTTAATACACCTTTCAAGGAAAGGTGTTAAAATTCCGGCGAGCCGATAACAACGGATAGAGTGTCGGGTGAAATTAACCACTTGCATATAAAGTCGGGATCCACAATTCTAACCCAAAAGCTTAAGCTGATAGGTAGGGTTTCACCCTTCAATATATGCAAGTGATACTCATCTTTATTTTCCGATGTGGGAACTCCAAGAAAAGGAGTACATTTTTCTGTCATAATTTTGATCTTGTGCAAAAATGTCCAAGCATTAAAAATTATATTGGAGTCTAGGGTCTAGAACCGAATGTATGAAAATTAAAAATACACTCTTATGTTTAATTAAAAACAATCTGAGGATGAAGCATGTTTTCTAGATCGTGTTAACCTTACTTATACGGAGTATTTAAAAAAAAGTAAGGACGTAAACAAATCAAATATTTTAAATTCGATTCGTGATTCGTATTCAAATATGATGATTCGAACTCGCATTATTCAAATACAAATACAAATTCAAATACTCCGTATTAGTTTTGATTCGAATATTAAACAAATACAAATAGAGGTGTATTCGATTCAGATGATATTCGAATATATTTATATACACAGACCATGTTTTGAACATCAGTAATCAAACAAACTACTTCCTTCATCCCTAAATAAACTTCCTCTTTTGTTTTTTCTTTGTCCCCAAATAAACTTCTCTTTTCCCTTAAAAAATCTCTTTTACCCCTTACTTTTTCATACTCTACCTATCACATCATACCTATTTACTAATAATCTACATATCACATCTTACTTTTACACATCACATCAAGGGTATTATTGGAAATTCAACACAAAAATATCTCTTTCTTAAATCCTCAAAAAGTCAAAAAGGGAAGTTTATTTAGGGACGGAGGGAGTAGTATAATATAAAATACATTTAAATTACTAAGATTTCATGATATTAACATAATACAAAAATTTAAAGCATGCAATTTTTGATAGTTATATTTTATAAAATATAATTTCTGTAAGACACATATGTATTAATATTTTTAGATATGGTATAAGAAATATTGTAAATTAAATTATTCAAAATCGACATATAAATTACAGAGTATGAGTATCTAAATATTTGTTTACGACTCGTTAACTATTTGAATATTAATCAAATACAAATAAAATTTTTATTTTTAATTCGTTTTATATTCGTATTCGAATTCATATTCTAAAATATTAATGAAATACAAATTCAAATATGATGATATTTGCTTCGATTCGGTTGGTTTAGAATCCTAATAATGATAATGTTACGCTTGATGACAAAGTTGGAAAAAGTAAGCATATACGAACAATATATAATCACCTTGGTTCCCATGACATTGGGAACCAATGTCATGGGATGACCCGGGGGCGCTCCGGTGCCCCGTTCGTAAAATTGACGGTTTCTACCCCCTCCCCCCCCCCCCGATAAACCCCCCCCACCCCGCCCCGACACGAACGCACCCCCCTTCCCCCTTCAATTGCACCCCACAAGTTGATTTTGACTTTGGAGTCAAATTTTGACTCCAAAGTCAAAATCAACTTGTGGGGTGCAATTGAAAGGGGAAGGGGGGGCGTTCGGGTCGGGGCGGGGTGAGGGGGTTTATCGGGGGGGTTAGGGGGGTAAGAACCGTCAATTTTACGAACGGGGCACCGGAGCGCCCCCGGGTCATCCCATGACATTGGGAACCAATGTCATGGGAACCTTGCCCATATATAATTACATTCCTTTACTCTTCGTCCTCATTTTTAATATTTCCTGCCTTCCCGTTTTAATTACCATTTTATTTTCTCTCTCCTCTCGATAAATTTTATTCTTTGTCTGTTTCCATTGATTATTTGATAAAATAAAATATTTTTGTCACCTATTATTTGTAGAATTTTGGACGTAACTTTTTAATATGTAATTTTTATTTTTTATTGATGTTACAATTTATAAATAAAACAATTTTAAAAGTCGTGAGATTTTACCTCATAATTCATAATTTGTAATCAAAACTAGGACGGAGGGAGTATAATTTTTTTTCTCTTCTCGATAACCTTTATTTGTTTGTGTGTTTTCATTGATTATTTGATAAAATAAAATATTTTTGTCATTTCTTGTTTGTAGAATTTTAGACGTAATTTTTTTATATGTAACTTCTTTTTATTGATGTACTAATTTATAAATAAAACGATTTCTAAAGTCGTGAGATTTTACCTCATAATTCCCAATTCATAATCAAAACTGGGACGGAGAGAGTGTAATTTTATTTTTTTTTCTCTTCTCGACAACCTTTGTTCATTTGTGTCTTTTCATTGATTATTTGATAAAAATAAAATATTCTTGTCACTTCTTATTTGTAGAATTTTGGACGTAATTTTTTAATATGTAATTTTTATTTCTTATTGATGTATCAATTCATAAATAAAATGATTTCAAAAATCGGGAGATTTTACATTGTAATTCTCCTTTTGTAATTAAAATAGAGACAAAGGAAGCACATCTTAAAATAATACTCTATTAGTTTAATAAAATAAAGAGTGCTCTCATCGTTTTTCTTTGATTTTTTTATTTGACATTTCATGTTTTTTAATATTCCATATATATCATACTTTAGTCATTGATATTTTTATTTATAGATTAATATACTTCGTAAAAGTGTAATATTTTAAAATTACATTCCAAATTAAACCCATTGAATTGATATAAAATTATATCAAATTTATATGAGAATTCAATCTTTTTTCTCTAATACGGAGTAGAATAATGATGAGTGAGGATTTAGGACCCACACTTAAATTAGGAAACGCGTGGTAAATGGGGAGCTATTTCATCGGTCCAAAAAGGGTGGAATCGCCCACCCCAGGCGCCCCTGTCCCCTTACCCGACAGGAATGGTGGAGGATGTAAATCATGGTGACTCAGTCGGCCAAGAACGCTAGACCTGTGCCCACCGCGCACAAGGAGCCTCCTCACCCTTTATGGGATTTTTGGATACCTCCCACACTGCCGCTTGCGGGATTCGATCCCTGGTCATCGGTCCAAGATTTCACGCTCTTGACCAACTGAGCTACCCACGGGGAGCTATTTCATGGATACATTTTTTTTTGACAAAAACGGAAAGTATGACTTTTGGGTGGGCAGGGGGAATGTAATGATAAAAATCAAAAGTATAATGGAATTATTTACTTTTGTGACTCCCACTTTCGGTGGACCAATTCAACAACGGCTTTTAGCTTTTGTTACTCCCTAATAAATAAAAATAATAAAACAATGTATCTTACGCGTGACCAAAGAAAGAACATTAAACTATTATTTTTTCTTACGCGTGATAAATAAATAAATATATAAATAAAAAATTGATATATAAATAAATAAATCAATCAATCAATTAATAACTAAATAAATAGATAAGTAAATAATATATAAATAAATAAATAGTCCTTCTCCGTGTAAACTTCGTGAATTGATTTGTGAGAGAAAAATATTGTTTTCTGATTTTTTTGAGAATTTGGTTTAGAAATAAACAAATTATATACTCCGTATTTAAGAAGTACATGAAGAATTTTTTGAAACAAAATATGATACTCCGTATAATTATATTACTCCATCAATTAATCGATAAAAATACATAAGTAAATAAAATCATAATGACTTTAGAACAATATATACGGAGTAGCTTAAAATTTTATTTGATGAAAGAAAGAATATATATTGCAAAGCATGTTATACAATACAATTATATAGGTAAAAATTTAATTTAATTTAATTTAAATAATAAAAGCTATTTTAAAAAGGCTAAGTTTGCCAAACAATTTCTTATCAACAACCAATATAATTGATTGGTCAAACCACCCAACGCGAACAGCTATTAGCCAACAACTAAATTCCAAACGGAGCCAATGTCTCTTTTGGTCATAATTTTTTGTACATAAGTTATTAATTGACAAAAAAAATATGTCATTAGAATTATATCTACCTAATGACACCAAACTCCATATATAGTTTTGACGTTATGCCTCACATATATGTTCGGCCAAACTGTCTTGAAATGAACGAACTATGTTTATTTTTATTTTATGGAACGAAAAGCACTTTAAATACTCTCTCCGTCCCCAATTTGATTACAAATTACGGTATACGGAGAGAAATATCTCATTTTTTAAATTATTTTATTTATAAATTGGCATATCGATGAGAAATAAAAATTATATATTAAAAATTTTTGTCAAAAGTTCTACAAAACAAGAGGTGTCAAAAATATTTTATTTTATCAAATACTTAATGAAATTACGTAAACAAACAAAGGTTATCGAGATGAGAGAGAAAAAAAAAATTGTAATATAATTGGAGACGGAAGGAGTATAAATTATGTCTGTTTATATTTTTCCTTTCAAAGTATTATTATTTTACAATATTTCTATAAAAAAGTAAAAGAGAAAAAAACAGAACAAAGAAGAAGTCAGCGTTGATATGATAGTGAGTGACTATTGATTTGGAGAGAGTGATGATGGAGAGATACTAATAACCTTACGAAGTACTCCGTATAAACTAAAGAATTACTCATATCCTCTTAATCCTTTGTTAAAGACTATCTTACATCAGAAAAATAAGAAGAAAATAATACGGAGTATGTATATATGTTCTTGACTTGAACTAAATAATCGATTAAATTCAATCTTTTAATGTGATTCAAATTATGTCTCTTATGACCCAATCTAGTAACCATTATCCCATCTTAAATTCTATTATTGCATCAAATGAAAAAGAAGAAAAGTTTTCCGTTTATCCCTGAATTCTTCGGGAATTGAACGGTTTATCCCTACACTAAAAAAATGCACCATATACTTTTGAATTTTTTTAAAATTGCAGGGTTTGTCTCTGAACATTAAAAAAGTGCACCAAATACCACTGAACTTTTCGAGAATTACCAACTTTACCCCTGAACATTTAATTAAAAATGATAATTTTGGGGAAGTGTACTTTGGAGAATTCATAAGAGCCAGATTAATCATACTCACAATTCCTGTGCATGAGAGAAATACACTCCATATCTAGCATTTTAGAACCAATGGTGCAAAGTTTTAAATTGTTCAGGACTACTTGATGCACTTTTTAATATTCAGGGTAAATCATACTCCCACCGTCTTGTTTTAAATAACCGTTTTTGACTTTGAGACATATTTAAGAAAGAGAAAAAATAGAGTTGATTTTCCAAATTTGTCATTACTCTTTAGGAGGGGTGACGATGATTGAGAAGATAAGATGGAAAAGAGTAACTTATTTTAGGGGTAGTTTAAACATTTTACTCTTAAAAGTTTGCTATAACAAAAAACAAATAACTTATCTTGGGACGGACAAAAAAGAAAAACATGCACTTTAAAACAGAATAGAGAAAGTACAATTTTTGGAAAGTTCGAAGACAAACAATGTAATTTTTAATATTTAAGAGTAAACAATGTAATTTGTAAAGAGTTTGGGGGTAAATGCGTGTTTCTCAATGAAAAGGAATGTACGGAGTAATTAAAATGATGATCAAAAAATAATCAAGGAGTATTTTTTTTAAGGGAAAATAATTAAGGAGTATTGTGGCGGCCTGTATTTTGAATTATCTCTCTCTTGAGCGCCATGAATTTGGCTGATATTTCTTCGTAGTCGGGCAGCTTAGGATGGACATGGTCCGGGAACGAAATGGACCGGGAAATACGGTCCAGTACGCTCTCATTAATGGGCTTCCTCTCATTGGCGGCCTTCACATATGGCGGCCCATTTCTCTCATTCTTCTTGTCACTCATCATCATTTTGTGTGTGCATTTTATTTCCCTTTGATCATCCTCTTCCTCATTCAAACTCCAAAAACTTTCAATCTTTTCTTCTTCTTCTTCTTTGTCATCTTCCCCATCAATGGATTTCTTGAAAAGTATCAAGGCGAGAAAGCGACTAGGCGGCGAGTTGAAGACGAAAAATCTTTGATCTTGCATGTACGGATCCATGCTCCTACTTTCAAACTCCGTAATCTCGTCCACCATTTCCTTCTTTTCATTCCTCGGGGACGACACCTGTCATTTCCATGACCATAATCAAGAAAATAGAGCAGTCACTGCTTTTAAAACGAAAGATCTTTGTGAGACAGAATGAATATTATTTACCTGTTTTTGCCCCTCAGAAGTGTAACCGAGGAGCAATGGAGGACCATGCTGAAAGCAGCTCCTAGAGATTTCCTCCACCAATCTATGCTTCACTTCTTCTGTTACACACTTTGTGGATAAACAATCTTTAACCTATTTCCAATAATTAATAAAGAGTTCTTTCGTTCGTTAGTATTTAGTAATAAAAATATAGAAAAAAACAAAAAAAAAGATTTCGAAATGAACCTGGGTATCTACAAGATTGCCGGGGAGGAGATGGAGAGCCACATTCACGAATCTCTGGCCATATCGTCCGGCGAAGAGCTTTCTTATTGCCCGAAGCTCCGGTAGGTCGCCCAGTCTCGCTGATGAGTATATCAACGTAGACACCGCTTCGTTTATCTCATTCGGACAGTCTCTGATACATGAAAAAAACACTCAATTTTTTTTAAAAAATGATTTTTTTGAGAGTAATATATGAACGCTTACTTGTGTCTGCGGATGTAGGGAAGATTAATGACGATGAATTCACAATAATGGTCCAAAATGTCGTATGCTGCCACCAGATTTTCATCCATAAACAAGTGTTCAACCTGAAATTTGTACATTAATTAATTAATTAATTAATGCTAGTTCACTTCATACCCTACATATAAGTAAACAACCTGTAATCAATGGGTAATTATTTAATTACAGTAAAATTTATTTTTTTACCCTATCAAGAACGAGGGGGTGATGGCCATTTCGGAGAAGCTCAGCCAAATCCTCCCTTAACTGCCTTGCAATGCAACTTCTCTTGTTCTTCACCAGCTTCAGTCTGCACTGCACTCTTCCTATCATTTTCTTGCTGTAAAAACTCAATTTACTCGCAGTAAGTATTTCATGAAAAAAACAGAGTGAAAAAAAAAACATTAGTTGAACTTTGTAAAATGAAATTACCATTTGGAAGCTTTTCTCCAGCCAAAGAGATTAAGGAAGATGGCAGCCATGCAGCGAAACTCTGGGTTTATAATCCTTCTTGAAGTGGTCAATTCGAAGGTGTTCTTTGAAAGAAATGAAGTGATGATCCCATTTGGGTCTCACTGTTTAGTTCATTTATACAGAGTATATATGTTTCCTTTTACTGGGTAGTTATTTCACGATGGTGGGTTTCACAATAACCAAATTTTGATCATTTTTTTAATCATTTATTAATTTTGTTAATAAAAAAACAGTATTGCAAAGGAGCTGCTGGGCAGATTTCGGATGGAGTCAATCGAAGGAGGAGGTTATCCAATTGGGATTTCAATTCTTGAAATGGCGAGGACGGGTTGGGTTTGGTAACCCAATTAGCCAGAAACAAACTGATTGAGGGAGACGTGGCCGCGGCGTGCGAACATGGGCGTTAATTAAGGTCAGCCCATTATGTTTAACTTCCTAAATTCTTGGGAATTAAGGCTTGCAAGTTCAGGTGTTTGTTGTAATGGTCATGAGAGATTTATGTAGATTTTTGTTTAAGGTTTCCATTAAAACTCTATACCAAAAAAGAAGAACAAGAACAAGAACAAGAAAAAGGCTAATCACACGAAAAAAAGATTCCATCTTTGAATCAAAAAGTTTCTATTTCTTGAGCCAGTTCCTCGGTCAACTTGTCTGCCCGGTCATCTTGCCCTCCTGCGAAGCTGTAGATCCGAAATGCGAGCTGGAATGCCCTCCATAGTACCTTTACACTTCCTCTCCTTCTTTCCTCAATCCCTTCTCGCCTTTCCTGCAGTGGGTACGAGCCATTTATATGAGAAATTCTTTATGCACATAAGCTGTTTGTGGAAATTCCTCCAATGGTGTACATTAAGAATTACAATGTTTGCAATGTGGGTGGCATTCATGTAGAGTACCTTCAGTGCGAGTTCCATGCAGCTTGAAGAAATGTCAACCATGGCTTCCTTCACCCGATCGACGATGCTGAAGTCGAAGGAGATATTGTTGCCCCGAAACTTCTTCGCGTCTTCCTCTTTGTTCCTTTCCACTGTTTCTATTTCTCTCTTAATCTGGTTCACAAATTCAATGTTCATCTCAAACCCATATTGTGTGCAGATTAAAGAATCAAAGAAGTTATGTTTCTTTACAGTTTTTTACCTTGTTGAAGTATCTTTCAACCTTATCAAGAACCTCTCCAAGAGGAAGCTCCACCTTCCAGTTCTTCAAGGTGTCTATAGTTTCTTCCAGTTTCGTGTACAATGCCGCTGCTTCCCTGAGCGATTCCAGTTTCTTGAAAGGGAAATCTTCAAACCTGGCCAGCACCTTAGATTCGTCTGTCAGTTTCTCTAAATGTTTCTCCACTTCCTTGTGAAAATGAAGGAGCTTTGACATGTCCTTCGCTTGAAAGGAATTGATGGCTTTCATAAGCTCAATGATTTCTTGATGGTGTTTATTGACATCTTCTTCTATACGCTGAAAATACGATGACCTCTTCATCATCTCCTCAATTGCTTTGTCCAATCCGTGTTTGTCGCTAGAGGGGGCCCCGCCGACAAGAGTTTTCTTTCCCACTACATTTCTCACCACCTGTTGGATATGCCCCTCCAACTTCCTCTTGAGTGTTTGGTACCACGTGACCATACGAATTGATCTTTTCAATTTTCCAATGGCCTTCTTGGTTTTGAGGCCCTTTGGTGGAGGTGGGGGAGGCGGGGCCATTGCCGCTGCTTTGGGAGGTGGGCTTTTTGACAGATGCGCCAAGCGAAGAGGCTTTGAAGGTGGGAGGAGGGGAAGGTTGGTTGAGAGAGAGCGCAGTGGAATCCCTCTATGCATTCCAACAGGACCTGGATTTGGAGGGGATACCGGGTCACTTTTCGCATTGTGATCCTCACTCTCAACACCATCATCATCATTGTCATGCCATGGGCGCGCCTTTCCAACCTACGTAAGTTTTTTAAAGATACATTCATTCAGAATTATTACGAATGCACGTGTGCCGAACTTTGATGATCAACCCCTGCAATTCATCAAAAAATGGATTACCTGTTTCTTGTCGGCGCGTTTTCTTGAAGTGGTTGTTGGTAAAATATGCAACCCAATGGCCATTGTGTGACCTCCCCCTAGCAGACTAATTTGCCTCTAAAAGATCCCAGAAATTGCCGGATAAGAAGGAAATCAATTCCCAGATATTGTATTGGGGATTTTTTATTAAACAAAGGGGGAGAAAGAGAGAAGAAGAATATGAAGATCCCTCTTTCTTCCTCCTTTGAATGGCCAACCTTGCTAATTGTGACGCTAAAGCTTGTTCTTTTTTGGGTAATTATTACAAATATTTTTTTAAAAGAGAACCTGATGCATTTTATTAAATTAATACGGAGTAAATAAACATAAAGAATACAAAGAATTGATATGGAAAATTAGTTTAAATTGACAAAATTGAAACTAGACTTTCTTTTTTGGACTCTCCTCTATAAGAGTTGCATTCTAACAATATTTTGATCTCTAGATGAAAATACAAATAACTTGAAATCAGTGTCCCAAGCAACATGAACTGAAATCCTTCAGCAACACCTAATAACTTGAGCAGAAGCAGAAGACTTAGAACCACAGCTCCCCATCCTCCTAAAACTAGCAATGGAGACCAAAGCCGACTTCACCGCTCCCGCGACCACTTTCCTCAACTTCTCCGACCTCGTCCTGGGCTCCTGCTGCAGCTTGTAGCTCTGCAGGAAAACCAGTCGCCGCCTCGCCCTCTCCCGCCTGTAGCTCAGGGAGCTCCACCCCAGAGCTCCCCTGCTGCTGCCGCGGCTCCTCATCATCTGTTTCTTGGAAACAGTGCCCCAGCTTCTCCGGCCTTCGTCTTCTTCTTCCTGCTCTTCTTCCCTTTGGACTTGATCCAGGGGCTCGTAGCAGTCGGATCTCCTGCTGAAACGCAGCGTGCTGCGGCGGGTTTCTGCTAGAGTCGCCGCCATTGTTGTTAGGCTTAGGCTAGCTCGAGCTCAAAGATGAGAGCTTGATGAGTAATGGATTGGTTCTTGGGTAGCAGTGGCATATATATATATATGTATGTGACTCAGAAAGATAAAGATAGGTGTTCTTTAATTTGAAGTTAGCAGAAGTTTGACTAGGACTAGGAAGAATTTCTCAGTAGAGACTTGTTCTTCTTCTAACATGGTGGGCAGGTGAGTTTCCGGTCTAGTAGTGTGAGGCACCCGCGGTTGAAAAGTCAGAAGTCATTAATTCACAGTCAAAACACAAAAGTTGATGGATGAATATCTAGGTTAAGTACCCCAAATCCAACTCGAATTATATAATGAAATAATTGTATTATTCAGATGAATACAAGAGAGTATATATACGAGATAATTCTAAGACATGTGAGAATGTGAGATTCTATGTAGAAATAGAAGTTGACTAATATGTAAATACTACCATAAATAATAATAATAATAATAATAATAATAATAATAAGAATAATTCTTATTGTATCTTAACAAGTTTCACCAATGTTACTTTTTTTTGAAACCACCAATGTTACTTAAACTTTGAGGTTATTTTAATTTTGATTTCTAAACATTATTTTTGTCCGAATAAAATATTTGGACTTTGGAGAACCTTTCACAAAACTACTGGCAACCAGTTTCCGATTGATATCAGGTTATTTTGGATTAAATTCTAATTTTATATTTTCTTTGTCCCAAAAAGAAAAATAAGGAAAATTAATTTGAGACAGAGGGAATAATATTTTTTAGTTTTTGAAAATAATTCTGTCAAATAGTGCAGGTATAAGTGTTATATTTTGATCAAAAAAGTTAAAATGAAATAATAATTTTGGGACGGGGTAATACCGAGTAGTACTCCCTCCATCGTAATTTAAGCCGATGTTCACTATTCATCGAGTCAAATTTCATTTATTTTTTTTATACCTATTTTCATGACTCATTTCATATTAAAATATAGTCATATCACTTTTTGTTTTGTAAAACTCTTGATGACATTTTTAAAAATCTAATTTTTTAATTTTCAATTCTACCCAGTTCTCAAATAAATTAAACTAGAAAACGTAAACTGTAAGGGAAAAAGACTAATGTAGGAGTAAAACATTGAAAATATATCAAAATAGGAGTTTCATGTTTTTATTCCTGAAATAGGAGTTAAAATGTATTTACACTACCAATCATTACCATATACATTACCAAAAAAAAATATAGTACGGAGTAATAGGCACATGTATAGTGCCACATTACCATAGAGCGATCTCCTATTTCTCGAATAAAAACATGAAACTCCTATTTTGACACTTTCTTTATGTTTTACTCCAATTTAAGATGATTTTTTGAACTGGTAACGGACGATTTAATTTGGGACAAATGAAGCATAAGAATTGTAGAAACATGGTGGTATACAGTTAAATTAATGTTGAGAAACAATATTTGATTAAGTCATTTGATTTGAAGAAACCATGTGAACAGAAATAAAATATAATCCTTATCTCTAGAATAAAACTTCTATATTTTTATCTTAAAATAAGAGTTTATAATGTGTCACTATAGCATTGTATGCTGACATTCCTGATTGATATCCGGACCCATCAAACAACTATAATTGGCCTAATGCACAAGAGAGTGCATTGGGCCAATACGGAATGGGGATGTGGATTGGGCCAGTACGGATTGGGGATTGGTAAACGAAATACCAAAGGCCCAGTTCCCGTGGATAGGCCCAGGAGAATAATACATATCGTGGCAGCCCCAAATTGTGGGAAGATCAAGGGTTGAGCTGTTAACCTCTACGATCGACAGATAAGAGATAATGGCCAAGACATATGCCCACGACGAGTGCCCATCACGTATGTAACTGTAATGTACTACCTCCGTCCCAAATTATAATGTATGTTCACTATTCACAGGGTCAAACTTCATTCACTTTTTTTCTCTATTTTCGTTAGCAATTTGATAAAATAAAATATTATTGTCACTACTACTTTTGTAGATCTTTTGATGTCGTTTTTTAATATGTAATTTTTATTTTCTAATTCTATACCATTTGTCATATAAAATGGTTTGAAAATAATTTCAGTCAAACATCGTAAACCGAAACATGCGTTATAAAATGGGACGGAGGGAGTAGTATAAATAGAGGGAGAACCCTCCATCGTAAAGGAGGCAATTACAAGTACAAACAAATTAATAGAAATACATTAAGAATCATTATTATTGATATTATTTTCCTAAATCTGTTCTTCGTCGCCATAATTGTTGGCTAAATCCCATCAATTCCAGAATGTTTTTTGGTATTATATGTTGGTATTATTGAAGTTGTAGCTTTATTTTTAAAAATAAAACATGAAATTCTTTTTTTTAATATTTTTTCAATATTTCACTCCAAGTTTAGGGGTGGCAAATATTATGAATCTTTGGCCAATACGGAATAGCAGTTATAATATCACATAGTAGTTTTGACTACTATCTATATTAGTAGTTTTGACTAGTAGTTAGTAGTTTTAAGAAGAGATTAGTTCATAAATGATCATTTGTAAGGTCTATGGTATACATTCCTTTCAGACTTTTTTTACTGCATTATCTTTCTCTTTTACATTAACTTCATACTTTGCCTACTATAAGTGGGAGGTGTACATGCGCCAATTGACTACAATTTTTTACTGAACTTAAACTTTTAATACAAATAAATTTTAAAATATACAAACCAATGCAAAAATTATTTAAAAAAATTAGAAACCAAAATAATATTACTCTCTATTTAGAATTTGAAAAAAAGAAACCAAAATGAATTATAGCCATTTAATTTTTTTAGAGCGTAAAACTAGATCGGTAAGGGATCGAGTGAGGTTTAAAATGGATGTGAAATAAATATATGTTGTGTCTGTACATATAGGCTGTAATTATTCATTAAAAACAAATTATTTGCGGAGAAAACATTTTATATGGAGTATAGTTTTTGGGGCAAGTGGAGGGGAGGAGTTGTTTGTTGGGGGTTGCATATATTATTGTATTGCATCCACTCTAATTGTCCAATATAATACCAAGTACAAGTTGAAGTGGATGGTGGCACTTCTAATATTAGTAACTTTTTTTTATCCCTACTGAATAAATGTTGTTTGTCTTGATATGGGGGGGGGGGGGGGGGTGGGGCGGGGTGGGGGGTGGCTTTGTCACCTTTTTTTCTCCTTTTCACACTTGCATGTCCTTCTAATCTGTCACTAGTGATGTTGATTCAAGACTCCTATTGCATAATAATAGACATATTGGACCAAATTCACGAGAGTTTTCTTTTATTTTGGACAATATTTATGTGAGCTTTTCACATGGTTTCTGTTGCGAGTTTTTCAAATAAGTGGTGATTTCCGTTCCTGTTGCGTCCCCTATTGAGCAACCGGAAATGTCTCGACGCCCAAGTTTGTATAATTTGGAAAACCTGTGGTTTTTAGTCGAACGTAAATTGTGTGAGAATTTGAGAAATGATGCGAACCACATACTATATTGTTTTTCATGTAGTACAAAAACAGGAAAAATTAGATTGACACAAAAGAAACCAGACAACTTTAAGTCAAGATAGAGTAAGGGAAGAAGGCCTGCAAAGTAAAAAAGTATGAACCATGCAAACATTATCCACGTGCAGAATTGGACTTGGTAAGTGTAGGGTAATGTATCTGTCATTGGGAGGCCTCTTCTGGACCTAATTTATCTATCTTGCATTTATTCATTAGCTTATAAACATAGTTCGTACCAAGCTTTGTTTTTTTTCTCATCTGCAAAGGTTATAGAGGACAATGACATTTCCAATCCAGTACAAAAGCACCATTCTTGTTGATAGAAAAACAAAAACCTCTCTTCCTCTCCCTCGGCTTTCGAATTTCCTTTCGGATAACACAAATTCGACAATAAAGACACACACGCACCCACAAACAGTCTCAAAAACCGAACCGGTTAAATTCGCGTGCTAGAGATACAAAGTAATAGCAACAAGATGGAGAGGTAGTGTTGCTAGTTCTGTTGTCTTGTGAGGCTCGATAGGTAGGTGGGTGGGGTGGGTAGTGGGGTTGGATGGGGGTTAGCCACCACGGATACCGACGAAGTAGTTAAAGTCGTGGTGTTGGACCCCTAACTGCTTCAGCCAAGAATCCGCTACGCTCAACAGTGACACCACCCTCTCTTGGTCCTTGCCACTTTTGTCCGATACCCAAACATCCCCTTGCATCTTATACGAAGCCAGCCCGAATGGCGGGAGTGGGACCCCACCACCGCCCCTACCCTTCGGATTCCTACTCACACTCTTCAAATCACCTTCGACTTCGGCACCTGTATTTCACACCCCACAGACATTTGCAGGCCAAAACACTTCCATTAATGCAGGGAATGATTCATCAATGAAGCTAAAAGCACACTACTTTTGACACCACACACACGAGCATGATTGATTCTTTATTTAGTGCATGGAAATTTAACCGCGTAATCGGTATCGTTTTACCTTGAAAAGAAGATGAAATGGTGTGAAACGTGAGAAAGCAAGTGGACAGATCCTTGCTGGTTTTTCCCATGGGAATATGATATATTGGGTACCTGAGTTTTTTTTAACCCACATCATTAGTGACTTGATCTTTCTTTTATCCCTTTTGTAAAATCATCTCATAACAAACCATAAAAATAACAAACCCAGTAAAATTCCACAAGAGTAAAGCATAAAGAGAAGGGAGGAGTATACCAAGCAACTGCCATCCAACTAGCAGGCGAAAGATCAACGCTTCTTAATGACATTAATCCGGGGTACCTTTGAGCTAAGCCACTAATCTGTAATGAAAGAAAAGCAAAGCAGAACAATGTCAGATTCACTTCTTCACAAGAGATTGGTAGACTCCATTTTTCATGGCATTTATGGGTCACCAATCTAGAGATGATTTGGAGTTTTGGTGAAACCAGAGAGGCTCTTACCATATCCATGAGAGGAACCCTTCCATACGGGGTGGATCGCTCAAAGTACTGGAAATATAGGTATCCCAATCTAGAATTTGCTTGCAAGAGGCTATCGTGCTCCGGGTTCCCCTCTTCGGAGGAACTTCCATCCCATCTTGAGAGCTTGTCACTCTCGCTCTCTTCGCTCAACGAATCACTATATGAATCCCTTGTTTCACATGACGAAACACTTTCCTCCCTATCAAAAACACACAAGCGCATAAATTTAGCTAAATACATTCATTACCTTCTTCATTTACACATCAACAAATGCACCAATCCTCATTAAGCACCACAAAATCCCTTTAAAACTTCAACATAGCTAGAAACATTAATCATCAAGAGAGGAACAAACTCAACCAAAAGTTCAAGCTTGTGACTGGATGCCCAAAAAGAAAAGGTATTATAGTCTAACAAATTCGAAACCGTAAAGAATGAAAATGGTACCTTAGACAGTTTAGGGAGTTTAGCGAGGCGCTGCTCGTAAAGATTTGAAGTGCAGACAGATAAGGAACAAAATATTGAACGATTGTTTCGCCGTTGTCCAAACAGAGAGGAACGCCAGCCCCATAAACACTCCATTCATCATAACAGCTCCAAAGATCAGCTAAAGTGAAGTATTCACACCCCTCCCTCTCCACTGGATGCCATAGCCTATTAAGGCTCCCTGTCTCACTCTGCTCTCAGAAAAAAAGAACAGAAACATCAAAATCAGACTACGGGGAGTTGCCTGCACAGAAAGTAAAGATCTTTATATGAGCAATTCAAGAAACAAACCTTGGGTAAAAACTGGGACTTCGGTATGGGGGTGGTGCAGTTCAAGAACCATTCAAGATTTGATTGCATTGAGCTCCTGTCCATGGCTATGGATCTTTTTGAAGGATGAAATGGACAGAAATTGCAGAAACCACAGAAAGGATGAGAGAGGTACAGAGGTTATGCGGTTCTGATTCCCCCCCCCCCCCCCCCCCCTCTCTCTCTCTCTTTCTCTCTGTAAAACAGAAGAGATCCAAACCCAAACTGAGAAGGAAATTAAGCAGAGAAAATTTCTGTGAAAGAAATGAAAAGATTCTTCAAGTATTTATACTTGCAGAGAAACAAAACAAAACAAAATTACAAATCTTTAGCTTTCAGCAACTACGGAGATCAATCAAAGCAAAAATGTACGAAATCCGTAACTGTGCAGTTTATGCATTAAAACAATTAATTTTAAAAAGACGTAGCAATCCGTCAGCGATTCCTTTTTTTAAATTATAAATCTTTCTAATTATTTTTAAATGGCGTCAGAGTCAATTCAACGGACTTCCGGTGACCGGAAGGCCAACATTCCGGCGAAAATTTCTGATCCAAAAAGTCAAAACCCACGCCTAGTTTTACCCGAAGATTTCGAATTGCCCTTAAAGACAGCCCAAACCTGCGACAAAGACAGAGTTTTCTTCAACTACAATGGGAACAAAACCGTCTTTTATGTCTCTCTCTCTTTTTTAATCTCCCCGGGAAAGTGAAACCGCCAGTTTCGGATAACATAAACAAGACGAGGAATTGTTTGGCGTTTCGATTTACGTTTTTGACACGCGAACAATTCCAGAGAGAGAGAGAGAGATTTGTTACAAAAAGAAAGCAAGAAAAGGTTGAAGATGATGACGAGGGCAATAATCCCTTTCTCAACGGAAATTCATGGCATCCGATTTAAAAAGAATCGACTTTCTACTCTGTGGGGATCGAATAATGTATAAAATCAGGCGAAATTATGGAGTAAATCAATGGGAAGCAAATAAATTAATGCAGGAATAGAAAGAAAATATGCAGACAATTTCGTGAATCTGGGACAAAAATTGATTCTTGCACGGTGGTTCCTAAGACACACACAAAAAAGACGCTGTGACGTTTTGACAAAAATATCAGTCTTTTTACCACCGTTTCGACGTATACTTTGGGCATGTTCGGGAATAGCTTTAGAGATTAGCGTTAGCGTTTTGGATAAGATTTTAACGGTGCAGATTACTTTGAAAACGCTAACGCTAAACGCTGGCCGTAGATAGCCTTTTCAAAACGCTAACGCTAATCTCTAACGTTATTCCCAAACAGGTACTTTGCCTGTTTTAAAATTTAATTTACCCGGAGTACTTTTTTTTAGTGATTGTCTGATCGAATTTGAAGGGGTCGTTGGAGATGGGGCTCATACTTTTCTTTACGGTTTAAAAAATAGTCCATACTTTTGGAATGAATCGTACTTGGTTGATATCAGGAAATTGAAGAAAAATATTAAATAGGGAGTACAAACTTGAAAGTGAAAATTTACTTCACCGAGTAAAATTTTGATTAGAAGAAAGTGAAAAATTGTAGGTTTTTGGACAATACATTAATTCACTTTATTAAGAAACTAAACGTGTCATACAATTATTTTGAGCAGACTAACAAATAAAGTATAACAATTTAATGAGGGGGTTCCATGATATCGGGAACCAATATCATGGAATGACTCGGGGGTGATCCGATGCCCCATTCGTAAAATTGACGGTTTCTACCCCCCTAACCCCCCGGTATACCCTCCCACCCCGTCCCGACTCGAACACACCCCCCACCCCCTTCAGTTGCACTCCAAAGTCAAAATTAACTTGGGGGTGGGGGTGTGTTCGAGTCGGGAAGGGGTGGGAGGGTTTACCGGGGGTTAGGGGGTAGGAACCGTCAATTTTACGAATGGGGCATCGGAGCACCCCCGGGTCATCCCATGACATTGGTTCCTAATGTCATGGGAACCAAGGTGCAATTTAATTTAGAAGATTTGACTGGTCAAACTGCCAAAAAAGGTGTTTGGTAGTTGGCATCAAGGCATTCTAAGGTTGTCTGTTTGAGTCCGAAAAGCCAAAATTTAAAAAGCTAGGGGGAGTAGCATTTCAATTTGGCTGCTGGAAAATAGATTTTTTATTATTTGTTATTGTATGTAATTTTTATGAATAAATAAAAAATAATTATTTATTTTGTAATTAAATAAAAACTGATATATAAATAAATATATAAATAAAAATTGATAAATAAATAAGTAAATTAAATAATAATTAAATAAATAAGTAAATAATATATAAATAAATAGTCCTTGCCCATGTAAAATCCATGAATCGATTTGCGAGAAATTTTTTTTTTTGATTTTTTTGTTGAGATTTTGGTGTAGAAATAAACAAATTATATTTTTAAGAACTAGATCAAAAGATTTTTTAAACAAAATATGATATTTCGTATAATTATATATTCTATCAATTGATCGATAAAAACACATAAATAAATAAAATCATAATGACTTTAGAACAATATATAGCTTAAAATTTTATTTGAGGAAAGAAAGAATATATATTGCAAAGCATGTTATACCATATAATTATATAGGTAAAAGTGTAAAACTTTATTTACTTTGTTGGCCCATTTTTGTTACTCATTTGATAAAATAATATAGTCATGTCACCTCTAGTTTTGTAGATCTTTTGATATAATTTTTTAATATGTAATTTTATTTTTAAATTTTACATCATTTTTCATGTAAAATAATTTGAAAATAACTTCAGTCAAATATCGTAACGCGCAATGGAAAGTTTATTTATGGACGGAGAGAGTATTAATTATTGATACGGTCTTACTTTGATTACATCTTTTTACTTATTTTCGGAGTTCTCATAACTTTTTTTGTTCATTTTTATTGAACATTTGACAAAACAAATTATTCTTATCAAATTCGTAAAATATTTAGATCTGATCAGATTTAGAATTTGATAATAAATGTAAGTATAAAAAACATAAAGAACAACACTAGATGCCTTCACGTAGTTTAGAGAAATTCTTCTACTTTGCGGGGTCTACGTCCATGTAATAGCCCTTAGACATGCCAAACTCGAGCGAGCCTATCCAGTCTGCCCATCTCGCCCTTAAACATAGGTGATCATGGCCAACTATGTAAACTCATTTGGGCAGGGCAGGCCCGCTAGATAATGTGGACGGACTTGGAAATTGGATTTGGCCCGCATGGGCCGGCAGGTCCGCTGTATATAAGGGAAAGAAAATAAGTAAAGTGATAGGGAAAACTAAGCATAAATGAGTAGCGAAAATAAGGAAAAAATGTTAATGAAGTTTGACGATGTGAATAGTAAACATACAATATAATTTGGAACATAGAAAGTAGAAAATACTTCGTATTGGTTTTCTATTTTTTCAAAAGCTTAGCTAACAAAATGAAACTAACAATTTTGTTTCATAGATATTTCAAATTAATTTGAAATATATATATATATATATATTTATGTTAGAGATAGAAGAAGGAAGCGGTATTGAAGAAGGAAGTGTTAGAGACAGAAGAAGGAAGCGGGATTGAAGAAGGAAACCGAATCCCTTTGGGATTAGATTTAGTATCTTTCCTAGTTGGATTAGGTTTAATATTTACTACCTCCGTCCCATTTTATAACGCCTGTTTCGGTGTACGATGTTTGACTGAAATTATTTTCAAACCATTTTATATGACAAATGGTATAGAATTAAAAAATAAAAATTACATATTAAAAACTACATCAAAAGATCTACAAAACTAGTGACAATCATATTTTATTTTATCAAATTGCTAACGAAAATAGAGAAAGAAAGTGAATGAAGCTTGACCCTGTGAATAATAAACAAGCAATATAATTTGGGACAGGGGGAGTAGTATCTTTCCTAGTTTGTTTAATTCTTATTTTAGTAGGAATAAAAATTTCTTTGTTTACTTTACCATCTTCCTATATAAAGAGGGTTAGATCTTTGTATTCAAAACCAGAATTCACAAGCCAATTCAATATACAGAGAATTTCCTCCCGAATAATTCTTTCATGGTATCAGAGCCAATTTTGAATTCTTGAGACTTCAAACACGCTTCTTCCCCTGCCCGTGGGCATACACAATTCAATGCTTTCCGGCGGGATATTGTGATTTTTTAATTTTTTTGATTATCCTCCCTCATTCTTGAAGAAGTGGTCGGACAAGGGTTGTTCTACGGAGACAAACAACTCTTTCCGCATCTACTGTTCACGATCGACCGACATCGCGTCCATGAATCGTCGCCTGTTGTTGCTGTGAAGTGCCGGAATGGTCGACCGTTGCTGAAGAACGATCGAGTGCGTCGACCGTCCCGACAGTAGTTTCTCTTGATCGCGGTTACTGTTCACGATCGCCCGACATCTCGTCCATCAATCGTTGCTCAGTTTTTGTGGTTTAGAGCAGTTCCCAATTTGTACGTGTAGGAATTGCACGTGGGACCTGCCGGAGAAGCTTGCGCAGATGCGCGAACTGAGGAAACGTTTCTTGCAAGTTTGGAGTAGTTCCCAATTTGTACGTGTTGGAATTGCACGTGGGACCTGCCGGAGAAGCTTGAGTAGATGCGTGAACCGAAGGAACGTTTCTTGCAAGTTTGGAGCAGTTCCCAATTATACGTGTAGGAATTGCACGTGGGACATGCGGAGAAGCTTGCGCAGATGCGCGAACGAGGGAACGTTTTTTTTTATGTCTAAGCTGTGCATGTTGAACTCTCATGCTCCAGCTTGAGGGGGGTGTTAGAGATAGAAGAAAGAAGCGGTATTGAAGAAGGAAAGTGTTAGAGACAGAAGAAGGAAGCAGGATTGAAGAAGGAAACCGAACCCCTTTGGGATTAGGTTTAGTTTTCCTAGTTGGATTAGGTTTAGTATTTAGTATCTTTCCTAGCTTGTTTAATTCTTATTTTAGTAGAAATATAAATTTCCTTGTTTACTTTACCCTCTTCCTATATAAAGAGGGTTAGATCTTTGTATTCAAAACCAGAATTCACAAGCCAATTCAATATACAGAGAATTTCCTCCCAAATAATTCTTTCAATTTATAATTTTAAAATTCATACCAATTTGTTGATAAAATTATTTTGAAAGAGATAAAATTTCAGACGTTGTTCGAATTTTTTATTTGATTTTTAGTAATGTAAGTTTTGTTTTAAAAATTTATCAATATTGTAACAAGCAATCGATAGGTTTTGGTAAAATGTTATTCAAAATGAAGTAAGGAATTAGGATAGAAATTTGAACTTTACATTTTACAATGCTTTTGGAAAGTTCGTTGATTATTTTTTTTTTGACTTTTTCTTACGTTAATGTGGTACGTAAAGAAATTAGGTGTCACAACAAAAGGTAGTTTTTTTTGTAATAAAGAGTGACTTTTTTTCAGAGCATGAAAATGTATGTGGTTAAAAAATGTACGGCTTCCGTCACTGTGTATATGTTTGATTAATTTGATTTTATTTTGTAGTAAAATTGTACCAAATTTTGATAATTAATTAAATAAAATTTTAACTATTATAAGAGTATGATTCTATTGACACTAGTTAATGGTGTTATTGTAAAATAAAACACTTAATTAAAAATAAAACACTTAATTAAAAATATTATTTAAAATATTTTAACTATTAAAAATATTATTTAAAAATTATTTAAGAGTATGGTTCTGTTGACACTAGTTAATGGTGTTATTGTAAAATAAAACACTTAATTTAAAATATTATTTAAAATATTTTAACTATTAAAAATATTATTTAAAAATTATTTAACTATTAAATAAAACACTTAATTAAAAATATTTTGTAAAATATTTTTTAAAAATACTCCAAATATTTTTATATTAATACTCCGTATGTAATATAATTATAAGAGTATGATTATGTTGACACTAGTTAATGGTGTTATTGTATTTTTGGAATACCTCTGATGCCCATTTTGCAAAATTGACACTTCTTGTGCCCTAAATCCCGCACCCCAGTTCCACCCTTGAATTCCCCACCACAACGTAACCCCACCCCTCTGTCTCCTACCTCAACATCCCCCGAGCCCCCCTCCAAATGTGGGGCTTAGGAGGGTGGGGCTAATTAAAAGTTTTAGCCTTTATAAGGAGGTGGGTAACGAGAGGCGGTAGAAATCAAATCATCTACGTATTTTGCAAACGAAGCATCAAAGGTATTTCAGAAATGCAGTGATATTGCTAGTGATACTGTTGGAGAGTGTAAAAGAAATAATGACATAATATAATACTCCATATTCACTTAATGGTAACACTAATTCAATTCCAATCATTCTAGAAGTACACTAGTAAGTGTATTCCAAATTTTATCCCAAAGGAATATACCAACATTTTGACAATTCACAAAATGTTATGTTAATCAAAAAAATTGGCATTAATATATTGTGTCGGTTGGAATATGTCATTTTGATATGAATGATAGTGATAGCGTAAATTATTTTCATCTTATTCACTACCCCTCCCCGATATCATTGATTTGTTTATAATATAGTTTACGATGTTTGATTTATTGATATTAATTTTAAATTATTTCATTTAAATATTAGAGTGATGAGAACGGGTCTATCAATGTAAAAAAAATGGTCGACCCACAATTTTTTGTGTAAAAAGAAATGGTCGACACATAATAAATTCAATTGCACTAAAAGATTTATAACGTGTTGTCTACTATGACTTATTTTATTCTACTATTCGTCTAATTTAAACTTTTTTGGTTTATTAAGACTGACCATTGATTTATACTCCGTAATAAATAAAAGTTTCATGATATATTAATTTGTTTGAACGTAACTTGAAATGGTTTAATAAGATAAATATAATGAGATTATTTTTTGATTAATATCTAATATAAATTTTATTTAATTAATGTTTAAAGTTTACTAATTTTGACTGAAAAAAGTCAAAACTATACAAATACTCAAAAAGGAATATAGTTACTTTTCATCATTCATAAGTTAAATTTTATTTTTATTTTGGTTTACCTTACTTGTATTGTTAATCGTTTTTTAAAATAATATAGTTACTTCACTTGTTTTTAGAGATTTAAATAGAGTAAATTTTCAAAATCATACTCAATAATTATGCGTTTTTCGTAATTAGTCTCCAAGATGAACTAATTACCGAGATGGTAATCACTAATTGAAAATAATATCCGGTTTAGTCTCTCCGACTAACGGTCGTCAAAATAGCGTCAAAACGGCATTAAAACTTATACGGAGTACGAATTGTCCAAATTGATCTTCTATAATTGGATGTTTTTTCAAATTAGTCTACATTTGAGGTAAAAGCTCATTTAATATGAAAAATGGAAACATGATTTTTCCTTTTAATTGATTTAGAGTGTTTGAGCGAAGGCGGGAGACCATTTTTTATGAGTTTTATTCCAAAAGCTGACTAATTTTGATAAACATTTGATTAGAAATGATCATTTTAGAAAATAAGTATAAGTTTTAATGTCGTTTTGATGCTATTTTGATGGCGGTTAGTTGGGGGGCTAAATTGGGTATTATTTTCAAATAACGTGTACCATCTCAGTAATTAGTTCATCTTATGAACTAATTTGAGAAAACACATAGTTATTGGGTACCATTTTAAAAATTTACTCATTTATAAGTAAACTTAAGTATATAATTTTATTTTTAGATTTGTTTAAATATTTAAACAAGTTAATTTAAAAACAAAAGTTTTCATTACAATAGACTAAGAGGGAGGAGGGACTGACCGTTAAGAAAGATTGTTGCGGGTGTGTTTGTTTGTATTCCACATTCTTCGTTCCACATTGCTCCAAATTCCAAAATAAAATATGACTTTCCCATTGCTAATTGACTTTAGTGAAAGATCTTTATAGCTACATGTAGCTAAATTGATGGTTTCTATTCACCTGAACACATTTAGAAAGATAGAAATTATCAATTATAGTAACAAAATACTGAATGTTTTTCAAAATGTTCGAGACACTTTTTTCTAGGATCAAAGAAATTTTATCATAAACGGAACGTTGATAAGAGTAATATTTTACTCATTGTAAATGACTGATATTATGTTTAATTCAAGAAATTTAAGAGGTAAAAAAATGAAAATGAGATAGAAACTCGTTTTTAATGTTTGGCTGAGAAAAAAAGTGGAAGAATTTTTTTTTAGCTAAAATAAGCTAAGAAGAGGAAAAACATGCATCCCTCCATTTTGTGAGGAAAATGTGAGAAATATTTTTCTTTTGCTTTCCTTCTTTATTTCTTGAACCAAATATAGTGTTAGAGTTCGTTTGGTTAATGTAAAAAATATGAGTTCTGATATCTTTTGATATCCTTACAAAATTAAAAAAAATGTCAATCAACGCCTATTCTAAAAAATGATTAACCTTTCCATATTGTAAATAGGAAAAATATAGAATAGAAGACAATGATGAAATATAAATTCCACCACCCCACACTTTCTCCACTTTACATTATGAACGTCTAAGGATTCCCCTTTATAAAGTGGAGTGAATGTCCTAATTAGGATTCTCCCTATAAAGTGGATTCTATCAAAGAATTGAACTCTATTACAAATTGGAGATCTTACCTACTTGGAGACGAGTATGTACACGGAATTCAAATTATGAAATCGTAATTGGGAATAACAATTCTTATTTTGTAGTTTGGTAACACAAAAATATGTAAATTTGGAATTGGTAATGCCAAAAATGAATTGGAATTAGAAAATTCAATTCCATACAATTTTAACTCTCAATTCAATTCTAATTCCGGTGTATCAAATGCACTCTTAGGGAGTAATTTCTTTTAATTGAGTGATTTGAATTCGTGATTTTTAGATTAACAAAATGTTAATATACTATGGATCGAAACATTAAAAAATCAATTCCAACACACGAGATATCTTTGGTGAAAAAAAGAGATATGAATTCTGATATCTGGATATCATAATTCTTTTTTATGTTTGGTAAAGTTAAAAAGAGATTGAATTTGATATCTTCCGAAAATATGAGGATTTGATATCTCCATCAATTGTTTGATTATTCTGCACCACCGACTATTATTGTCACTGCCAAAAAAATCAATTCCATCACAAGTTTAAAATTATAGCAGAAATCCATGAATAAAAATATGAGTTCTGAACTCATCTTGATATCTCCGTCAACCGTTTGACCAATCCCCGCCACCAAATATAACTGGTACCCCAATCATCTCAGTTGTCAGACACTCTCGCTTATCACTAATTAAATTATAATTTTAAATATCTCTAAATAAATTAATTTTAGATTATTATAATTTTAAATATCTCTAAATAAATTAATTTCACTTTTAATTATTATTCTAATAATTTTAATTTTTTTACATTCAAATTCCATTCTATTAGGGAGTACTTTTTAATATTTTTTTTATTTTATCAACTTTTCTTTTGTAATTTTTTACTCCGTATATGGGTGGAACTTTTTTAACTAGTGATACTCTTTTAATTTACCAATTTTCTTAAACACTAGATTTTGGGAAAGCAGAAATTTAAAATGGTTGTTGGCTTTGTTGTTTTATTGTATTTACTCCGTATTATATACAATAGAGTTATAGTAGGAGTAGTAATAATCATGTTTAACATGGAGGATTTAAAGATTAGTGCGAGTAAAGAAAGCTTGATACCTGAATTTTTTTTATATATAAACTTGAATCACATACTTCTAAATAATATATGTAACACTAGAGACGAAAGGGATGTTCTTGCACCAATCGAGTTGGTTAAGAGCTCTAATCATGTTTGGACGTCCAATTGAAAATACACACACATCCCATGGTGGTTTTGTATATTTGAACGCTTTACAAATCACATGTAATGGAAATGGGTTATATGGTATCTGAAAACAACTCAAGATTGAGTTCACAATTTTGTAAGAGTTACCCTACATGTTTCTGAACAAACGAAAGTACAGAAGTTTGGGTTCTTTCACAAAACATTTTCATTTGCGATTTATTCCGAGTCAGATGAATCTGCATTTGAGCTTTGGCGAACACTCCTTTGTTGAGATTTTGATTTTGATGCCATTAGAGAAGAAGACTCAGACTCAAGATTGATGACTCCAGCTTTGGCTAACCTCTCTTCTAGTTCCTCCGTCGTAAAATCATCTTTTCCCCCGAGCTCATCAAAACCAACCTAATAAACGTCATGCATAATGATCAGTTTAAAATAAAAAAAACTCCCACACAAAAAAAAAGCAGAAGTTAGTAATTTTTTTGTGGTGTCATGGACAGCAATCACAATTCAAGTGTTTGAGCCAAATTGGCCCTTAATAGTTCCAAGGACAAACGGTTTCATGACACAGAACGTACCACATAATCCTCTACTTTAGCATTTTTAACAAGGGCAATTGTGGGGAGAACAGTAATCTTCAGCTTCTCGGCCAAGAACGGGCTTTTCTCAGCATGAATTTTTACAAAACGCGTCTCCATATGCCGTTCTGCCAATATTCGCATATGCTTATCCACTACCTGCCATCATCATATTGTGCTGGTTAACATGCCATTAATGCTTCCCCTCAAGTAAAACAGGGAACATAGTGTGAGAGACCATAAAAAGAACAAAAAAATTGGGAACTAACATGTTTTTATGCATAGTCCTCAAAACAAACCACAAGCTTCTAGGATTGCAAACTCAAATTGGTGTAAGTGTGTTCCATTTCATTCATAATACACAAACTAAAGCACCAACCAAGTCAAAATAATTAAATGAAAAAAAATAAATATTCACTGAATTAATGAAAACAAAAACATTCCATCTTAAAACACAGATATTGAACCCCACAAGAAGCAAAATACACAACATCACACTGGATTCCTTTGTCTATATAGCAACTTTCAGCAGAGGGAGAGTTTATTCCTATATAAGCATCAAACCTTTAAAGTTGAGGAGATGATAATGACTCTCAGATACTAACAATGGAAGAAAAAGAATTCTGTTGGACTGTGGACTGAATGTTTTTTTTTGCAGAACTCAGTGGCTTAAGAAAGAGAGTTTCATCAGAAGAGGATAATCAGGCAAGAATTTTTACATTACTGGAATAATCAGGAAGCTAATGAGCACGAACTGTAAAATCCTGAATGAAAGCTTCCATCTTTCCATCAAAACCATACTGCAATCACCAGCACAAGAGTGTGCAAGTCCTGTGCAGTAAAGGCAGCTTGATCTTATCTCCATAAAAAAGCTTACTTCAAATGAAACCAAGCTAATAGTTACACCATACAGCACCATTGTTCTAAAAATCCCCACCTAGCCCCGCCTAAGACCGCCAACACCATGATAATCTCTGCCTAAATACATCAACACTAGGCTATGTGGCAGCATATGAAGGGTTGAAATGTGAGAGCGGGATAGTTTTTTTAGTCCCACCCTCAACTGTTGCCACATAGCACAACAATGAAGTAGACAACATCTGAGGGTGGGTTAACACTTTTGAGGCAGAGCCGCAGTATATCCCCCCCTTCCCCCTAGCCTAATCTAGGCGAGCAGATTTCATGTCCCAAAAGTGTTATCTCATTTTCAACATGCTGCCACGACAGCACAACAATGAAATGAGACTACCTTTTTGTACTATGCGGCAGCATGTGAAGGGTGAGTCATGACTCACAACGTGGTGGCGAGGTGCAATACCATTTTTGCGACAGGGATCCCCTACCCAAATCTATCACCTAGGACACACCTAGCGCTTGCTCTAGTCTACCGCCTAAAACACGTCTAGCACTTATTTAGAGCAACTTTCCTAGAACAAGGAACATCACAGATCAAGTTTCTATAGAGTAAGATAGCAGAATACTAATTTAAATTTTGGACTTGAAGTATGTCAAAATCATGTATCGATAAAAGACATTAATCTATTGAATTCCCCACCAGTTTACACAAAAACAGAGCTAAAATGAATGGATTTATTTCAGCAATAGTGATTAGGTTACCTTGCAAGGCCAATTCTCACGGTAGAAATGGCAGACAACACGCTCGCTGGCCTTAACCACGGAGAAGAAATCTTTCTCGGCCATTATCTCGGAATACTCGCCGTGGCCGAGAGATTTCCAGCGGCTCCGCTTCTCGGCCATTTTCTTCATCTGCTGCAATCTGCGCTCCCTGAGCACCTCTATATCATCGAGATCTAGCCGATCTAGGGCCGCAATTTCCTCATCGATCTTATCCTCTACGGCCTTGGCCACGGTCAACACTTGCTTCTCTATTATCTGGCCAGAAAAAAAATGAAAAATCACAACAGGAAGAATTCCGTGATTGATAGAACAGCTTCCGGCCAGACTTAGAATTAATGTGTTCAAAATTCAGACGTAAATGTCCATGGACGTGTAAAGCGTACCTCTTTGAGCTGAGGATTCTCCATTGGGAAGATAGATTCAAAGCTGATTCTAAAATCGTTATGGAACAACCAATTTACGGAGTACGATGAAGCCTATCTTGTAAGATCCTGAATGAAGAGAGTTTGTAGAGTTTCTATTGGAATATCTAAGAGAAAAGGATGAGTTAGTAAAATCTTGGATTGAATCAACTAATCAGATTCAAACCTTTACTAAGATTTTGGCCAAAATGTTTCATGGCCTGGTTAAGTGAAATCAGGCCAATACAAAATTCTAGCATCACTCAATCATGAAATTGAATTATGTATCAATTCTACGCGTGAATAGCAGAGAACAAACATATCCATACTAAAATCTCATGCAAAACAATTGGGAGGTATGAGTATAACTACGTTGTTCTCCACAGAACCATAGAATGGAAGGCTTTAAATGACAAACTGGTGCGGATCTGATGCATAGATCTGAAAGTCTAAAGATCAAGTGGTGAGGTCGGGGCTCTCAAAAGATAACAGTATAAGCCGTATTGGCGTCCTAGTATGGATCTGGACAGGTCAAGCTGTGACAAGCTTGTATCCCAGTACAAGAAGCAATCTGGAACCCATGATAAACAGCTCCATAACAAGAAATGTAAAACTAATTGATATGGAGCATCAATTTGTACATGTTAATAAAGACAGACATTCTCAAAATTGCTAAAGTTGCTATTTTTGAAAACAACATCAAAGATATAAGAGAGATTCGTCGGTTGGAACATTGGATTCCAGGGCCGGTCCTAAGAATTCAATGGTTTGGGCCGAGATGGAAAAAAATAGTCCTAAAGGCTTTTTATGGATGTTGTAAAAATGTATTTTAGAAAATTTCAACTTATTTTCAACTCTTCTTAACAATTATAAAAAGTCAACTTGAGAAGATTTATGGTGTACAGAGAGTATATATTATTTTCTTTTAAAAAATTATTTTCATTTACCGTTTTCAATAATTAGCACCTAAAATGTCAAATTTCACATTCAAACATTTTCAATGCCAAATGAGTCCACAATGCATCTTTATCATCTTCGCACTCTTTATTGTGTTCTTCAGTCAAATATATTTTCAATGTATTCTTCTCAGCACGACCACTTTTCTAATGTGAAGCACGATAATAAACTCAACTATTTAATCAACTATTGAATGCTTTAGACAGACTTATGTTTTGAAATTAAAATATATGTAGATTGGATCGAATGTGTATTTGAAGAAGTTAGGAGCTCAGGTCGACAGTGTGTATGGTCTATTGTCCCATATTTCGGGTCAATACATTTTGAACTCTGAAATTGACAGGTTAAACTGAAAGTGTCAGGGCTGCCCGGCTGTTTAAATTTATGAAGATGATGATCAAGACAGAACAAAGATGCTGTTGTGTTATGTGTACGCCCTATAATCCTGATTTTTAGAGTTAAAATTGGTAATTTAGATATTTAAATCCCATTTATATATGTCAGATACTCCCACTTCTTATACAAAGCATTACACAAGTATATAAACATTTCAGAACCATGTCAACAAACTAAAGTCATGTATAGAATTACCTCTTACATTCCATTATATACAGTGTCTCACTTTAAGGTAGATGTCCATTTTCCAAAATTACCGGAGCATACTGTGTCCTAAATGGATATCAATCAGTGAGTTATGAGTAGCAAACAACTGTATGTAGCTTTGTTGAGAAAAGTTACTATTGGATGTGAATGTAGTGATGAGTATTCAGCAAAAAATTGGTTTACTTTCGTTGGAACAACCGGGTAAACATGGTATGAGACAATTAAAACACAATTGATTTGGTTTTTGTGTACAAGGGTTATGTGATGTTATTGCTTAATTGGAGAGTAGTATAAGGAGAATGATGTGTTTAAGTGTACTAAATCTTGAAATAATATTGGAGCCAAATGTCCGAATCCACAATCTAATAAAGGTACTGTATGGTTCTATTTTTTGGGGTTTTTCATGTAATTCCTTTAACCTTCTCAATTATTAAACTAACAGAACAATGTATGGAATTTGAGATAATAACTGCTTAAAAATTGGGTTAAAGATTTGAATCACACTTATGCATTCTATGTGTTTGACTTGTCTTTATCCATATTAACAAGAAATGAATTTTTAATATTAAAGAATGAGTAATGCTAGAGTCACAAACCAAATATTCACAAAATGCACAAACTTACCCAATATATAAAGTAATGGTTTTAAATAATGGTCTCAATAATTACCTTAAAAAATAAAAAGTTAAATACACAAATAGTAAGTTTGTGCATTTTGTGAGTGTTTTGATTGTAAATCTAGCATTACTTTTAAAGAATGTAGAAAATCAAGCATTGCTATATTCTTTTATTGTATTGAAAGGAGAAATTTTTCTATGCTGATACCATGTAATATAGAATGCAGAGTATTCTCATGCATAGGTGAATCAAGAAATCAGGGATACTAGAGGATTCAGCCCTAGCTATATCGATTTGACTATGACTATCCAAAATTACTCTATTAGTCATACAAAATTCATTTTCTTTTTCTATTTTTTAAAACTGAGAAAAACTTTCTCTTAATTGAACACATATGCAATTGTTATCAATTATTACTTGGAAACAACAATAAATCAATCTACTAAAGATTTAAAACATTAAGCATTTAAAATTTCAAATCTACCAATGTATAGATACCTGTAGAAGTTGGAATGGCAGTTAGGTTGATGGCGGAAATAAAGGCGGCAAGCCGTAGCCGCGATGGTGCGCAGACTCTGGCAGAGTTAGCGGCGGCAAGGCGTAGCCGCGACGGAGCGCAGATCCAGGTTCGACTATGCAGATCCGGTCTTAGGTCTCTATGCACGTTTTTAGTGTTTAGATGGACACAATTTCATTTTTTAGTTAAATTATGATCGGTCCGGTTCCAGTGACACGGTTTCTACCCCTAACCTACCCCCTAAACCCCCCACCCTACCCCCACCCCTGCACCCCCACCCCAATCCCGCTGTAACCTCCCCACAAAATATGTGGCTATTTTACGAACGGAGCACCGAAGTTGCCCCAAAAACCCAGTGGCACCGCTAGTAGCACCGTTCTCCGGTGTCACTAGAACCGGGCCAAATTATGATATACTTTGACGATAAATTAAATATAGCTTAAAAATGATTAAATATTACTTTATTCGTTTCATAAAACATTACTCATTTTGAGTAGCATTTGGTCAAACGATTACATGCTTTGACTACAAATTATAAAAAAAGTATATGTTGAATTCTAATATAAATTTAATATAATTGGATTATCTAGTTTTCATATATCAAATTTTTATAACATTTCTTTATTTAGATTATATTTATTTTATAGACAAAGCATGTAACCTTTTGACCAAAAATATATCAAAATGGGTAATGTTTTGTGGAACGGAAAGAGTATAAAAAATTAATAAATCAAAATTGTATCTTCAAATAAATGCAATTTTACTAAATTTAAATTATAACTAAGTTCATTTTTTCATAGTTCGCGGTCAAACTCAAAGAAGTTATCACAATTTGATTTTTTCGTAAAATTGTGTAATATTTTTTAATTATATATATTATTTTTAATAATTAAATGCTATAAAAGTATAATATATTGAAACTATACTTTAAAATAAATCTAAAATAATCTCAACTTTACTTAGTCTTTAAAAAATAATTTTACTTTGCACTGTAATGCATAATAATTCTAATTTTACTAAAATTTGTATGTTTTAGATCGCCGTTAAGTTGTCAACGGTGTGTTAACAGAAATGACCTATTTTGCGTAACAAAATGGAAGTTAGAATTGTTTTTTTTGAATTTTCATTTTTTAATTTTTCTGAAATTTTCATTTAAATTTCAAAAATAAATATCTTTCTTCATTTCTTTTTCATTTTTTAAAAAATAGTCTTGCCTTATAAAAATAAAACATAGATATAAAAATAACAAAAATGAGAAAATAACTAAAGACATACAAAATTAATGAAATGAATAGAAAATCAATAGAAATTAAACTCAAATTGGTAAGAAATAACATTATAATATAAGGAGTGGAGACATTTTACGCACAATAGAGAGTATTAATGTACTATTTCTTATTTTTTGAAAAAAGCAGATAAAATTGGGTTTATTCTAGATAATTTTCTTAAAAAATAAGAAGAAGATGTGCATTAATACTATGTATTGTGCGTAAAATGTTAAAACTCACAACTCCGTATATTTATATTTTATTTTTTACCAATTTCTGGTTAGTTTCTATTGATTACCTTATTTATTTCATGAACTTTGTATGATTTTAGTTATTTTTCTCATTTTTCCTTATTTTTATATCTATTTTTTAATTTTTTCTAATCTAATACTAATTTTTAAATAAAGAAAATAAAATGATGGAGGTAGAAAGTTATTTTAAAATTTTAAAATACTCCGTATAAGTGAATGATATGTATTGAGATTTACAAAATATTTAGTTTTGTGTTATATTTCATAATTGGGTACAAACCATAAAATCACACATGGATATAACATTTACACATGAAGTTGTTAAATTTGTTCTCAACGGGGTATTGGCATCATTGCAATTAGACTTTGAGCGAATAGAGTGTTCATCACAGGTTGGATAAAATTGTTTGTTAATATGACATAGAATAACTATAATTAATGGATCCGTTCGATATAAATTTTTATTTCTACTTGTCCTTAAATAAAGGTTTTATTCCTTTTGAAAATGAATGATCCACGTTAATTCTCTTTAATCTGAATAAATCAAGACCAATTTTTTTCAAATTTTATTAAACTACGTGAAAAATAATGTAAATTTAATAAGGAAAATTTTTCCAGAAAAGTCCTAACTTTTCACAATCTTTCAAAAATCCCATTTTTACTGAAACGATGGGTTAACGGAAACGACCTGTTTTACGCAACAAAATGAAATTTGGGATTATTTTTTATAAATTTTTGTTTTTAATTTCCTTTTAAAATTTTTATTTAAAATTTTAAAATAATTTTCTACCTCCATCATTTCATTTTATTTATTTAAAAATTAATATTAGATTAGAAAAAATAAAAAAATAGATATAAAAATAATGAAAAATGAGAAAAATAACAAAAAATCATACAAAATTGATGAAATAAATAAGGTAATCAATAGAAACTAACCAGAAATTGGTAAGAAAATAAAATATAAATATACGGAGTTATAAGTTTTAACATTTTACACACAATACATAGTATTAATGCACATCTTATTTTTAAGAAAAATTATCTAGAATAATCTCAACTTTATCTGTTTTTTTTTCAAAAAATAAGAAATGGTAAATTAATACTCTCTATTGTGCATAAAATATCTCCGCTCCTTATATTTTAATGTTATTTCTTACCAATTTGAGTTTAATTTCTATCGATTTTTCTATTAATTTTATTAATTTTGTATGTCTTTAGTTATTTTCTCATTTTTTTTATTTTTATATCTATGTTTTATTTTTAATAGGCAAGACTAATTTTTAAAAAATGAAAAAAAAACGAAGAAAGATATTCATTTTTGAAATTTAAATAGAAATTTCAGAAAATTTAAAAAATGAAAATTCATAAAAAATAGTTCCAACTTCCATTTTGTTACGCAAAATAGGTCATTTCTGTTAACACACCGTTGACAACTTAACGGCGATCTAAAACATACAAATTTTAGTAAAATTAGAATTAGGGGCTGTTTGGCAACTTCTGAATAGGTAAGTGCTGAACCAGTAAGAGGTCTGAACCATTAAGTGCTGAACCAGTAAGAGGTCTGAACCATTAAGAGTTAGTATATTGCTTAACTATTTAGAGGCAAATGTCTGATCAATTCAGATAAGAGGTCTTAACGACTCTGTATAATACTTAACCATTCAGAGGCAAATCTCTTAACCATTCAGACATCTGAACCATTAAGAGGCTGAAACAAACAGTCTGAACCATTAAGTGCTGAACCATTCAGACATCTGAACCATTAAGAGGCTGAAACAAACAGCCCCTTAGAGAGGTTGGGCAAAACCCCAATTAGATGGTTCCAAACGACAAAACCAACCCTCTGTATTGCATAGTACACATCATTTCAGCTGATAAAACAGTGGAGGAATTGAAAGTATTATTCAGAATAGGTTTCCTGGTACTACACTATATTATGGATTTTGAGTTGGGTATAAAGTTTCTTGTCAAAGATTGATAACACACTGCACTTCAATATCTGTTTTAAGCTTTTAATCTGTTTCTTCTTGCTTTTCTTCTTATCAACTTGGGGTTTGTTCTCCTTTGGCTTCTGAGATGCCTGATGATCAGCATTGACACTAGGTTTGGATTCTGGAGTAGTAATATGTTTTACTTCACCAGTCTCTAGAGTTGACAATGGCAACTCTTTGGTATCTACATTGGCATGTTCTTCAACAGCAGGCATGACATTTTTGGTTTGTGGTGACAGATGGTTAAAACTCCAACGTGTATTATTAAACCATTTGTTAACCTGTAGTATAAGAGATATCGTTACAGAAGTGGAAACATAATAAGTGCCCAGTTACTAGTCAACACTTTAAGGCAATTTCCTATTTTCCACATATTTTTTTACAAAATGATACCACCTAACTTAATTCATTACACTGGTTCTGATTGGCTTGTAATAAAAATAAGAGTAAATTCCATAATTGGTCCTTTATAATAGGGGAGTTTCCATAAGTAGTCCTCAATTATCAAATATTACCCTCGTAGTTTTTTTTTTAATGGTGCCTTTCCACAAATAGTCCTTTTTTGATCTTCCGCCATGTGGATGTTAATTTAAAGGCTAAAAGTATAATTTGACATCAACATTATGCCTAGTGACGTTTTCTGATATTGGTTAAGCGGATAACACAAAAATAATGACTATAATTGTGGGCTAGGATTCCGCCGGAAGACCACATTTGTACACTATGGTTGTAGTAGAAAGCGAATGTAATTCACAAACGACGCAAACGGAACATTCTTTGGAATTGTGTATGACAAAAAAGATATATTATCATTGTGAAATTATACTTTTAGCCCTCAAATTAACTCCAACATGATAGAAAATAAAAAAAGGACTATTTGTGGAAAGATGCCCATAAAAGAAGGACCACTGGGGTAATATTTGATTATAAAGGACTAAATAGGGAAACCCCCTGTTATAAAGGACCAATTATGGAATTTACTCTAAAAATAACTGTAAAAGATACTCTAATTGAGCGCTCCAACTTTGCTTTTTTTAGATTTTTTTTATAACTCACTGTAGAAGTATATTCCCTCCATCCTAAAAATATCTTCCCTCGACACATTTCTTAAGATAGAATTTGTGTGGTTTTGGTTTATTTATAAATGATAGAAAGAATGCAGATCACACAACTCTTTTCTTAAAAAGAAACAAGAGGACATCCCACAAGAGTGGGGCAAGAAGGATTAGAGTATATTGAGAGAAGGCGGCGTTTTTAATATGGAGGAAGTTTATGTTAAATAAATGGTCTACTTAAGCCAATTAAACCACAATATTTCAGGAGATTCAACAAATTCAGCCACTCAGCTCACTTATTTTAGGCCAAGCCAATTTTTTTTTTAAATAAGCAAGAGTTAGAGTAATAATAACAGTTAGTCAATTACAAATGCTTGAGTGGAAATACACGAACCTGCTGGACTGCCAGTCCCAATTCTTTAGCCAAGCTTTCCTTGACTTCTCGTTTTGGATAGTGATTTTTCTTGAAGGATTCATAGAGCCTCTGCAACAGAGAGATTTTAGGTATACATGTCAAGCTGAAGAAATGAACAGAAGTTAAAGGCCAGGATGCTCAAAGGAACACATTTATTGAAGTGGTAGAACTGTTCTGCATTTTAATATAGGTTTGGATATAGTATGAGAAACAGATGACATTCTACAAATACAAGTAAAGGTATTTTTGAAGAAGCAGAAATTACACCACAATTTTTTATTAGTAAGTCTTGTGTGCAAACATTTGGAGAAAAAGAGCAGCTATATATTAAAGGTGCCACTGCAGTTATTTAAGCTGAAAACACAAACAAATCATTTTTACCTTAATTACATCATCTCCATACTTTAATCTTGTGTTTCTTTTACTACTTAAACCAGATTCAGATTCCACCAAGCTATCAGCCTTCCGCTTCTTGCTAGACGTTCTAGAAGCATTCTTGACAGTAGTATCTACTGGACTTTGATCAGATGACTTCAGAGCAGCTTTGTCACTTCTTTTCTTTCTGTTTTTGGAAGCTGAATTATCCTCATAATCTTCGTCGCTAGAGTCAGAGGATGCAACTCCAAACGTTTCCTACAGGTGCCAACAAATTAAGATGGAAACTATGCAGTCAGATTACAGATTAACAATTAAGATGGAAAATCGGCATTGCATGAATATTAACCAAGCCTGATAAAGAAGCAAATGATAAATATGACTACAACCTAAATTAACAGTACGAGTACAATATGCCAAGACTTCTCAACTCAAAAAAGGTCAGTTTGGAACCTGAAAAATACCATGGGCAGAAAATAATGAGAAGAATATAAGGGAAATTTGGGGGGAAACAAGCTTTTGGTTCAAACTTAGCATCAATATAAGGTATTCATATATATAATTTCATTTTCCATCATCTAAAGATAATAAATCTAAACATATGTTTAACAAAACATTTTTCATAGCATTTCCCCCTTACCCTAACATTTTCTTGGTTCCAAACATAGCCACACAGTTTGGTGAGTGCGCGCGTGTGTGTGTGAGATCAATAAATCATTGACGATGGATTGGGAACATTGGAAGGGTTATAGTTTGTATGATCACTTGCAAGATAAATCATAAATTTAATACTTAAGAGGCAAAGTATGCAGTCATTATAAAATAAGAAACTCACATCATGTAACTTTTTGTAATCCAACCTCTCAATATGCCTTTTTCCAGATGCAAGTGTTTCATAGGACTGCATAAGAAATTCAACTTCACCCTTCAAGGAATGGGGCCCACCACCTACTTCTACTTTTTCATAATGATCTTCTTGCCCAGGCGACATGATATTTTTAAACTCTACACTGAAATCCTCAGAGTCAGAAGTAAAATCAGAAGATGAACTATATTGCATGATCTGTTCATTGTGTTCATGGGAATCAGGATCATAATCATCATCTTCTGAATCTTCAGATGGAAGCCCAAGGAGTAGTTCATCATTAGGGGTCTCCAATTCAAAAGATGTGTCAGAAGAATCACTTTCATCATCAGAGTGTGATTCATCATCTTCTGAAATCTTCGCATTTACTTCCAGATTATCAGGGTTATAGTCGTCATCCTCAGAATCATCTGAGGGTAATCCCGCCATATCATCCAACTGCTTCCCAGATGCAGCAGCAGCAGGCTCCTCCTGGAACACCTTCTGCATAGCACATAAGCCCTTGATTAGACTTTAAAAAATAAAAGATAAGATAGGAAGATCAAATTTGAACATATGTCAGACCTCCCAACTGTCAGTAATAGAAAGATCAGTTCCCAATAAATCGTTAAGAAAGTCAACACAATCAACTTTGCAGTCACACCCAGGACATAGCCAGCCTTCATCATCTGGTGGAACTGTAATCACATGAGAAAGTGAAAAGGTAAACACACACAGATATATATATATATATATATATATATATATATATATATATATATATATATATATATATATATATATATATAATTATATATATATATCTTTAAAAAGGTTAATATAATAAATAAATTAGGAAGAAAAACCCCGGGTATGAATTTTCGACTTTACAGTCTTCTTTCAACAAAGGTGGTTCCAAACACTTCTGGTGAAAACCACGCTCACAAGCACCGTCGCAGAGGATTATATCATTACTAGCTGACACATTCTTAGAGCTACACTTCGCACAGAATATCTGCAATAAGAACGAATCATTTTCTATTACATCAATATTTCTTTTGCTGTGCAACTGATGAAAAGATTACGCAAATTTAAACCAAATTGGATAAATAAAACATAAATCCTACATCTTCACTATCAATCTGCCCCTCTGAGTCAAACAATGATTCTGGGAACTGCCCCTCAAAAAGTGATGCATCTATGCGTGAAAATAATTCTCTTACTTTCAGCTTGTAATGAAAAATCCCAGATTTTGCACGTTGAAGCTCCTTCTCAGGCTTTATTTTTTCTAAGCTGAAAAGGAAAAAGAGGAAACTCAAATGGCAGATCTATAAATAGATTGAAAAACTTGAAATGAAAAACATTTAATCTTTTGCCTTGTCACAAGATGGATTGGGAGAATACAGACCTTTGACCTTTCCAGCCTTCACCGGAGTAAGCATCAATTAAGCTTTGTTCATATTGTATTCGCCTGACCAAATATTTTAGATGGGATTTTATCCCCAATAATTCATTTGCAGCAATCTGTTTCCTTTGCTTTCTTTTCCCCCTTTTTCTTTTCTTTTCTTTGTTGGAATTATCAGCTGCTGAAACATTTGTTGTTTCTGGAGATTTAGTCTTTTCTTGTGTTCTTGAGCGCAATACTCTAGTACTGGTTACTAGTGATCTCAAAGAAGATATCTTTTTCCGTGATTGCCCAGAATGGCTTTCATCTCCACATTCTAACTGACTAGGATTTACATTTGAATCTCTATACATTTCTCTTAATTCTTGACCTGTACTTTCAGATGCAACACCCAGTACTACCACCGAATTAGCTATAGGAATCGCTTCCCCTCTTTCATCTAGAACTTCAAATTTATTAAAGCTGGAGTTCACTCTCAAGCCTTCCAGTCTGGATCCATTTTGCTCCAGGCTAGAGTTGACAGAAGCATCGCCACAGAGAAGCAAATCCTCTTTACAGATAGATTCTACCGCCATTATTTCATCTATGTTTCCATTAATTTTACTTCTATGATCCAATGGATGGCTAGGATTTTCAACTGTAGACTTTGGAGTTTCTTGTGTCTGTTCTAAAACGAGATCCTCAAACACATCTCTTGGTGATTCTGCTGAATGATCTATCTGAGAAGTGGTGTCCTTGTTTTCAGATGGCAATGCCATTATACTGTTGGAATTCAACCCGCAATTTTCAAATGGCAGATCCTTTTGCTCTATGATAGAATCAGTAAAGATATGCCCAGTGGGTGACACTCTTTGACATTGTGAAGAAGACTCAATTGTATCAGTAATTCCCACACGGTCCTGACTCTGGGCATTTTGATACCCATCTCTAAATTCTTGGCCTGTACTTTCAGATGCATCACCGAACACTCCCGCGGAATGGTTAGCTATAAGAATCGCTTCCATTATCTCATCTAGAACTTCAATGTTATTGAAGCTGGAGTTCACTCCCAAGTCTGCCAATCTGGATCCACTTTGTTCCCGTCTAGAGTTGACAGAAGCATCTGTTAGACACGATTTTATTATGTGGCCTGAGTTATCATTTATCTAATTAATTAATCATTGACCTAATAAATACCCTACGTACTTAATTGGTAATTATTCGATGGACGTAATTACCCTTATGACCTAATTAGGGTTTCCCCTTGGGTGTATATATATAGAGGTCATTAGGCAGAGATCAACACACCAATCTTACGCTTCCTCTCTGCCTCTCTATTCTCGTGAGTCTTCCTCACCTTAGCCATCATAACGATACACCCTAAACGGGAACTCGATCTGCGTGAGAATCATGGCCTCATCCCTAACCACGTTTACAGGATTATCAGGTACACATGATTAAATCCCTAATTTATATTTTATGTTTAAGAATTGATCAACATGTGGTATCAGAGCTTTATGTTGATTAATCAATTCTATTTTCGTTCCGTAAGATATGAAATTGAGATCAGATTAGTAGTTTCTAACCCTAACGAAAATTTATGTGTTTAAACTTGCTTGCTAATGGGTTTCCAATTCATGTTCTCTAATTTGTTAGATAATGTTAAATTCATACGGCACCCCATCAAGAGAAAAAAAATGTTTTTCGATATCTTGGCTCGGTAATCCAGGCTGATGGGGAGTTAGACGGGGATGTTGGACATCGTGTTGGAGTGGCTTGGGCCAAATGGCGGTTGGCTTCAGGGGTATTGTGTGACCCAAAGATTTCACCCAGGATGAAAGGCAAGTTCTACCGATCCGTAGTCAGACCTGCTATGTTATATGGGGCAGAGTGTTGGGCGATTAAGAAGACTCATGTGCGTCGTCTGCATGCGGCGGAGATGCGGATGTTACGATGGATGTGTGGGAAGACAAGGTTGGATAGGATTTCGAACAAAGTTATCCGACGTCAGGTAGGCATGGCGTCGGTGGAAGATAAATTGCGGGAAGCGAGGCTGAGATGGTTTGGTCATGTGAGACGGCGGGATGCTGACGCCCCTGTACGGAGATGCGAGCGGATTACGGTTTTCAGGGGAAGTAGGGGAAGGGGTAGACCTAAGAAGAATTGGGAGGAAGTGATTAGACAGGATTTAGGACTTCTCACCCTGACTGAGGATATGGCTTTAGATAGGAACCTTTGGAGAACTAGGATTAGAGTAGCTGGTTAGGAACTCGGTGCTATAGAGGTTTTTTGTAGTGTGTTGTGTTTGATTGGAATCTTCTATTAATGCTTGTAGAACTTTCTTTTCATTGTACTTGGTGTTTTATCCATGCTATACTGTATACCCTATCATATTTTTTGTGCAGGTTGAGCCGGGGGTCTCTTGGAAACAACCTCCCTGCTTCCAAGTAGGGGCAAGGTCTGCGTACACACACCCTCCCCAGACCCTACTGTAGTGGGATCCAACTGGGTTGTTGTTGTTTGTTTGTTGTTTGGGGTATTTCGTTTCCACCAAAAAAAACACACAAATTCGATCTGTTCTCGAAATCGGCATTAGTTTTCCTTAAAATTAAGATCTAAGTTTTTCGGAATTAATCCATAAAATTACTTTCTTATGTTTTTTTTGGAATATCAGCAAGTATAATTTGTGATGAATTATTTGAGGTGTTCATCCTTATTTTGATGAAATCTTCTTATTTTGGTATTTGATTTGGAATATAATTGTATTTCCTTAAATTGTATGACATATCTCACTTTTGCATAATATATTCTGTTTCCTTATTTATTAATTTATTTTACTCAGAATAGCAAAACTAAGTAAGAAATATGCTAAAATACCATAAAAAAAATTTAAAATGTTTACTTGTTGGAAAATCTCTTGCCTTATATGCCTTTTGATTTTCTAATTAAATTAATTTTAATGGGTCCCCAAAATTTTTGTAGCCCCGCCCCGAATCGCTTTAACTTTTGCGATTAATTAATTACTTACATTAAATTTATAACTCATTTGACTAATTTAAATAAAATTTATTTTATGATTAGTTAAATTGATTTATTTTGCTTGACTTGAATAATACCTTAGAGTACACTTCTGCCCAAAGGTGATGTGTAATATTTGTAAAATTTATTTCAAGTCTTATTAAGCATTGTCATTTAGTACATATCCTTAAATAGATATTTACATGACACTCGCCTTAAATACATAATATTTCACTTCTGTCCAAAGATGATGTGTTATAATTGTGTACTGCGAACTAAATATATATATGTGCATTAAAATTTAAATGTTTCACTTCTGCCCAAAGGTGATGTGTTACATTCAAATTGCACATCATTATTTTATTATTCATAATACTTAAATAAGTGGTCATAACCAAAGTGAAAGCCATTTGTTTAAGTAGAATTAAATTTAGTCTATTATTTTGGTGTTATAATAGACTCTTATCACAGCTTCATTACAAATAATGGTCCTTAACTTCGCCAGCCTTAGTTCATTACCCCTTAACTTCTTTTTTAATTATGTGTCTTATTTCTCTCATCTGAATCCACTATCAGCCCCAAATATGGGAATTGAAACCTTGAATGGTGCGAATTTTTCTTCATGGAAAGATTCACTGATGCTAACTCTTGACATGTTGGATTTTGATTATGCACTGAGAGCCTGCCCCTCCTGCCCTCACAGATAAAAGTACTGCTGAAGATAAAATAGTACATGAGAGATGGGAGAGGTGCAACAGAATGGCTCTTATGCTCATTAAAAATTCCATCAGCATAATCATCAGGGGAGCTATTCCAGATTCATCTAATGCTAAAACATATCTGGCTTCTGTGGAGGAACAATTCAAAGCAACTTCTAAGGCACATGCTAGTACCCTCATTTTGAAGATGGTGACTACAAAATATGACGGGAATAGCGGTATTCGTGAGCACATCATGATGATGAACGACATGGCCCGTAAGCTCAAGGGATTAGACATGGAGATCAGTGAAGGTTTTCTGGTGCACTTCATAATGACTTCTCTTCCTGCATCTTTTGAAGCTTTCAAGGTCAACTACAACACCCAGAAGGTCAAGTGGTCGATGAATGAGTTGATTGCTATGTGTGTACAAGAAGAAGAGCGTCTGAAGCTGGACAAACCGGATGTGGCTTACCTCATGACCGCTAACCCAAAGAAGAGGAAGGGCAATGTCGATAAGAAGGATGTTTCTAAAGTCCAGAAACGTGATGCAAGTGCTTCTTCCGGCTCTAAGAACTCCAAAGGGAAGTCTTACTGCAAGTTCTGCCGCAAGGAAGGACATAGACAGAAAGACTGCCAAGACTTTAAGGAGTGGCTGACGAAGAAAGGTAATCATCTTTACATGATACTTGAGTCCTTTAATTTAAATGTTCCAACTAATACATGGTGGTTTGACTCTGGTTCTGTGGTTCATGTAACCAACTCACTTCAGGGATTCCTTACAATCTAGAAGCTGGAAAGAAACCGAAGAACACTTAAACTGGGGAATGGAACAGAACTAGTTGTCGAAGCCGTGGGAACCTTAGAATTAATAATGAAAACTGGTTTATGTATTAAACTTTATGATACCTTATATATTCCTGAGATTACTCGGAATTTAGTATCAGGACCAAAGTTAGACATAGACGGTTTTGATGTTTCTCATGGTCATGGCAGACTTACTATTAGTTTCAATTCTCGAGTGTTTGGTCATGGTTTTCTGGATGGTGGTCTCTATAAATTAGAACTAGATGATGATTTTTCCAAATCTTTGTTGTCATATAATATCAATCAGACACTAACAAAGAGAAAACGAAAACAAGACTTAGAAACTTCATCCATGTTGTGGCATCAACGCTTAGGCCACATTTCACGAGAACGTTTGTCTAGACTCGTGAAGAATGAAGTGTTACCATCTCTCGATTTCAATGATTTTGGAACATGTGTCAAATGCCTTAAAGGTAAAATGACATCAGTGAATAAGAAAGGTGCCACTAGGAGTTCTAATTTATTAGAGCTCATCCACACTGATATTAGTGGTCCTTACTCTATCACTGGCATAACTGGACATAACTCATTTATCACTTATATTGATGATTATTCTCGTTATATGTACTTGTATCTCATTAAGGAAAAATCTGAATCACTTACAACTTTTAAAGATTATAAAACTGAAGTTGAAAAACAACTTGATCGTCAGATAAAAGTTGTAAGATCAGATAGAGGAGGAGAATATTATGGTAGACATACTGATGTGGGTCAAGCTCCTGGTCCATTTTATGAGTTTTGTAAGGGCGAGGGGATCGTGAACCAATATACTATGCCTGGTACTCCTTAGCAGAATGGTGTTGCTGAGAGAAGAAATAAGACCCTAATGGACATGGTACGCAGTATGTTAGCCAACTCAGGTTTACCTCTATTTCTCTGGACCGAGGCCTTAAAAACAGCCGTTCATATACTCAATAGGGTTCCTTCTAAAGTTGTCTCTAAAACTCCTTATGAACTCTGGACAGGAAGGAAACCGAGTCTAAGATATATGAAAGTATGGGGTTGTCTTGCCGAAGCTAAACTTTATAATCCCTTCCTGAAGAAACTCGACATGAAAACTGTAACTTGCTACTTCATTGGTTATCCTTCTCACTCAAAGGGTTACAGATTTTATTGTCCTTCCCATGTCACTCGCATTGTAGAAACCAAAGATGCTCATTTCCTTGAAGATTTTAAGGTCAGTGAGAGCAGTGAAAACCCTTATGATGAATTGCTAGAAGTACAAGACGCGGGGGGGAGAGACTTGTCGATTAATTTACCTCCAATTACTCCTCTTGTACTCAATGTCAATCCGCAGGACACTGCACCTCCTCCTACTCCAAATGTACCTGGAAATGAAGACACCTCAAATGATCACCATCAAGACAATGTCGCCAATGCTCGATCCGAAAATTTGCTCAGGAGGTCATCTAGGTCTAAAAGGCCTACTAACTTTGATGATTATGTTACCTACCTGACTGAAGCAGAAATGGATGCTGGAAAGTTTACTGATCCTACCTCTTATAATGAAGCCATTAACAGTGATCAGTCTTCTGAATGGAATAAAGCCATGATTGAAGAGCTTGACTCCATGAAAAAAAATGATGTTTGGGATTTGGTTGAATTACCCAACAGTGTAAAACCCGTAGGGTGTAAATGGGTCTTCAAAACAAAACTGGACCCGAATGGAAACATTGAACGCTACAAAGCGAGATTGATTGCAAAGGGCTACACTCAGAAAGAGGGAATTGACTATCAAGAGACCTTTTCTCTTGTCTCTCGAAAGGATTCCTTAAGGATCGTTATGGCCCTTGTAGCTCATTTTGACTTAGAGCTACATCAGATGGATGTCAAAACCGCTTACCTTAATGGCGATTTAGATGAAGAAGTGTTCATGAAACAACCCGAAGGATTCAAGTCTGAAGGTCAAGAGCACTTAGTCTGTAAGCTGAAGAAGTCCATATACGGGTTGAAGCAGGCATCACGTCAATGGTACCTAAAGTTGCATCAAGTCTTGAAGTCAGAAGGTTTCATAAAGAATCAAGTGGATCAATGCACCTACCTCAAGATGAGTGGGAGCAACTTTACTATACTTGTCCTTTACGTAGATGACATTCTATTGGCAAGTAATAGTTTAGACATGTTGCATGAGTCCAAGCGCTTACACTCGCGTAACTTTGACATGAAAGATCTCGGAGAGGCTTCTTATGATAGAGTCAATGGTATTTTGGGATTATCTCAAAAGGCTTACATTGAGCGTGTCCTTACACGCTATAACATGCAACATTGCTCTCCTTCTGTGGCTCCAGTAGTTAAGGGAGATGTTTTCGGTTTATTTCAATGTCCGAAAACAGAGGTTGAAAAGGAATAGATGAGAATGATACCTTATGCGTCAGTAGTAGGAAGCCTTATGTATGCACAAGTCTGTACTCGTCCAGATATCGCTTACATTGCTGGAATGTTGGGTCGTTATCAGACTAATCCTGGTCTTGATCACTGGAAAGCAGCTAAGAAAGTTCTTCGATATCTACAAGGGACAAAAGACTATAAACTGACTTACAGAAGGAGTGATAATTTAAAAGTGGTTGGTTATTCTGAATCTGATTTTGCTAAGTGCAAAGATGACAAGAAATCCACTTCAGGGTATATCTTTATGTTAGCTGGCGGACCTATCTCGTGGAAGAGTCATAAGCAAGAGTTGACTGCAACTTCTACAATGATGGCAGAATACATTGCGGTGTACAATGCAACTTGTCATGGGATGTTGCTCAGAAACCTCATCACTGGACTCAAAGTAGTTAATTCTATCTCTCGACCATTGAAGCTTTATTGTGATAACTCAGCCGCCGTTAGTTTCTCGAACAGTAACAGTTCGACTGGCGCTGCTTTATATCTTGATACAAAGTACTTGTTCGTACGTGAGCGAGTTGAGGAAAATAAACTTTGTATTGAGCATATAAGTACTAAGAATATGCTTGCGGATCCGATGACTAAAGGTCTCCCTCCTAAGATTTTCGAAGAACATGTTTCGAAGATGGGGTTTTCTAAAGACCTTATTTAGTTGCATATTGTACTTGCTTACATTTAATAATAAAATTTCCTCATTGTTTTGTTTGTTTGTCTCTGAATGTGTCTATGCATGCCTAAAGACATATAGACAACATTTATATACAAAATAATGTTATGTGCTTAATTGTCAATTTGATCCTTAGCTTATTTAAGTTTTAAATTTGGTATTGTAGTATGATTAATGGGGTCTTGTATTGAATATTGATTCAATGACTGTATTTCTCTGCTACAATTTCGGTTTAGAACTAAAATGAGTATTAAAATCTGATCAGACTTATCTAATACTCATCATAAATGATTACTTGGCCAAGTGGGAGAATGTTAGACACGATTTTATTATGTGGCCTGAGTTATCATTTATCTAATTAATTGATCATTGACCTAATAAATACCCTACGTACTTAATTGGTAATTATTCGATGGACGTAATTACCCTTATGACCTAATTAGGGTTTCCCCTTGGGTGTATATATATAGAGGTCATTAGGCAGAGATCAACACACCAATCTTACGCTTCCTCTCTGCCTCTCTATTCTCGTGAGTCTTCCTCACCTTAGCCATCATAACGATACACCCTAAACGGGAACTCGATCTGCGTGAGAATCATGGCCTCATCTCTAACCACGTTTACAGGATTATCAGGTACACATGATTAAATCCCTAATTTATATTTTATGTTTAAGAATTGATCAACAACATCTCCATGGATAAGCAAATCCTCTCTACAGAGAGATTCTACAACCATTTTTTCATCTATGTTTTCATCAATTTCACTTCTATACTCCAAAGGATGGCTAGGATTTTCAACTGTAGACTTTGGAGTTTCTTTAATCTGTTCGAAAACAAGATCCTCAAACACGTCTCTTCAGGGCCGGTCCTAAAAATTCAATGGCCTGGGCCGAGATCGGAAAAAAATAGTCCTAAAGGCTTTTTATGGATGTTGTAAAAATGTATTTTAGAAAATTTCCACTTATTTTCAACTCTTCTTAACAATTATAAAAAGTCAACTTGAGAAGATTTATGGTGTACAGAGAGACGTTCTAGTATCCCAGTACAAGAAGCAATCTGGAACCCATGATAAAAAGCTCCATAACCAGAAATGTAAAACTAATTGATATGGATCATCAATTTGTACATGCTACTAAAGACAGACATTCTCAAAATTGCTAAAGTTGCTATTTTTGAAAACAACATCAAAGATATAAGAGAGATTTGTCGGTTGGAACATTGGATTCCCCACCAGGGCCGGTCCTAAGAATTCAATGGTTTGGGCCGAGATGGAAAAAAAATAGACCTAAAGGCTTTTTATGGATGTTGTAAAAATGTATTTTAGAAAATTTCCACTTATTTTCAACTCTTCTTAACAATTATAAAAAGTCAACTTGAGAAGATTTATGGTGTACAGAGAGTATAATAGTATATATTATTTTCTTTTAAAAATTTATTTTCATTTGCCGTTTTCAATAATTAGCACCTAAAATGTCAAATTTCACATTCAAACATTTTCAATGCCACATGAGTCCATAATGCATCTTTATCATGTTCGCACTCTTTATTGTGTTCTTCAGTCAAATATATTTTCATTGTATTCTTCTCAGCATGACCACTTTTCTAATGTGAAGCACGACAATAAACTCAACTATTTAATCGATTAAGTATTATATCTCCTTTTATAGGAATACTTACCAAAAAAATTCCTATATAAAAGTAAACATTTACATAAACGGGGCTCTTTTTTAGCTTATTTGGCCTGGCAACTGCGCTGGCCTGGCAACATGCTGTGTTTAAATCTTGAAATAATATTGGAGCCAAATGTCTGAATCCACAATCTAATAAAGGTACTGTATGGTTCTATTTTTTTGGGTTTTTCATGTAATTCCTTTAACCTTCACAATTATTAAACTATCAGAACAATGTATGGAATTTGAGATAATAACTGCTTAAAAATTGGGTTAAAGATTTGAATCACACTTATGCATTCTATGTGTTTGACATGTCCTTATCCATATTAACAAGAAACGAATTTTTAATATTAAAGAATGAGTAATCAGTAATGCTAGAGTCACAAACAAAATATTCACAAAATGCACAAACTTACCCAATATATAAAGTAATGGTTTTAAGTAATGGTCTCAATAATTACCGTAAAAAATAAAAAGTTAAATACACAAAGTTTGTGCATTTTGTGAGTGTTTTGTTTGTAAATCTAGCATTACTTTTAAAGAATGTAGAAAATCAAGCATTGCTATATTCTTTTATTGTATTGAAAGGAGAAATTTTTCTATGCTGATACCATGTAATATAGAATGCAGACTATTCTCATGCATGGGTGAATCAAGAAATCAGGGATACTAGAGAATTCAGCCCTTGCTATATCGATTTGACTATCCCCCTATCTACAACAACAACAAGAATTTACATCCCGCCTAAATTCTGAGCGGTTTTGGCCTAATTGGGTCGGATAATTTAAGGCACTAATCGAAGCATGTAACCGCACATTATACCACTAAGTATAGAGTAGCATAAACATAACGCATAAAGTGTAGATCTATCCGTCAACTTCCTCGGTTTCTCCACACGAATTTTATTTAACTTCTGGTCATTGAAGCCGCCACCACGCTAATTTCATCTTAAATTCTGGTCACTTAAGCCACCTTCACCGCCGCCAGCGTAGATAGCCTGATCCCGGACCTCAATTGCATCGCGTATTCACAGGGTTTTTCGCCACGCAGCAGGTTCAAACGCCGCAGGTGGGGTAAAATTCTGGGTCGACGATGGACGGTGGCAATGTAGCTAGACTGCTGTATGAGCAATACCACCTGTAGGCCTTTTCTTCTTCTTCTTTCAACGTAGAGTGATGATCGAGGCTATGAGTCTTCTTCTTCTTTCAAGGTGGTAGCAAGGTTAGCCCTAGATATATGAGTCTTCTTTTTTCTGTTCTATTTATATGGAATTACAGGGTTATAATTTTATTTACTAATTAGATTGAAAGATGGCCAATTCTGGTTTAAAAGGTGGACAGTATTTTTATTTTTTCTATCTTTAATCTCAAAATTTTGCACTACATTTTTCAACTAGATTTCCCCCCTTTTTAGTTGAAGGATAGTACAACACATTTTTATGGGATTGGAAGCAATTATTATGATCGAAGATATGTGGTGTGCGCAGTGGATGTCAATATATTTTTTTATAGGTATTTAATTTTCTAATATTTTTCATCAACACACTTTTTTAAAGATGTTCAGATCTGTATTTAGATATATTCAACCATATCATGAGTTTGCCTATATATGAATTAGGTGGCGGCTTGAACGGGTATGGACGAAGCATCTATGGTCAGTACGGAGTCTGGACCATGTTCTCAGACCTTTTATTGTTTCCAATTTGACAGTGTATAATAAAATGGACTTAGCATGTCTGCAAGAAATCACACACTAAAGAAAAAATGGCTATGGGGACCTTCACAGGTTTTGCATCTATAAAGATTCAGGCTAGAAGAGGAATTCATTATTGAATTCCATCTCCACAAATAAGCAAATAGTTTTGGAACCTATATGACATGTTAATTTAACCTATATGCAGATATACTTCTCTTCATTCTTTTAAAGAGCATAGAAATGATTGAGTAATGTCCATGGTTTTGAATAATTGAAATGTGTGATACATGTTCAATCATTCTTTGGCTTTGAATCTTATCCCAGCTTTCAAGCTCCCACTTTTTCCAGATGATATTGTGCCGATGCAAGAGATCACTAGATTAATCAGTGCAGATTTTGTAAATATTTAATTAATTTTCTTCCCACGGGTTAGTATGCCAAGGAGCAGCCTTTGCACATTGGTGATGGTGAGGTTAGGCTACTGTGTTGCCATTCTTTTTGTCAACAATTAAAAAACACTAGAATAATGATATTATTAGAGTCTTTATTATTGTAATTGTTCAAAAATTACACTTCTTTGGTAGTTTTATTTTTAAATTGGAATATGCAATTTGATTGGCTTTTTAATCCATATTTGAAATCAATTTTTGAATTTATTTCTTTTTTAGAATCTTTTTTACTCTGTTTTTTACCTTTAAGTTGTTAGATTTGCAATAATAAACTCACTTTATTTAGAAATGGAAACTAAATCTTTTTTAAAAATGGTTTTTTATCCCTTTTTTCTTTTCCTTTTTTAAAATTAAAATGTTTGGGTTTATCAATTGAACATCCCTCTGCCATTTTCTACCATTAGTTCTTTTGCCTATTCTATCCCACCAAATTCCTATGGGTATTCTTTGGTCGCATCATTCAACCTATTTCATCTTATTATGTGTTTGAAGTATTGCAGGTAGACAAAGAGTCGAGCTGCTAAGGGCACTCGAAATACCCATGAAGCCCCGGGGCTTCAAACCTTCTCTCTCTGCCACGTCAGCTTTAACTTAGCTCACAGTTTCAGTGAAAATGGGTTTGAAGCCCCGGGGCTTTAAACGGGGGCTTCAAACCTTCATTTTTTACATTTTAAATACATATCTTCTAAAATTAAATTAATTAAATTTAAATATTTAATTACCTAAAAGAATTGAAACGAGAATATTTCATTAAAAAATTGCATTCATTATAAAAAGTTACATTCATTAAATAAAAAAATTACATTCATTAAATAAAAAAATACATTCATTAAATAAAAAATTACATTCATGAAAAATAAAAAAACTTGAATAATAATTTTTTAAAAAAAGATATAGATAGAGAGAAATTTGTATTTGTGTTGAATTTTAAAAAAAGTAATTTAATTTATAGAGAAGAAAAGAGGAAAAAAGAGGGAGAAAAAAGAAGAAAAAAGGCGTGATAACGGCTCCAAATTGCGTCAAAACTTTGACGCGAGAGTTTTAACGCGCCGATAACGGGGGAGGGAGGCTGTGTTTAACGCCCCGAGGCGTCAAACGGAGCATAACGTGGGTGGGCGTTATGCCCATTGCCACTGCTCTAAGAGATAGGCAATGTGAATGCGTTCAATTTTCTTGAATAACGATATTGTTTGCAATGTGAGTATGAGACTATACAAAATTACTCTATTAGTCGTACAAAATTCATTTTCTTTTTCTATTTTTTAAAAATTGAGAAAAACTTTCTCTTAATTGAACACATAAAAAGCATTCAAAAATAAGAATCCAAAGATGAAAGACCAATTAAAAATATGCCATTTTCATCCATTATTAGTTGGAAACAACAATAAATCAATCTATTGAAGATTTAAAACATTAAGCATTTAAAATTTCAACTATATCAAAGTATAGATACCTGTAGAAGTTGGATTGGCATTTAGGTTGACGGCGAAGTTAGTGGTGGCAAGCCGTAGCAACGATGGTGCGCAGACTCTGGCAGAGTTAGCGGCGGCAAGGCGTAGCCGCGACGGAGTGCAGATCCAGGTTCGACTATGCTGAATAAGGAAGCTTTGCTCGGAGTATTTTCTGATCTTAGGTCTTAGATCTCTATGCTAACGACGTTTTTAGTTTTTAGTCCCAAAGATTAAAATAGTACGGAGTATGATTTTTTTAACCAAATTGCAGTATAATTTGATAATAAGTTTTTTTTTGAAGTCAATTTGATAATAAATTAAATATATTTTATACGGAGTACATGATTAAATATTACTCCCGGTATAATAAATTGATATTTCAAAATTATATCATAAAATAAACTCAGTTTACTAAATTTATATTATAAATAAATATTCCGTATATTTTTTCATAATTCGCGGTCAAACTCAAAAAGGTTATCGCAATTTGAATTTTTTGTAAAATTGTGTAATATTTTTAAAAAAATAAATATAATTTTAAATAATTAAATGCTATAAAAGTTTAATATGCTAAAAGGGGAAAAAGTTATAAATTGAAAAAATAATGGGAAAAGCCTATAAAAAGTACGTAAATGCTTAATTCACAGTTTATATTAATTATTTATGGGAAAAGCCTATAAAAAGTGCATAAATACTTAATATATTAGTGGTAAAAAGTAATATGCTAAAATGTGGACGTTGGTTCTGACGGGGAACACCCCCCTCCCCAACCCCGAGATTTGGATTCAGCGTTGTGGGGATCAAAATTAATAATTGAACGACCATAATCAATTAACAAACAAATCAAAAAATTATATAGGTAAAAATGTCGAGTGACGCTGGAACTAGTACAAGATAGTCTCTTTGTTAGTGTTTCTGAACTAGAACGGGTTCTCTTCGCCACATCCGATTTGATTGTAATTATATAAAAAAACTATTTATGATCTGATTAAATTCTACTAGGAATGACTAAGCAAGAAGAAATTAAAAAGAACAAACTTAATTATCTAGAAATAGAAGCTTGCAGCGTGGAAATTACGTATAAAATACCGGGATTCAACACCCTTATCACTTCTCATTTAAGAGTCAGAACTTGTTTAGTGAGCCAAATCAAAATGAATCTTCACATCTCCCATATAGAATTCCCAATTTTTTAGTGTTGGGTGAACTTTAAAAATTTAAACAAAATATAACAAAATTTAAACAAAATATAACACGCCCACCGTGGGGCTCAAACCCACGACCACAAGGTTAAAAGCCTTGCGCTTTACCAACTGAGCTAGACGGGCTGCGTTTTACTCGTTTCGATAGTGCTTTATATAGTAAATTATCTTTAACTTGTTCTCATTTTGATTGTCCCCTTTGTGTACAGGAGTAAAATCCCTGCTATAAAATGGCCTTAAAACTATGTTTGGTTTGAGAAACTTGATACAGAAAGAAAAACATGAAAAAGAAAATATTTTTCTTGTTTGATTATAGAGGAAAAGAAAAGAAAAAATGAAAAGAAAGAAGAATGAAAACGCAAAATGTACTAAGTGAAAGGAAAACCAAATTCCTCCCATTTTAGTGAGAAAAATGAATAAAACCTATTTTTTCTTTCTCTACGGAATTACTTGAACCAAACATAGTGTAATTAAATATCTTTCTTTTTGTTCTAAAAACATTTCCTTTTGAAAAGAATTTTGAATGATTCTTAGTTTTTCTTTGTTTTCAGCAAAGTGATGGCATGATAATAAGTTCAAACATATAGATTTAACATTTTGAAAATAGTATATGCTCATTTGACTAACATTTGAATTTTAACAATAAAGACTAGGTTAAGTGAATGTGGCACTTATGGTCGTGCACTTATTCTTGGAAAACTAAAAGACTAGGCTAAGTGAATGTTTCTCTTTATTTATAAGCTAGTCAAAATTGTCTTTTTATTTATTTTAACTTATAAGTCATGTGATGACATATTTTTCTGTACTTATAAGCTGGTTTATAAAGTGCTTATAAGTCGGAAAAAATAAGTAGGTTTACCTACTTATTTTAAAAGAAAATCTTTCTAGACAAAAGTAAAATGTATGAAAATAACAAAATATGAGTCTTAAATCTTTTAAGATCAAAATAAGAGCATAATGATAGTGTGATGTAATCTTACGCGTTGACAGTGTGATATGTCATTGTGATCAGTCAATTGTTGGTGATCTGATCTGCGGTGGCACTTTAGTGGTCGGCGGTGACAGATGACATTGTAGCGATAATAAAGTGGCAGTTACAATATGACAATGTAGTAAATATGACAGTATAACAATGATTTGCCTGGATACGATGCGGTTCCGACATGGTTCTGGTTCTAGAACCAGCAATTTCAGCACCGACGACTATAGACACCGTAACCGGCCTTGGAGGAGGCGGTCATCGAGCCGGTTCTAGAACCAGCAGTTCCGGCTCTGGTTTCGGGCTGGTTCACGATTAATTTTTTAAATCTAATATTCTAATATATAAATCTAATATTTTAATATATGAATAATAAGTAATGTAAAATAGATTTATAAGTTTTTATAAATTCTAATAATGTAGTTGTTATTTAAATGAAGACTGTTGAAAATATTACAACTACATTTGTTATTCTGACGATTCAAAAAAAGTGATAAGGTAAAGAACTGTAAACAAACTCTCAAAGGAACTTATAAAATGCTCACCTAGAAAAATTAAGAGTAAATTACATAAATAGTCCCTACTAATTTTTTTTTTTCATATTTAGTTCCTACTTATCAAATATTACAAGCAAAGTCTCCTTTTTTTTGGTTCCATTCTGCAATCAGTCCTTCCTCACTCATGTTATTGTCTACATATTAAATACAGCATTAAAAAAGTAATTTTCCACCTACACCTCTCAACACCTCTCAATTAAAGACCTCACCTGCCTCATATATGACTTTGTTTGCATGGTTTGAAGTGCATATGAAGCTAAACATGGTCTATATAGTTAAATTATCCGATGCATTAACTTGTAGCCAATGAAAGAAAAACATAATACGATCAATCGATCATAGAGCAGTAAAATTGAATTCCAAACCGAAACAAGAAAAATAAATTAAAATTAAAAGTTGAGAATTGACAGAATAGTAGTAATATCTAATGTATAATCCTTATCTTCCTCTTTGCAATGCCTGCTCTGCACTCTGCACCTCCTCCAAGATCCTCTGCTTCCTCTTGGCCGGAATCGGGGTCGTCGGCCCAAAGCTCACGTAATGCCCGGAGATGGCGTTGAGCGCCGAGTAAACATCCCGGAAAGATGGCCGTCCGAGCAGCCCCTTCTCCCTCCGGTACTTGGCCACCCACGAATTCGAAGCCTCCCTTAGATCGGCCACCGCATCCACTATATCCGGGTCCCCCTTCTCCTTCTCCACCGTCGACTTCACCTTTCCGATCACCTCCGTCGTCTCCTTCACGTATTCCTCGTCGGAGGCTGCCCGGGCGACGGCGGCGGAGAGGATGCCGTGGCTGCAGAGTATTCCGGAGGAAAGAGAGATGAACTCCCGGCGGCTGGTGGAGTTGACGGCGCTGCGCGTGGCGGCGGAGATGATCTGGGATCTGATTGGGGTTATCAGTGGTTTAGCGGCGGCGGTGGCGGTCGGAGTGATTTGGGCTGGAGAAGCCATGGTGAGGTTGGGCTCTTCGTACGTTGTCTGAGAAAGGAATGAGGCGTTTAAGGAGAAGGTCAAGAAAATATGGAGGGAATCTTGCCACGTAGGATCATCGTCTTATCCCATCCGCTGTTTAGATTGGTTGGGGTATAGGGAGGGATGAGGGTTTCTTTTCAATCTTATTTTCATTGGTGAGTAGAGTGAAATGTTTTATAGAAATTGAGGTTGTTTAGGCAATATTGTTAGAAGTATATCAACCAACTTCTCTTCTAACTTGAGTGGTAACTACTCAGAATTTATGGGAAAGTTTATTGAGGTTCGAACACTAGTGGAAGCAAAGTATTATGCGTCATTAGGTTGAGAATAGTATGAACAGATACTACCTTGTAATACTTTTAATATCATTCAAAAAAGGAGTATATAAAAAAATGTACCCTAAAGTGTATATCAAAAGCATGCACTTATATCTTCACCTTTAGATAAATTTTATACTTTTTGCGATACATTTAAATGAAGTTAATTAATTTTTATTCTACTTATTTAAATATTGGTGAATATATAAAATATTTTAAAATTCACAATAAAGTCAAATAAAACCAGAAATGACTTAATTATAAAAATTATAAAATAGAGAAAACATACTAGATAGAATTGGGATGTTCGAGTATATTGATTGTATAGTTAAATTTTATTATTTGTGTTTTATAGTTATTAGATTATTTTTTATTTAATTTTTTAAATACATTATTTGAATTATTAAATATTATATGATATGTTTAAATGTATTATTGAATACTTTTTTATGATTTCACTATCATTGAATGAATTTAATTATGAAATAAAGATCTTCATTTTTATTAGAATATTCTTTTCTAATTTTATATTTTTTACTTTATTTATAATACTACTTTGATATGAATAAATAAGATAATAAAATTATTTATAAATAAATTTATAATTTTTTATAATTTGCCATAAAAAAGAATGTTTTTATTCTATTTATTTAAATATTAATGTAAAATAAAAGTAAAAGGTATATTTTAATTCCTACATTGAAATTTTATAACACAAGATATGGTAGAAATATTTTTTTAAATAATTAAGTATTTAATTGAAAAGATCATTTCCTTTATTATACCTCACAATATATAAAAAACAAACTCTGACATCTAGAAAGCCGACATGTGACGTTGTTTTGTGTTTTTTGACTTCTAATATACCACTTTATTTGTGACATTGAAAATAAAAAATTAATAATTTCATGAAAAATTTCTAAAAATTTTTATTATGAAAGTGAAATCTTAGTTTTATGATAATTTCTTTCTTAATCATTTTGTTGGGTTAAGGAACCCGGGGGCCTAGGAAACTAGGCGGAAGAGTATCGAACTAAGTCGAGAGTGCACAAAATATGGGGTCAAGTGAATTGAGAGTAATGTTGTGCCAGTTAGAATATGAATCAGAAAGTAAGTTCCCCCCCCCCCCCCCCCTTTAAAAGGAAAAGGGGTTTATATGCGGATTACAACTAGGGTTCCGACCGTTGGCCCATAGTCCAACGGTCTGGGTCCACTGAGATTGGGTTGTTCACTGGCGGCGTCCAACCATATCATTAACCCTAGGATTGCTATACAAAGTAGGTTACAAGTAGGGTGGCTATAGCAACTCAGCCAGAGGCATGGCAGGGGTCTAATCGTGGGCCTCTTGATCTTGACTTCAGTCAGCTCCTTTGTCCAGGTCTGGTCTGCCGTTCCCTAGGGCCGAGGCCGAGCACATGACCTGTCTTCGGAAGTCTCCTGGCGGAAGGCCGGCCAGGGGTGGTCCGAGGATGACCGACCCCGCCGGGGCCGAGCGCGTACCGCTGTCGGGGTGGTCTTCCATGATCCTTTGTTCATTCTTGCTTTGGTCCCGCCAAGTGGGCCTTAGCGAAGTTGGGCTGGGCCGTCTTTCTATTGGGCTGGATACCCCCATTCCCGGGTATCCATCATGACATTTATTTTTTCTCTTCACTTATAACAAAAATTTCAAATATAATATGGCGTGAGTTATAAATAAGATATTCCTATCATCTCTAAATAATTTTGATGTTTTCTTATGATATGTTTAGATTAAATAAATTAGTTTTAGTGATATTTATTTAGATATTGATTTAATTAGAAAATATATTTTTAAAACTTGAATAAATTTTTATAAAACAAGAGATGTCTATACTATAAATGTGTTTAAACAGAAAAAATACTAGATATAATTTGGTAGTTCGAGTATATTGATTTTATGGTTTTAATTAATTACTAGACAGTTTATGTTTTATTTATTTTTTGTTAAACTATTTATGGTTTATAGTTCTTATTCGATTTATGATTGAATTCAAAAAATATATTATTTCAAATGATTTGTTATGATATTTTTAATTACATTATGAAATACTATTGACTAAACTAAAATGTATCTATAGAATTTTGGAACTGAAATGCTTGCTTGATTCATTGATACAAAGACCTATATAAATGTACACGGGAGATAAAAACGAGGAGCCCTCTGGTGATACAAACGAGGAGCTCGAATACAAATGCATAAAGAATATATACACTAATATACTAATACTCCCACTCAAGTTGGAGCATGAAAATAAAAAATGCCCAACTTGGATAACAAAGAATGAAATAATGGTCCAGGAAGAGCTTTAGTGAAAATATCTGTTGTTTGGAATCGTGTGGGAACATAAGCTGTGATGATGTGATTGCGCTGAGTACATTCTCTGACAATATAACAATCAATATCAATGTGCTTCGAATGTTCATGAAGCATGGGATTAGCAGCAATAAATAAAGCAGATTTATTATCGCAATATAATTTAGGAGTGACAACATATGGGACATATAGAGCGGCGAGGAGACCCCGTAGCCAACGTTATAGGTGTTTGCCATAGCCCGGTACTCGGCTTCAGCGGAAGATCGAGATACTGTATTCTGCTTCTAACTTCTCCAAGAGACGGGTGACCCTCCAAGTAAGAAAAAATAACCGGTAGCAGAACGACGCGTCAGAGAACAACTTGCTCAATCTGAATCTGAAAAGGCAGTCACAGCAAGGTTACTGTCACTGCATAACAAAATACCCTGTCCAGGATGGCCTTTGAGGTAGTAAACCACACGCAAGGCAGCGAACCAATGATCCAAACATGAAGACTGCATGAACTGAGACAAGACATGCACGACATAGCATATATTTGGACGAGTAATAGTCAAATATAACAGACGACCCACAAGACGACGATACTTCGCTGGATCACGTATCTCGGCACTAGTACACCGTGCGAGATTGTGATTACTAGGTAATGGGGTGTCAACGGGCTTATAACCCGATAAATTTGCCTCCTGGATAATATCAAGAGCATACTTACGCTGATTCAGGACCATGCCTTCCCGAGATCGAGCACACTCGATGTCCAAAAAATAGGAAACGGGTCCAAGATCTTTGAGATGAAAACAGTCATCTAAATATTTCTTGGATGACGAACACAGAGAAGGATTATTATCAGCAACAAGAATGTCATCCACATAGACCAAAACCACCAACATATCCGGCCCACGACATAACACAAAAAGAGTATGGTCTACATGAGCATGACAAAACCCATAATGGCGTAAGGCTATACGAAGCTTAGTGAACCAATTACGGGGAGACTGACGGAGCCCGTGTAACACCCCAACACATACCCTAGAATTATCAATGAATAATTATTCAATTAATCAAATTTGTTTTGATTAAAATAAATTATTGTTAGGCTTTGGGCCGATACAAAATGTGTTTTGACATCCAATATCAAAATCTGGATAAGTCTTATAAAAATAAATCCAATATGTGGACTATTTGTGTGGTCTTGATTGGGAACCCGAGTACAGACCCAAATCAAGAATAAATGAATAAATTAATTATGATGTGACCTTTGTAATAATTTATTGAAATAAATCATGAGAATAATTTATATGAATTAAATAAAAGAACCTTTTATGAGAAAGGTCAATTAAACCAATTTTGATTCTGTCAAAGTCAAACACTAAAAAAAATATGATGCCAGAAAAAGTATTACAAATAATTATGAAAATTATATCGTTGGATATAGTTTAACTGCACGATTGCAACGGTGCAAACGGATTTCAATTTGGAGAAAGTTGGACCAAAAAGTGTATCCCGACTTGAACCAAAATTGGTCACAATCAGGGAGACTGTGCTAACAACGCCCCCTCCTCCACTCAGCTGATCATGAGTCATTTCCTACGCAGAACTAGCTACAGGATTGTCTTCTTCCTTCTCCATTTTCCTATATAAGGAGGAAAAACCAGCTTCCATTTCTGCACCAAAACTTAGTAAGTTTAGTATCATTGTGTTCCTTGTTTAGTAGAGAGTTCATTGGTGTTGTCAATTTGGTGAGAGGTCGCCGGAGCTGAGAGTAATCGTCGCCGGAAGTTTCACCGGAAAATTCTCAAAACCTTCGAGGTAAGCCCGTAGATAGATCTAGTGACTAGAATGTTCATATAGATCGTTTCTACGTTCATAAACGGTCGTTTGGTTGAGTTTTGTGTTTGACATGTTTGAAGAACCAAGAATCATAAACCATGAAATTGTTGTTAAAATTACGAATTAATGACTCTAAAATGATCTGTGAACATTGGAGAACAGTTTTATATAACTAAATTGAAGTTTGGTGATTAAAAAAAAGATAATGTTAAAACTGACCCGAGGAAGATGATGATGATGAACAGTGACCGAAAATTGATTATTTACTTACTAAAAATCAATTAGAATTTTATTCAGATCAGTGGTTCGAAGTCAGTACCATTTAATCGATTATTTATATTGTAAAAATCGATTATTATGAATTAATTGATTATTTAAATTGTAAAAATCGATTATTATGAATTAATGGATTATTTAAATTGCAAAAATCGATTATTATGAATTAATGGATTATTTAAATTGTAAAAATCGATTTTTTATGAATTAATCGATTATTTGTATTGGAAAAATCGATTATAATGAATTAATTGATTATTTAAATTGTAAAAATCGATTATAATGAATTAATTGATTATTTAAATTGTAAAAATCGATTATTATGAATTAATGGATTATATAAAATTATATAAATCAATTTTTATAAATTAATTGATTATTTTAAATTATTTTCCTCAATTCAAGATGAAAATGTTCCTAAAAATATGCTCTAAAATCCTATTTTTGATACCAATTAATTATGCATAATATAAATATGATTTTGTATAATAAAAATGATGTTATTGACATATAAAACATTATGTGATGCATGACGGTAAGTTAGAGTGTTAACACTCAAAACTAGACCGCTATTTGTTATCAATTGTTATGTTGATTAATGATTGTGATGAATGATTATTATGGATGATCATGAATGATGAACTAACTAATCAAAATGATTATTGATGATTGAGCCATGAGTATAATGAATATATTGATAATTATTAAACGATTTGTATTGTTAAGGATATCTAGAAGACTTTAAGATATACCTATTAGCTAATTGATGTTAAAACTATCTAGAAGACCTCTAAAATAGATCTTAGAATGAACTTATGAAAACATGAATAGTTGATGGATTAGATAAAAATGCATAAACGGGATTCGTAGTCCAAACTAAAGGATCACTCGTTTGGGAATTGGGAATGCCCGATCTAATGTTGATCAATTGCTATATATTTGTTGCCTTAACTGAATACAGTTAAGTGTCCGAATCATTTGCCTTAAACTAGTGATAGTTTAAGTGTCTGATTGCCTTAACTGACTACAGTTAAGTGTCCGAAATCAATTGCCTTAAACTAATAATAGTTTAAGTGTCTGATTAATAATTGCCTTAAAAGAATCTGGTTATGGAAATTATGATTTGGCCTTAGACTAAGAATAGCTAAGAGCATTATTATGATCTGGCCTTATACTAAGAATAGCTAAGAACATTGTTATAATCTGGCCTTAGATTAAGAATAATTTAAGAGCACTATTGAAATAGTATCTGAATTGAATAAAATGTATTGATATTAACTGAACAATACCAAAACTGTGAATGTCTGAAATGAACATTGTGTGCATGATATCAAATGATTTGATTATGAATTTAGATTCAGTTTATATGGATGTTCGACGCATTAGATATGTTTATTCAGCTTTATCGCTGAGCGTGTAGTGTGTTTTATTTGCTACACGCAGGTAAGCAGAAAGCACAATGTGATCCTGGCGGCAGATGAGGTGAGATTGTCGGGATGGATGTGACAAGTTTTGAAACAATTTATGATATGTCAATATTATAATCGCTTCCGCAATATTGTTGAATACTCCGTACTGTATATGTTATGAAAAACATTATTGGGATTAATAAAGTGTGTTTGAAAAGTTTTAAATTTTTACGATTACCAAGTTAAATACTTTAGTCCGAATGAGGCTGCAGACCTGGACGGATTAGGGTGTTACAGCCCGTACAATGATTTGCGCAAACGGCAAACCTTCCCGGGAAAAAGCTGCTCATATCCAAGAGGAATCTTCATATAGATCTCATCACGAAGATCCCCATGTAAGAAGGCATTGTTGACGTCCAACTGATCTACCTGCCAACCCCTAGCCACTGCAACAGACAATAACACACGAACAGTTGCTAATTTGGCCACATGAGCAAAATTATTAGTAAAACCCAAACTCCTGGTGATTTCCCAATGCAACCAACCGAGCTTTATCCCATTCCTTGGTACCATCAGATTTATATTTGGTCCTGTACACCCATTGACAACCCAGGGCACGCCGGTTAGGAGGGAGGTCAGTAATATCCCAAGTATGGTTACGCTCTAGAGCCAAGAACTCTTGAGCCATACCCTCACGCCACGAAGCATACTGAACAACCTCTTTGAAAGTTTTAGGAGCGGGAGAGGCATCAATTGCGTCCAAGAAACTTTTGTACCTGTCATGCACTGTAACACCCTAATCCGTCCAGGTCTGCAGCCCCTTTCGGACTAAAGTATTAACTTGGTAATCGTAAAAATTTAAAACATTTTAACATCTTTATTTATCATAAAATAATATTCCATACATAACAGTAATAAATTACGGAGTTATTAACCATAATGCGGAAGCAATTTAAATCATGTCTCATAATAATTTAATTTAATCATTTTAAATCATAAATCCACCACGATCGCCTCGCCCCTTCTGCTGCCAGGAACATGTCAACTACTCGTTCTGCCTACCTGCGTGTAGCAAATAAAACACACTACACGCTCAGCGGTGAAGCTGAGTAAGCATATCTAAAGCGTCGAACATCCACATAAATTGAATCCAAATTCATAATCAAATCATTTGATATCATGCACAGAGTATTCAGTTCAAATATACAATAATCAATATTCAACATTCGTCATTCAATATTCATATTCAACATTCAACATCCTCATTCAATAATATCCTTAAACTATTCTTAGTCTAAGGCCAATTTATTTGATGTTTACCAACTCTTAAACTAGTTCTAGTTTAAAGGTACTTCTATCCAACTCTTAAACTTATTAGAGTTTAAGGTACTTCTAACCAACTCTTAAGCTAGGTCATTAGTTTAAGGTAAATATATTCCGATTGATTTACCAACTCTTAAACTAGCCTTCGCTTAAGGTACAAATCTAGAAAACCGAATAGTAGGATACTAACTGTCGGGTTGGGTGGCATCCCCAAACGAGTTCCTCTAGTTTGGTTTTGGATCTCGTACGTACGTTTTAACCCAGGCCACCGAATATTCATAATTATACCCGCAAGGCCCATTTCTAAGTCCTCTTAAAGGTCTTCTAGATAGTCTTAGAAACCAACGTCAACCTAGGTATATCTTAGAGTTCTTCTAGATATCCTTAGAATTCAAATCATTTCATAATCATCAACATATTCATTTCAATTCATAATTTAATCTTCAATAATCATTTTAATCAGTAGTTTCATCAAGTCATAATCATCATAATAATCATTCATCATAATCATCAATCAACATAACATTTGATAACAAACAGCGGCCTAGTCTCGAGTGTTAACACCCGAACTTACCGTCATGCATCACATAGTATTTTATATGCCAAAAACCTCATTTTTATTATACAAAATCATAGTTATATTATGCATAATTAATTGGTATCAAAAATAGGATTTCATAGTTCAAAAATCATGTTTTCTAAACAATAACTGATTAATCTATGATAGGAAATTCAATTATTAACTATTAGCTTCATTTTCTTTAATAGTGTAGGGAGACAGTCTACTGTCACTTTTGATAATCTACTGTCTGATGTTCAGAATGGGCTGATAATCGATTATCACATTCTGATAATCGATTATCAAACTTCAGAGAGGGCTGACAATCGATTATCACATTCTGATAATCGACTGTTGCTCAGCTTGTTGAAACACGGGCATGTCACGTTTTCGTACTAAAGCCGTGTTTGTTTTTATGACAGGTTTTGATAATGCCAAACCGCCGTGATCAAGTCAAACTTTGAATATACAAGGCGAAGAAGGAAGACAAGAACAAGAGCTAAAAGAAGACCAAGAACGAAGACCTTAGTCTTAGTGTCGTTGAGTCGGTCTTCATTGTGATCAAGGCCGACCCAATCTTTACACCTTGGCTCTTTAGGCAAAAAAAACCTTCATTGCACTTCTTAAATCATAAAAATGCTTTTCAAACATATTTAAGTCATTAAAAACACTTGGTGTTCGCCCAAACCAAAAACCAAGTCATCCAGCGTTCGGGTTTCAGAAACTGGCGTTCGGCTCTCGGTTATCGGCTATGGTTTTTGGCGTCCGAACCAACCAAGTGGTTTTCAACTTTTTATGATTGGTTTTTACTCTTTGGCATGTTTAAACGGTTCTCCAACAAAAACACCTTGAAAACCATCTCTCGCTTTTGGTCGTTTGACAAAAATCATTCAAAACGGCATAAAACTTGGCTAGCCGTGGTTTTCACTTAAATGACGTGGTTTTTAAAGTGTCTTACTCGATTTATTAGCCAAATACATCAAATAAGTGTTTTAAACTCTTGGTTTTTATTTTGGAGAACTTTGAATTTTTCGGTCGGGTTACGCATCGGTTGGCTAGGCCGTGGTTAAGCCAAAAACCATGGGTTCTTGACTAACCACTCACCCAGCGATGGGAAGATCTTCCCATCGATGGGTAAGCGGCTCCTCAGCCAAACCAGTTTCCAGAACCATGCCAAACAGCGATGGGGAGTTCCACCCATCGCTGTTAGAGCCTTGGTGCAAAATTACCACAAGGCAGAACGACCTTGCCCAGCGATGGGAAGTCTATCCCATCGATGGGAACCCATCGATGGTAAGGGTATACCATCGATGGGAAGGCATGACCGTTGGTGGTCATTAAAGGTTGATTCTTTCCTTGTTTGAAAGTCAACCTCCCACCCAGCGATGGGAAGCTTGTACCCATCGATGGGTAGGTGACCGTTGACTTCAAAAAATGAAGGAAAATTGGCTTACCAGCGATGGGTAAGTCCCAAACATCGATGGGAAGCCAATATTCTGCAGATCCCAAATCTTTTCAATCCCATAAATCAAGCTAATCACTCCTTTAATGCATTGGTCCGTTGGAGCCTAATTTTGCACTATAAAAAGGGGTGTTTGGGTCTGCTTTTCTCACAAATTCACTTCACAACATCTATATTTTCATTGCATTCAAATATCATAATTTTCCATAGCTTTCTAGAGCCACTTGTGTGAAGGTTGAGTTGTTCTTGAGCGTACTTAGTTTACTCATAATCTACTCTATAAGAGAGTCTCGTTCTTGAGTGTACTTGTGTTCTTAGACACGTTGAGAGATAGTATCACTCTCGGTTGATTCAAAGGAAGGTCTGTTTCCTTTGAAGGATTCGTTGAGGTTCGTGTGACTCGAACTCTCAAGTTGTAACGGTTTGTTAAGCACCCGTAAGCTTAACGAGTTAGTAGTGTAGCTCGAGAGAGTCTCTCGGGAGGCTGGATTAGCCACAAGTTGTGGTGAACCAGGGTAAAATTCGGTGTGCCTCTTACTCTTCTCTTTACTTCTCTTTTAAATTTTTAATTCCTGCGACTTCTCCGATCAAACGCTATTCACCCCCCCTCTAGCGTTGGTCTTTTATTCTATCAAGTGGTATCAGAGCATAACTCGCGTCCAAACTTGACCGTTTGAGAGTAAAGCGATCATGGGTTCTTCTTCTAGAAATCTTTATGCAGGAATTGGAGAAGGTCAATCAACCTCGAGGCCACCGCTCTTTGATGGCACTAACTACACATATTGGAAAGAGCGGATGAGAATTTATATCCGCTCAACCAACTTTCAGTTGTGGTTGGTCATCAAGAATGGCGAGGAAACTCCAATGAAGAAGGTCGGTGAAAAACTCGTCCCAAAGACCGAGGACGAATTTGATGCCGAAGACATCAAAAAGGTGGAGAACTACGCCAAAGCCATCAATATGCTGTATTGTGCCGTCAATCCTGATGATTATCGTAAGATTTCTTGCTGCACCACTGCCAAAGAAATGTGGGACAAGCTAGAGGTCACATATGAAGGTACGGACCAAGTTCGGAAAGCCAAAATTGACTTCCTAACGCAGGAATACGAAATGTTCAGGATGAAGGAAGGAGAAAAGATCGATGACATGTTCGATCGGTTTTCAAAAATCATCAACGACCTTCACGCTCTCAAGAAGACGTACACCAACAGGGATCTCGTGAGGAAAATCCTGCCAAGCCTCACACCCGAATGGAGATCAAAGGCAGACGCAATCTATGAATCCATCGGAGTCTCAAATGTCACCATCGACGGGCTAAGAGGTAATCTCAAAACTTATGAATCCACTATCCTAACCTCATCTTTGGATGAACAAAAGAAGAAGGGTATAGCGCTGAAGGCAACCAAGGAGTCCGTGGAAGATGACTCAAGCGATGATGACAACGAGTTCGGACTCGTTATCAAGAAGTTCCACAAATTCATGAAGAAAGAATTTGAAAGAAAAGGAAGAAAGCACGACGGGCCCCCGAAGTGCTATGGTTGTGGTGAGATAGGCCACATTAAGCCGAGGTGTCCAAAAAGCAAAGGCGGCAAGGATAAACCTGGCTTCAAAAAGCAACGCGCCTACATCTCTTGGGGAGGCGACTCCGGGGATGAGTCAACGGATCAAGAAGAGGAGGAAGCCGCCAACCTCTGCCTCATGGCGCACGAAGATCAAACTGACGACGTTCAAGAGGTATGTATCAATTCTTCCGACTCTTATACTTTTGAAGAAATGCAAGAAGCACTTCATGAGCTTTATGATGAATTTGTTAGCGCTTCTAAAACCAATAAATCTTTAAAGAAACGTCTTTCAACTCTTAAAAATGATTTTGACAAACTGGAAAAAGATAATGAAAGGTTGAAACAAGAAAATAAATTTTATGGTAAGAGAAGCGCTGACAAACCAGAAAGTTCTTCAAGTGAATGTGAATCTTGCAAGACTTTAAAAGAAAAAGTTGCAAAACTTGAGAGTACCGTTAAGAAGTTTAATACACCACACAAAGATCTTAATTTACTTCTAGACACCATGCACTTTTCTAAGGAAGGAATAGGTTTTGATAAAAATGAATCTAAGGATAAAAACGTTGAGCAAACATCTAGAAAACATCCTAAGGCTCAACATAAGAAAGTTAAAAATCAGGATAATAGAAAATCTAGTCAACCTAGGGACACTAGACAACCTAGACAAAAACCTAGGAATGAAAATGTGCATGATAGACAACCTAGGAAAAGTTATCAAAATAATTCTGTGCATAAAAATAATTTTTCAAATAGACATTATAATCCTAGAACACCTAGAAGGGAAAATTTTCAAAAACCAAGTTTTTTTCAAAACAGGATGAATACGGTTAGGCCCCCTAGCAACTACTATCAACCTAGGAGGATGCATAACCCAAACGTAGTTTGTCACTATTGCAATAGGGTAGGACATATAGCTCCCGTTTGCTTTACTAGGCATAGGCATTGGGCACAAAATGAATCACACTACTTTGCACCTAACACTCAAGGACCCAAAAAGACTTGGGTACCTAAATCTTATTAAATCATCTTTGTAGGTATGCTTGAAGGCATCAAGTGTACTTTGGTACCTTGATAGCGGATGCTCCAAGCACATGACCGGAGATGCATCCAAGTTCATACAAATCAAACCCGCTAAAGGAGGAAACGTAGTTTTTGGAGACAACAGCAAAGGAAAAATAATTGGGGTCGGCTCAGTAGGTAAGTCCGAAGACTCGTCCATAGATAATGTCTTGCTTGTTAAAGGTCTTAAACACAATCTCTTGAGCATAAGTCAATTATGTGACAAGGGAAACCGTGTGACCTTCGATTCAAAATCATGCACTGTAGAACGCCTTAGTGACAATAAGGTCATTCTACGTGGTGATAGAATCGATAACATTTATATGGTTAACTTAGACAAATCTCCTTCCGGCTTTGCTAAGTGCCTCATGAGTAAAGAGGAAGACACTTGGCTATGGCACCGAAGGGTAGCTCATATGAACATGAACCTTTTGAACAAATTGGTTTCACAAGACTTAGTAATTGGCATCCCAAAACTTAAGTTTGAAAAAGACAGCATATGTGATGCATGTCAAAAGGGGAAGCAAGTTCGGGCTTCGTTTAAGTCTAAAAACGTTGTTTCAACGTCTAGACCGCTTCAACTTTTGCACATGGATCTCTTTGGTCCCTCTAGAACGAAAAGTTTTGGTGGCAATTACTTTGCATTTGTGATTGTCGATGACTACTCTAGGTTTACATGGACCTTGTTTCTAACTCATAAAAGTGAGGCATTTCATGTTTTCAAAAATTTCTTAAAGAAAGTTCAAAATGAAAAAGAGACAACCATAGTAGCCATAAGAAGTGACCATGGGGGAGAGTTCGAACGAAATCTGTTTTCAGATTTGTGTGACGAACTTGGCATTGATCATAACTTCTCAGCCCCACGTACACCACAACAAAATGGAGTGGTGGAACGTAAAAATAGATGTCTCGAAGAAATGGCTAGAACTATGATCAATGAGGCAAAAATCCCTAAGTATTTTTGGGCGGATGCCGTGAGTACTGCGAGCTACGTGTTAAACCGAGCCGTCATTCGACCGATACTCATGAAAACGCCCTATGAGCTATACAAAGGGAGAAAGCCAAACCTTTCCCATCTTCGAGTCTTTGGCTGTAAATGTTTTATTCACAACAATGGCAAAGACAATTTAGGCAAATTTGATGCCAAGTCGGATGAAGGAATTTTTCTGGGTTACTCATTACGTAGCAAGGCTTATAGAGTCTTCAATAAACGTACTTTGGCTATTGAGGAGTCTCCTCACGTTGTATTCTCCGAAGATAACCCTCGCTTGGCGAGAAAGGATATTTGTGATGACCTTGCAGAATCATTAGAAAGAATACATGTTGATGACGATGAAGACAACACCGGAATATACATCAACACACAGCCGCAAACTGAGGAGATACCTCAAACGACTAACCAAGGTGAGGAAGAAAATCAGGAGGAAGAAGAAGGACAAGAGGAACACGAAGAAGAAACAACCGAGCTTCCCATAGCTTGGAGAACGCACAGGAACCATCCACTTGACCAGGTAATCGGCAGCATCAATCGCGGGGTAAGTACTCGTAACTCTTTTAGGGACACCGTAGGACACATGGCTTTTGTATCTCAAATTGAACCTACAACCATTTCCGAAGCAATAAATGATGAACATTGGACCTTGGCTATGCAAGAGGAACTAAACCAATTCAAACGAAATGACGTTTGGGAATTGGTTCCAAGGCCCGATGATCGTACGATTATTTGTACGAAATGGGTGTTCCGTAACAAACTTGAAGAAAATGGAATAATCACTAGAAACAAAGCTAGGCTTGTAGCTAAAGGCTACAATCAAGAAGAAGGCATTGATTTTGAAGAAACGTATGCACCTGTAGCACGTTTAGAAGCTATTCGTTTACTTCTTGCTTTTGCTTCGTCTATGGATTTTAAACTTTATCAAATGGATGTTAAGAGTGCCTTCCTCAATGGTTTTATTCAAGAGGAAGTGTATGTTGACCAGCCCCCGGGGTTTGAGGACTTTGAGTTTCCCGATCACGTCTTCAAACTCAAGAAAGCGCTCTACGGTCTTAAACAAGCACCACGTGCTTGGTACGAACGTTTGAGTAAATTCCTTTTGGATAGTGGTTTCCAAAGGGGAAAGGTTGACACTACACTTTTTATCAAGAGTAAAAACAATAACATCCTTTTGGTTCAAGTTTATGTAGACGACATTATATTCGGTGCTACTAACGAGTCTTTGTGCAGGGAATTCTCAACACTCATGACTAGCGAATTTGAAATGTCAATGATGGGCGAGCTCACATTCTTTTTGGGACTCCAAGTTAAGCAAATGAAAGATGGAACGTTCATTTGCCAAGCTAAATACTGCAAGGAGCTCCTAAAACGGTTTGAAATGGACAACGCCAAAGCCATGGCGACCCCGATGAGCACGTCTGACCATCTTGACAAAGACGAGAAAGGTAAGGAAGTAGAAGTAAAAAAGTATCGAGGTATGATCGGATCCCTTCTCTATCTTACCGCTAGTAGGCCGGATATCATGTTTAGCGTATGCCTTTGCGCGAGGTATCAATCGTGTCCGAAGGAATCGCACTTAACCGCGGTGAAACGGATCATGAAATACCTTGTCGGCACGGTCAACGTTGGACTGT